>VWZK01020283.1:0-40100 GCA_013396935.1 Baryphthengus martii
GAGGGCTGTGCTGTCATCCAGCATGACCTTGACATACTGAAGAGCTGGACAAGGAGAAATTTAATGAAATTCAATAAGGGCAAACGTAAAGTTCTGCATCTGAGGAAGAACAACCTCATATATCAGTACAGGTTGGGAGCTGATCTGTTGGAGAGCAGCTCTGGGGAAAAAAGGCCTAGGAGTCCTGGTGGAAAAGAGGATGACCATGAGCCAANCCTGGTGGAAAAGAGGATGACCATGAGCCAACAATGCGCCCTCGCAGCCAGGAAGGCCAATGGCATCCTGGGATGAATTAGAAGGAGCGTGGCCAGCAGGTCAAGGGAGGTTCTCCTCCTCCTCTACTCTGCACTGGTGAGGTCCCACCTGGAGTACTGTGTCCAGTTCTGGGCACCCCAGTTCAAGAAGGACAGGGAACTACTGGAGAGTCCAGCGCAGAGTCACTGAGCTTATTAAGGGATTGGAGCATCTCCCTTCTGAGGGGAGGCTGAGGGAGCTGGGTCTCTCTAGCCTGGAGAAGAGGAGACTGAGGGGAGACCTCATTGATGTTTATAAATATGTAAAGGGTGAGTGTCAGGAGGACGGAGCCAGGGTCTTCTTGGTAACGCCCTATGACAGGACAAGAGGCAATGGGTGCAAACTGGAGCATAGAAGGTTCCGTGTAAACACAAGGAAACATTTTTTTTCACAGTGAGGGTGACAGAGCACTGGAACGGGCTGCCCAGAGAGGTGGTGGAGTCTCCTTCTCTGGAGACATTCAAAACCCACCCGGACGCATTCCTGTGTGATCTACTCTAGGTGACCCTGCTCTGTCAGGGGAGTTGGACTCGATGATCTTTCCAGCAAGAACTGGAACCCCTGCTCATGTCTAGTTACTCAGAGACAGATCACAGTGAGGAGAAAGAAGAGGAGAAAAGCTGTACAATCTAACACTGGAATTTGAGATTAGAGACAGTGCTCTATGTTCCATCAGTTACTTGGGGCAGAATTAATCTCATCTAATTTTACAAGGCAATACTGAATCTTGAACAGTCTATGGAAATAATTATATTGAGAATGAAACTTTTCTTAATTGTTGAGTATCTACTTCTGGACAAGCTGAACTAAGCCTAGAAGTTGATATCAATGAAACTTAAGCCGATTAGCTCAAGTGCAGATATGAAAATTATAGCCATCTACATTTAGATGTATTTTATCATGTTAACAATGATTTTCCTAAATAGTCATGGTGAGTTGACCTTGGCCAGTTGCTAGATGCATACTCATCTGCCCTCTCATTATTCCTTCTCAACAGGACAGAGTGGAGAAAATAAAATGAAAAAGAACTTAAAGATGAAAACAGACATTTACATGTTATCTATAAGATGGATATTTAGTTAGTGTTTTCAGTGATATCTTCTCCTGGGCCTTCACTCCCTCCCTAAGTACCTTACTCCATATCTACATAGTTTCCTTTCTGATTTATTAATTTTTTATCTTTCTTTCAGATTTTTTTTTTTAATCAATTTTGGAAGAAGATAAAAAGTAAAGCTGCTAACTGCACCAGACGTATCTGTTTTTATGCGTCTATCAATAAAAGAAACTGAGATCCTGAGTTTCTTTCATCTCTTAGCAGGATGTTGCTAATTGCACTGAAATATAACACAAGAATTCAAGTGGCTTTTTTTTCAGGAAAAAAGAGAGGCTGTCACAGTTTTTTTTCTCTCTGATACTCAGTCTTTCATTGACTTTGATCTGTGAGTCTGCATTGCTACGCATTTAAATACTGTAATTCAGAAAACACAGAGGTTAATACCAGTAATGAAGTTCTAGGTGATCTTGGATATCTCTTCATTTCTCTCAACTACCTTTTTTTGTTGTTTTGTTTTTTTTTTCCCAAAAAGCAATTTTGTTCTGAACATTCAGATTCTTTCATACTGTTTAATTTTATTCTCTTAGGGAACAACAGCATATGTGACAAAACATGAATATCACTTTAATGTTTCTGGTTACAGAATAACACATCCAGAACAGCATTTCAGTGGGAGATCAGATAAAATTCACTCTGTTTAGGAATTGTCTTTTTTTTTTTTGGTGAAAAAACAAATCAACCTTTTCACCACATCCAATTATACTTTTGTTTCCTGAAGTAGAAAATGTTATATGGATTAAGGTTTATAAAAGAAATGCAGAGATAAAGGTATAATGTAAACTGTAATCAGAGCAAGTTATTGTGTATCGTTCTATGTCGGTATATCATATTCGATATAACTTCTAGGCTAAATTTGATAATTTTTCTGAACTTTATTTTTAAAGCCAAGTTGCATTAAAAAGTACAAATTACCTTACCATTATGTTTCATTTTGAAAATCTAAATGAGTATAAATTATTGGTATTAACATTTTAGTATAACGATAATTATCAACTGCTAATCTGATGTACTGCTTCTAGCTGTTCATTTAGTAAAGAAAAAAACAAACAACACTGTATTCCTGAATAGCTTCTTTCTTAACAGCTACCTTTTTTCAGTTATAAATCCAGTTGCTCATTCTTTCTTTAAAAATAAGTGACTGAAAATAACAATACAACTCATACAGAGAACTACACAAATTTGAGGTCCAGTATACAACAAGATATTTGCTTTTTCTACATAGTAATAAGGTAATAGGAGAACAAAGAAGTTTCATAAATCAGACTTCTACCTCAGAACACCTCTTTAGTTTTGCTGGGAATTGTATCAGCGTCTCTGATCTTTTATGTGCCTAACAGGCTTTAGGCTGTGCAATTACATTATCAGAATACTCAAAACTACTAAAACTTTGCTGTTCCTCATGCCAACAATTTCCTCATTTTAGCTAAGCTGAGCATCTCAGGGAATACTTCACCACCAAATCATTGAAGACTTGCATGGTATAACAGATACCAACTTTATGCAAACTTACTGAAAGACATGGTCAAATCAGCTAGTATTTTGCCTAACATACAAAAGACACTAAGTGTATCGAACTCTAAGTGTATCTCTGAGGACATTATAAACATCTTCTTTTATCTCCAAAGTATGCAGACACAGGAAGAAAACTCTTGTTTGACTTTACCATCTATCAAGGAGTTAGTTGATACAGGAGATCAAGTTACTCATAAAACTTGTTTCGATACCTCATCATAGAGTCTTAGACACAGAGTACAAAATCAAACCTTAAAATGGGGATCAAAAACTCACACCTTGCTCATTCACTCTCATCAATGAACTGCATTCTTTATCCATACTTTTTTAGCTTCACCAGAAGGGTTAACTCTACAAGTAAACTTGATTGCAGTAATCGTTCTTGCAGTATTATATGCTGAGAGAAGAGAGAAAACCATAGAGAAAACACAGGTTGTCTTGTCAGGGCGAATTTGTACTATTTGTGTTTTTGGGTTGAGTTTTGAGATGAGGTGATTCTCCATAATCAAAGGAAGACTATAGGCATCCACCTTGAAATATATTTTCAGTCTGCAGATCTTACCTTAGTACCTGTACAGAGGAGAGTAGTAGAGTTGTATATGAACTTCTGTTACTTCACATTTTCTGTTGCTTATCTAAGGCACTGAATTATTTAACAATGGTTATAATAATTAATAGTTAAAATACCTGTTCTCACTCAATATCTAGAGAATCTGTACTCATAAGCCAAGTTTGGAAATTTCATTTCCCATGTACATTGTAAAAGTTGGGCATGTCAGTGTTGTGATTACACATTTAAATCTTCACTTCTCCAGATTACTTTCTTCTACAGTAAAAATGTTATACCTGTAATCTATTTTCTTATTATTTCTTTGATTGCTTGTGCTCTCAGCTCTGATTTTAATAACAAATGGCAGATCTTGTAGCTTTTACTGCAGTGTGATACTTTGGATTGGAAAGCAGTACATTTAACATTGTTCAGTAGTGGTTGTACACTGCTTTTTAGTGTCCGCTTTACTTTTTATTAGTTACATAAAAGAACAATGGGAAATTCAGGTGTGTTGTCTTGCATGAAGCAGTTCACAAGGTAAGATTTGGGTCTTCATATACATTACCCATGGACGTTACTGAAAGACAGGCTGGAAAAGATGATCTGAAAACATTTAATGGGAAAGAATGATGTTAGAAATTAAAACCCCAAGGAAAAACCTGAACCAAAAAAAACAAACAAAAAATCTAAATCAATCACGTTATTCTCTTACCAGGAACCAGACAGTATTTTATTTATAATATCTACATTTATTTCCTTTTGACAATTGTTCTGATTCAGTTCTGTTCAAGAACGTTTGTCTCAAATCCATTTAAGTAAAATAAAACAATGCCTCTGGTTTGTGTTGATGTTCAGTTCCTGTTAAGAACCACACAGCAGGCTTGGTTTTGTATAGTTCTTAACATACTCCAAAATGATTACTTCTAAAATGAAAGATGTTATGGCAGATGAATAAAGAGACAGTGAAGCAATAAGGATGTTCATAATGAAATATAACTCAAGTATTTTCCTATGTTAAGTCTGACAGTGACCAAAATCAGATACCACAGCAGATGGGGAAGAAGTCTTACAATAAATGCAGTGAGCTCAGCTATATCCATTAATAACAGATGACCAGGATCAATCCTTGGTTGTGAAACAAAGCATTGTGGGCTGGCTTGCATCCAGGCTGCTTAGTACTAGTCACATCAGGATAAAAGCAGTACATCCACATTTTGTAGCATTTGAATCTACTGTTATGCCTCTGCAAGCCTGTTACATATCTTTATACTTACAGTAAATACAGTGATAAACAGTGATACACAGTGATACAATGACAGGGTTATGCTGCACTACTAAAAAGTGTATGTTTTGATCTGATTTTGGGAGGCAGAGATTCAGTCTGGGGTTACAGCAAGGTGGGCAGAGGAAGCAAAACATTGGACAGACTCATGGTTTTACTTTATGAACGATTCCTTGAGACAACTGTTGTCTCCGTTTAAGGCTCAGGGTAAGCCCCACAGAGCAGGATTCCTATCAGCCCTCTCTCGCCCTCCTCCTTCCCTCCCAAGGGAGGATAAACAGGGGAATGAGGAATAAAGTACCTCACACGAAACTGGAAGTTAAGACCATGAACAAAATTTACTAAGTAACAGAGATAAACAGGGAGAAGGAATATGAAGGGAAGAGAGTTATATAAACATATACAAAACCAGCTCTCGGATGGAGATGGATTGTTCAGAGTACATGAAGTCAGACCCTACTTCTTCCCACGTTCAACTTTATTCCTTCATTCCCAAGCTCTTTGTCTCCTTGCCCTATCCTTGAGCATTTCGGGGGCGGGAGGGGAGAGACGGGGGGATGTGGGTTGCCACTCTTTCCTCCTCACGCTTTTCTCTTACTTCAGTGCAGGTCCTTCACATAGGCTACAGTCCTTCAGGATAAACCTGCACCAAAATGGGCGTCTTACCATGGGCCCTAGTACCTGCCCAGAGAATTTGTTCTAACATGGGCTGTCCATGGGCTGCATCTTCCTTCAGGTTAGGTGTTGTGTGAAGTGGAGGGTAAATTTCATAAGAGATGAATTCCTTTATGTTCTAGCTGGTCCTCAGAGATTAGAGGGTCTAGGGGTGACTGGACTTATCTCTTAATAGGTATGCCAATTAGGAATGTGTTGCTATAGGTCTGATTCAGATTCACAAACAGCCCATCCACTGTAGGTCTGGTTGCTTTCACAAGAAGCAGTTGGGTGCAAGAATAACACAGTTTATTTATGCTTGCAATATAGAACAGATTCGAGATTGCCATCGATGAATTCACTAACTACAATAACGCTACTAATCAAGGTTAATATTGCTAGCAGAAGTAATAATAGGCAGTAATAATATCATTAACAACTCAGGGTTAACATTCATCAGAGGGTGGAAGGTGTGGTGCTTGCTCAGACAGATGTCCCTGCCTGGAGTGGAGGAAGAGAACACAGTCCATCAACTGGTTCATCAGATGTTGAGGTTCCTTTTCCCAATATAACAATCATTTTCTCTCTTTTTTTTTTAATCCCCAAAATTACAAGCTTTCTCCCACTCTCCAGATGATGTGTAAGAGAGAGACAAGTGCTATAGTCATACACGTTTATCCTGATCTCTATAATCTTTATTAACATATGCAGGGGTGTCAACATTATATGCAATGAGGCAATTGGTTATCTGTCATGTTTGGTGGCCTGTTCTCAGAAACAAAGAACTAACAGGTTCCTGTTATCCTGTTATCTTGTTGCCTTCTTGACCAGAAGAACATGGCTGTCCTGTCACCACAGGACCCTCTCCATCTCTGCATTCTGTGACAGCCAGGCAAGTCTCCACTCCCCTGGATGGCACTAGAGATAGCAAGGCCAGGCTTAATCATTCTTTGAGCACAAAGGACCCCACCTCAATATCTAAATCCTATGTTACATCCACTTGCTCTGGTGTGGTCTTCTCTGCAAATTACAGGGAAATACTCCTTCCACCATGGTCTTTCCCACAGGTTGCAAGGACCTGTCTGCTCTGATGCCTGGAGCACCCCCTCCCTCTCCCTTTCCTTTGACTCTGGTGTCTGCAGGGCTGTTTCTCAAACTTTTTTCTCTCACTCCTCAACTATTGTACAGTATTTTTCCTTTTCTTAAATTCTTTTTCACAAAGGCACCACCACCTAGGCTGCTGAGTTCATCTGTGTCTGCAGGTGGGTCCATTGGAGCTGACTGGAACCAGCTGTGTCCTAGAACAGGGCAGCCCCCAAGCTCTCCTCACAGAGGTTGCCACTACCAAAACCTTGCTGTGTAAATTCAGCACACTACATAAGTGTTATGCCTCAAGACACTACGTTTCAACCAAAACAGGCAACTGAGTACTTTTAGGAGGATAATATGAACTCAGTAATACTTGTATGCATGAGGGAGGAGCAAAAGTGTCTACTCTTCAAAATTTAATGTTGAATGTGAAGCCAATGTATAGAAGATTTTATGATGAAAGGTCTCCCATGTGATGCTACAGGCTTGGGAAAGAGTGACTGGAAAGCTACCTGGGAGTGTGGATTAACAGCCAGCTTTATACGAGCCAGCAGTGTGCCCAGGTGGCCAAGAAGGCCAAGAGCATCATGACTTGTATCAGAAATAGTGTGTCTAGCAGGACTTGGGAAGTGATTTTTCCCATGTACTCAGTGCCTCGAATACAAAATAGAATACAGTTGTTCTGTTTTGGGCCCTTCACTACAAGAAAGATGTTGTGGTGCTGGAGCATGTTCAAAGCTGGTGAAATGTCAAGAGAACAAGTCTTCTGAGGAGCATCTGTAGAAAAGGATTGTTCAGCCTGGACAAAAGCAGGCTGAGGGGAGACCTTATCATTCTCCACAACTGCCTGAAAGGAGGTTTTAATGAGGCTGAGTGTCAGCCCCTTCTCCCAAGTAATGAATAGTAAGATAAGAGGAAATGATCTAAAGTTGTACCAGGGGAGGTTTAATTTGGGTTTTAGGAATAAATTCCTCACCAAAAGGGTTGTCAAGTATTGGAACAGGTTGCTCAGAGAAAGAGTTGAGTAACTGTGTCTGGAAGTATTTAAAATATGTGTACATCTGGTGCTTAGTGACAGGCTTTAGTAGTGGGCTGGCTGTGTTAGGTTAACAGTTGGACTCAATGATCCTAAAGATGTTTTCCAACCTAACTGATTCTATGATTGTTTGCCTAACCCACTGATGGAAGGATAGGTATTAAGTTGTAGTTCAGGCACTTTGATTTGCTTTACCCAGCAAAGAACGCGATTTTTCCCATTCCTTTGTTCTAATATGTACAACTAGATGAATAACATTACTCCCTTGTTAAAGAGCAAAGAGCACCATGTCTAGTTGCATGCATCTTTCTATTATTTAATGAATGTCTAAGAGCTTGCTTTTATCTTTTGTTTTTTTCAGTATTTGTCATCTATAGATGACACAGAGAGAATGAAAAGATCATGAAGAAAGGAGACAATAATTAGTTGAAAGACAGTTTCAACTGAGATTATAAAAGAGCTTTTCCTTGATGAAAAGTAATCATTCTTAAACTCTTCAAAAAAAGAAAGAAAGAAAAAAGATTTGTATAAGCTACATAAAATCAAGACTTTAATGATGGACATAATAGAATAGGAAGAAAATTATTTCCGATGAAAACAAATATAGTCTGGGATACAGCCAAGTCCAAAGACTGACAATATTCCACTTAAAATCCTCCAGAAAGGATTCGTTTTCCTCATTATTTATCAATTAGCATTAAGAAACGTTGATTATGCCCTCAGAAATTCTAGTAAAACATCTGTCTGAACTCAGACTATATCTGATCTTACTTGTGCAGGATGACTAAGGCATTTTTTAGCAACTGGGTCTCTAAACAGTCCACATAAAGGACCGGTTGAGTTCTCGTTTATTCAGCATCTAACCACAACCTCTAGGTTTACTTGTACCCTTACCATGGCAACAGCAAATATTGTCTTCAGATACTGTATTTCACCCCATCTTGGTACAAGAAAACATTATAGCGAGGAACTCCAGGGCTTCTCTAGTTTGAGAGTCAAACATATGCACCCAGATCAGGAAATTGGAAAGACTTGATATGGTTTGCAGTTTCAATGTACTCTTAGCTTAGGAAAAGATTCAGTCAAGTTGAACAGGCCAAACTGATCTCTCACACCTGAGTATTAATTGCCTGAGTTATGTATAATGAAGATAAAACTTAGTGAAGAAATTCTGAAAGATGGCAACTTCTGGATTAGTAAGAGAGACTATGACTCATTCAGTTATGGTAACATATGAATGAGATGGTGCAATGAAGTGTTGCTAGTCCTCTGGGTATGACTGGAAAAAAAACGTTTTCTGTTGTATACTCTATAACTGAAAAGGTAGTATTTGTGTCTTAAAGAAAATTGCTTATAATTTCACCTCTATATATCGCAACAAGTTTGAATGTTGTTCTTTTTTGAGTGAAGAATCGTTCTAAGTTTGTAATTTCATGAATAAATTAAAAATGCGGAGATATTCACTCTAGAAATTAACCAATTTAGGCTGATAGAATAGGATTATTCCATTAAGTTTAAACAAACGTCCACATGATTTATACTACATACTTGTTTCTTCCTATACTCTGACATTACAATGTTGCAGTATTTTACCTTCATCAGTTTTAAGGTCTTATAAAGATTAAGTTTTTTTAACTTGAAGGAAATTTGCCAAAATCTACACAAAAAAACCCCAACACTTTTTATTTCAACCTAATAAATCATAAATTAATAAAAAAATAACACAAACTATAATCAAGACACAATTTACTGTATTTACAATTTAATTAAATGGTTTAATTCAATGTTGTCCAGATATATTATGTACCGAATAGTTTAGGGGGACACAGATGTTGACAAAAACTTTAGTTTTCTTTGCTTTTGCATTTGTTTCCCCAGGTTTTATTTCTTCCTGTGCTTCTGAGGTTATTTTCAGTTGTACTCCAAGGAATATTTAAAAGAATCTTTCATTCTCAAAAGAATGAAGTTACATATGTGTTAGCTAATAGCTTTTGATAACTTTGCAAAATTATTCTCTCTCTAGAATAATTTGTTGTTGTTTTAATGTTTTTTAAATACTTTTTTAATACTGACACATCATGTTTACAGACACCTTAATATACAGACCTCTCTCTGAAATTACTTTGTAGATTATTTTTTCAATAGTAATCCAAGTTGAGGAGTAGGAACATTTTAAAACATGTTAAGCATGGCCAACTGATCATACACTGATTCAGATCTGTGTTGAGATATTTTTAGGACATGGTGTCAATTTAATACCCTATCTCCACCTGCTTTCAGCACTGCTGCAAAATACACACAAAGGAGAGCCTTCCATGGAACCGGAGCTTGTTCTAAGGACAACAGATCTTACTCAAAGTCTGTGTCCGAGTCTGTCTGACCAGGTTCTTTGAGATATTCCATGTGTGGAAGGTGCAATGTTTAATATAAAATTTACATATTTGAAGTTTATTGATTTCTGATTTATCCAAGTGATATAAAACATACTGAAAACACAATACAAATATAAGTGACACTCGGCAAGATATAACAATTGCAATTGCAATACAGAATTCAATCACAATACCAATATGATTCCCATTGCTGTTCCCTATGGTACACTCACTGGGTGTCCGTAGTCTCCAGGAAGGAATAAGTGGATTGAAGTCAGCTCAAGGCCATTTAGTGTCTGAATTTTTTTTTTTTGCTAGTTGTCTAATTTTTGTACTCTATGTTGGACTGAATCATGTATTCACACCCTTTACGCTGCTCTGTCTGACCCAGGGAAACATGTATGTCACCAGTTAATCCACCCAGCTGTGGATCGATCGTTGTTGTTGTTTCTAACAAAAGCCACCTCCTGGTCCCATTTGTGTTGAGATAAAATCAGTTTCTTTGCATTACTCTCTGAGCTTCTGAACACATCACCCTTGCCCGTCTCCACTGAGCCTTCTTCCGCTGTTGGGGTTTATTCAGTGAGTTCCATTCCACCCCTACGTGTTCAATCAGTCACAATCTGCTACTGTTGCTGATAATTCTCCTGCTTTTTTCTTCTTCTCTCTTCTTCCTTTCCTCCAGGGCTTTTCTGTTTCCATCCCTGCTCTTTTTTGCTCTTGTATTTGGTGATAGAGGTATTTTGTATTACAGTAGCATATTTTTTATAAGTATATGAAGATTTAGCATCTTATTTACACATCAGAGCTCTCAGAAAATGACCTCAGTTTGTTTTTACTTGGCCAATTATTTTGGAAAAAATAGGTTAATTTTTTTCTTTTCTTGACTCAGCTCATGTTTGGAGATAATATTGAACTGTCCTGGCTACAAACCATTACAGAATTTACGAATATTTTAATGCTGAACAAGTTAAAATGTGTAATAGTATAATCAGGTGTACCTAAAGTATTATTTTTGATTATCGCTCTGTAGCCCAAACTTTGTCACTCTGTAGCACAAACTTAATTCTAATCCTAATAGCCATAGCTGATCAATTTTTGTATTTGGCTAACAACAATATTAAGATAACTGATTCATTTTTAAATCAATATTTTTTAATTTTAATATTATTTGCCTAACTTTAAATCAGAAGACTTAGGTTAAATTCTATTTTATTTCCTGTCTACGTTTTGTTAAAACCATGAAAGTGATCCAGTGCCCTGAGGTACATACTCACGTATATGTGACCCAGGTATGATATTACCTTTTATTTATTCTTACACTTAATATGACTAAAAGATATGTTGCAAGTTTAAAGATAAACTAGAAATGTAAAACAGCCTTAAAACACTCTGTCTTCATTTCAGTCGGTTTTTAGTTCCTTTTTTCCTTTTCTTTCCATTTTTTTTTTTGTTTGTTTGTTTTTTACACTATTACTATAGCCAGGTCAGTAATCTTTGAAACATAAATTACAAACACACTATTCAGAAGATATTTGAATCTGAATATCAATACACTAAAATAGGATAACTAGGTATAATGTATAAATACTTTGTAACATCGAAGTCTGGCACATTCAGACACAATTTTACATATGCATGTTAGCAGTAAGTCTGCAAGAGACTGCAAACAGATAGGGCATCTCCTGAAGACACAAGAAGGGTGACTGACAAGAACAAAACAAAACAAGCAATATCAGGAGCAGAGGAGACTCCCTGTTTTGGTGAGGGGGGCAATGGAATAAAAGTATCTGACATAAAAAAGGAAAATAGTGAAGGAACAAGAGAAATTCAGTTTTAACTTCTCTCATTGAAGAGCTCTTAAGCCCTGGTCTCCTTGACCTCCACAGGAAAGAACCATCAAAACCCACAACCATCAGGTATAATGACACAACATTAGCTTCATGGTAGTGCCTAACCATACCAAAAGTGATTGAAATTGACTGTTTTGTACATGTAGTGATGATGGTGATGAAGCCTGTGTAAGAATTGATGATTGTGAGTGTTGCCAATGACCAAATTTAGTGAAATTTTATTTCACATTTAAAATAGGCCTGATTTGTCATTTTTCTAAACTCTTCCATCATAGTGCTTTCTAATTCCCTACTTGATAAATACATAGGGAGACGTAGAGATGGATGCATAGGTAGATACATAGACAGACAGATTCATCTGGAATACATACTGTATCATAATTTGGATGAATTAATCAATAGCTTCATCTGTAGCTGATGCAGTTGAATGACAAGACATAAGGTGAGACTGAAGGAATAAGTGAATATTCACCTTCTGTAAAAGTTTCCTATTGTTTTTAACCAAGATTATGACAGCTCCGCAGAGTATTCTGTTGAGGGTCATCTACTGTTTCGGATCACTGTATTTTGTAAATGTCTTTATGAGCTCCTGAAAGAAATAAAAGATTTAATTGGAGATAAAATGCTACATTATACTCCTTAATGTAACAGCACTATCAAGATTTAAGAATAATTTTAGTAACCTAATAAATTAAATAACTCAAAGTCTATTGCTTTATTAGAACTGAGAAAATCTCCTAAAGACTGAAAAATTTAAAGTTCTGTCAGTTGAAAGCATTCTGTCAAACTTTTCCATGTGAAAAATTCCTCTAGGCTTTTGTTTAGCTTTTATAACCTGAGGTGGTTTAAACTTGCCTTTTTTTATACAGAATAAAAACTAGTTTTCTGATGCTTCTAAATTACTCATGTGTTTCTTTCTTCATTTTTTGTTTCAGTTCTCTTTCTTTTCTTTTTTTTTCTTTTTAACTTCTGACTGAAGTTCCCGGAGATCTACTTGCATGAAAGTTAACAATTCAATATCTGAACTGTTTGAAAAATAATATAATATTGAAAATATCATTCAAAGATAACTCATGATTATTCCACTTACTTGGAATTACATTGTAATGGAGGAATACACTGTTCTCATCTTTTGACTATGACAGCACATTCTGTGCTATGAAAATCAGTAAAACTCACATCTCTTAGACAGGGTTCAGTCTTTCACTCAGTCACCCTGGAAAAGAACTCATACAATGACAGGGGATGTTATTCATTTATTTATTTTTCTCAAGCATTACAATTGAGATCATGACTGATGTTATTGATCATCTCTCCCCTAGAAAGTCAAAGAAAAAATAAATGACATCAAAACTTTTCACTTTCAGGACAGGAAATTCTTTTATGAACTTTTTTCCCCTTCATTCCTGCTAAAATACCACCTAAACATAAGTATTTTTAGTGCCTAAAAGATAAAATCCTTGTATTTGTAGAGGCGATACAATTCTTATGGATATGCTACTGTTCCTGCTCTTCCAGTGAGAGGCAGGTTGCTATATGCAACTTTCCTCAATTCCATTTTCTTAATAGGCTATGTTCAATCAGTTTATGTGATTATTTATTCATAGGGTCCCAAGGTGAAGAGTCATCATCTAATAAATTCTTCAGCTCTTCTTTTTGCTTAGAAATTAAAACAGATGAGGTTTTTCATTTAAAATGTATGGAATATGTAATGTTCAGTGACACAAATCAACTAAAACTTTCATTGAGATTTTTTGAAAACAGGACTTTTTGAATTCTTCTTATTTAGTCATTATATTTCATATATTCTCTTCACGTGTATTTCAGTTGATGTAAATCCAAGTTTTATCTAGATGGACTAAAATATTTATTCATTGGGAAGTGTCAGCATTTTCTGTATATCAACTTCTATATTCTCCTGACTTGGAATTTTATTTGACATGCCCTACTTTATGTCTTCATCATCATGTACAGTTGGGAAGAGTATTTATGTATAAGAAGGTATCCGGAATAGAAGCAACTTCCTAATAATTTTTCGTTCTCAGCAATTTTTGTTGGTTTGTGTATGATAATGAAGTATTAATTAGTTTTGTGCATTTAATGGAGACATTTGGTTATAAAACCAAAAATTACAGCCTTTCCTTAATTGGTTTCTAAAAATGAATGGCACTTCTCAAGTCTTTAAGCCCCAATATAATGGGGAAAACTTCAACTATATTGTGGAAAAGACAAATACCTGGAAATAGCAATATTGTCCTGTAACCAGAAGGTTTGTGCTGGTAGAAGGAAAGCTGACTGGAAGGCTCTTCTTAGCCCCTTGATGGTTCTGTTGGCCAGACTAAGCTGTTCTATGGCTTTCCAAAATTTAGAAAGAGAAGGTGAGGGCAGGGGAGGGGGAGGAGAGGAGCGGGAGAAATATATTTTTTAAAGTGTTGCTACTAACTTTGACAATATTTTCTTCCTTGCACATAAGCTTACTTAATTTGCAATGGTTGAAAATGTTTTCTATAATTCCAGATCCGAATTTGTAATGCTTTGAGTTTAAAAGTTATTATACAGAATGTCCTTGATGTTGCTTTCCTATTCTATCCTTGTCTTTGTCCTCCTCTTGAACAACTTCTTGTGTAATGTGCAGTGAACCAAGTTTTGAGTATAATATAATAATTTATTTTCTTTTATTTGTTTATTTTTCAACTAGACCTACTTCCTGCTCTGGTTCAGCACGTAGCTTTGCAAGCACTTACAATGGTCCAAATGGTATAGACAGCAGAAGAATAAAAATGAGCCACAAGAATAAGGAGATGACTGGGAACTTTTTTGTTGTTTCTTGTTGACATGTATGATAAACTCCAGTTTAGAGTCCTGAAAACTGTATAATTGTATTCCCACAGCATTTCAGTAGCCTTGTTCAGGTACAAAGTGTATTAATAGTGGTCCCTTGCATGTGTTAACTGATGGGCTTAGCAACTTTCTTTCAACATTATTTCAAACTATATTCATGGTGAAATTGCATGCATTTGTTCTTGTGTCAGTAGTATTTAGTAAAGTACTCTTCTGTGACATTTCATTTGTGATGCATTTGCAGGGCGATACAGTCTCACTCTTACCTTTTTTTTTCTTCTTCTTTTTTTTTTTTTTTTCAAATAGAATAAGCTAAATAGTATTCTGAAGTACAGCAGACTGTCTATGCCACTCATAATTCTCTGCATTAGTTTGAGTTCATCATCCCAAAGTAGGGAACATCAAAGCAGTACACAGGACTTCAGTTTAAACGGGGTCTCATGCAACAGCAGTTTGATCTGCTCCTACTGTACGTACCCGCTCTGATGCACTTTGACATCGTATCTCCTAGTTTTGTGCCATCTATAAAATTAATTAATTCATTCTTACTTTTCATGCCGGTGTTAAAACAGATCTCAAAATCAATCCTTTGATCACATTGCTATAAATTTCCTCAAGATTCATTGCTCTCTTTTCAGAGACATTTACTGTTGTCTCTTCTTTATCTTGATCTTGAACACCTGAACTTGTACCACTTTGCAACTGTTATCTGTTAATCCATTAATGCTAAAAGGAAAAAAAAAAACAAAACAAAACAAAACCAAAACAGGAAACCCTGAAACTACTTAGCTATCACTTTAGACTACTAAATATGTCTATACATATGGAAGACAAATAATGAAATCAATACACTCGTGTTCATTCTTTGATGACTATAAGCTGTCAGGGAGGGATGGAATACACTTGTCTAGGAGAGGCAAGAGAATCTTTGGCAGCAGACTGGCCAACTTGATGAGGCAGGCTTTACACTGAGGGCTAGGGTGGTGGGATCCAAGATGGCAATACTTATGCCATCACATCCAGCTGGACCAGCCAGGCCAACCAGAGAAGTGACAAATGTTCCTTAGCTGCCTTCCAAGATGAGAACCAGAAGGCCAATCACTTCCAGGCTGGGTATGACTATGGTGGATTCTCTTGCATGCATCCAGGGAAACCTGCATGCTTGATGAAATCTCTGAAATGCCTGTACACCAATGCACACAGCACAGGCAATAAACAGGAAGAACTAAAGATCTCTGTATGGTCATAGGGCCATGATCTCACTGCAGTTACAGAGACGCAGTGGGATTGCTCACATGACTAGAATGCTGTCATGAATGGCTACATAGTACGGAAAGAGACTAACAAGATGAGATAGTGGAGCTGCTCTTGCGAGAGCAACTGGAATGTATTGAGCTCTGCCTAAGGCAGGGAGTGAAGAACAAGTTGAGAGCTTATGGGTAAGAAAGATTTATGAGGCAGACTAATATGGGTTGTGAATGTTTACTGCAGGCCACCTGATCAGGAAGAGGAAGTCAATGAGGCCTTCTACAGACAACAAGTAGCCTCACAATCACAGGCCATGGGGGTCTTAATTGCCCTGATATTTGCTGGGAAGGCTACACAGCAAGGCACACACAGTTCAGTAGGTTCCTGCAGCGCATGGATGATAGCTTTCTGACACAGGTGGTGGAGGTCTGATAATCTTATATGATGGCATGACTGGCTGGGTATATGAAGCAGTGGATGTTGTCTACCTCGACTTCAGCAAGGTTCTTGACATTGTCTCCCATAACATCCTCATAGGTAAACTCAGGAAGTGTGGGTTAGATGAGTAGACAGTGAAATGGATTGAGAGCTGGCTGAATGACAGAGCTCAGAGGGCTGTGATTAGTGGCACAGAGTCTAGCAGGAGGCATGTAGCTAGTGGTGTTCCCCAGGGACCAGTACTGGGTCCAGTCTTGTTCAACATTTTCATCAGGGGTTGGACTAGAGGATCTCCTGAGGTCCCTTCCAGCCCATACCATTCTGTTATTGTGATAGTACATGTTTCTTGAAACACAAATTTAGCTTGCAAGATGTGATTTTGCTCATGTTAATGCATTTGCTAAGTGTAACCTGATTTAATAAAAATGCAGTTGTCTGCGTTATCTTTTTTTTTTGTGTGTAAAACAAGGTATGGTCCACATTGTGACCACATTTGCAGAACATGAACTTGTTTAGTCTTCAGCAGGCAGAATATAATAGCTCTGTGTTATGCATGCTGAGTGCCTTGTTCTTTCTAAATTGAATGACATGTATATTACACAAAAGTGTTCAGAGTCAAGGGGGAGTTGCAGCTGAGAAAGGCTCTGACACAAACAAGGAGGATTACAGTTATTTTACGCCAACCAAAGAAACGGCAGATCTCAGTGGATCTGAGTTGGTCTTTCTTCAATTTGCAAACAAAATAAATGAGCCTAATAAGATATTGACTGTCTCAGCTGTAAAATAGATCCTGTAAGGAGTACCATTTTTCTTGCTGGACCCCAGATAGCTCTCATGGCTACAGATTCATACTTCAGAGACAATTCCTAAGAACAAATTTTTGTGTTTTGTCAACAAGGCAATAGCTCTGCAAGACACTGTAACTGAGACACAATTATCTTCCAGTTCCGGAAGGGATACAAAAGTACAGATGTATCTTACTAAAAGCTTGTGCCAACATACTGCTCCCTTTCTCCCATATTGCCATATTGTTATTCTAGTAACTGATTACCTTCTTTCCCAACATTTCTCTCCCAATTTTTCCTGGTTTCTCCAGCTCTGACTATTTTCTTCCTCACTTACTCAAGTGTCCATGTACAATAAACTCAGAACAGGAATTGCATGACCTGTTCTCTCTCAGGAGTGTGAGAAGGAACTGTGATAATGACAGAGAATTGCATTTTTGGACTAAGATTCCATATAAATCAAAAAAAAAGAATAAAAAAAATATTCCTGATACCACTATGTGGGACTCAGTTGATGGTCTATCATTTCTTTATAGCTGACTACCTTCAAGTGGCTCTTAGGGCCCTGAGTGTATTTACAGGCTTTTAATGACCTTGGCCAGCCTCCCACAAGCTCACCTGACCTCTGGGGCTCCTCAGAGGTGTCTTGGATCGTTCTTCTCCTCAAGCTCACACAACTCCAACATCTCCCAGTGACCACTTCATAGGAACTATCAGCTCTCATGGCACCCTTGCATTGGGCCACCCATTTATTAATGCAGTGCTGCTCAGCCCATTTCTTCCAGCATAAGTCAAGTAGTCTGTCTGTCATGCTGTGCAACTGTCTGTTCTGTCTATACATCAAAAAAGTTTCAAAAGGAGAGGCAATATATTTAAGTGAGTTAAAGAAAATGATGAGAATAATTCAAGATATGAAAATCATTATTACTAAGAAAAAGTTAAAGAAAATATATTGCCTCCTCTGAGAAAGAGAACAAGGGGAAACATGATTAAAGTTTTCAACTCATTTTTAAGCATAGAGTATTGAATTAAGAGATAACATGGTCACATTGTACCTTGACTGTTTTGAAATAAAACAAAGTCCTGCCATTTTTTGTATGAATTGCTCAGCAGTCTATAATGAGGAAAATATTCTAGCTTGTCAGTCTTGGGGCAACACCAACTTGTAGCAGTATTTCAAGCATCCTCACGAGGTAGAATTTTCAACGTCTATGTCCCCAGTCATGTTATTGGGCATCTTTTAAGTTTTCTAAGTTGCTCCTACATACTGAATAAGTTGTTAGGACCTTTAGAACTCCAGCACGTGGTGCCTAGAATATGATGTTGCTGAACCCTAACTCTGTCTTCTGAAATAAAACACAGCCACCGAGTCCGTGAGTAAATGTAGATGTACTTCATTAAATGTCCCTTCAGCACCCAGGGAAAGGGGAGACTATGGTAGTCCCCTTAAAGGTCCTTGTTGATGCATACCCTGTCTTCCTTACTGTTTATTTATACATGTTCAACAGGACATGGAACAGAAAAGAGAGATGGTAAAGGGTGTACGTGCAGCATTATCTTCATTATCATGTATTCTGAAGCAGCTAGAATGAGCTCTTCACTCCCACAACTCAGACAGAGACAAAGTCAGATTCTGTGTGGAGTCTAAGCTTCTAAGGTCCATTCCTTAGAATTCTAAGGTCCATTCCAAGGTCAAAGTGTCCATTCCTTCTCCATATTGAGTGTGACTCAATATTTTTTATGGTTACATGTACACTTACATGTTACATGTACACTTTAGACAGCATTTACACATTGGTCTCTAAAATAAAAAGATATATTTTTCCCATAATGTTGTTTGTAGTTAAAAATATAGAAGTATCTCTTAATTATAAAACTGAATATTTTCCAACTTCAAAGTAACTCTAGAAAGCTGCTATACTCTAAGGACCAGATTATAAAACCCTGACTGAAAATAGCAACCAGATATTGAGTTTATACTCATTGATTTGACTGGTCGAGGAAATCCCAAGCACAAAGATAGGCTATACATGTGTGAATTGAAAACAACTTTGCAAAGAGGGACTTGGAGATGCTGGTGGATGAGAAATTGGACATGAGCCAGCATCAAGAGAAGTGTGGCTAACAGGTAGAGGGAGGTAATTCTGCCAGTCTACCCCAGTCTAGCGACCCCATCTGGAGTACTATGTTCAGCTTCTGGCCCTCCAGCTAGGAAAGACATGAGCCTGCTGAAGTCTGTTCAGAGGTGAGCCAGAGAGATAACCAGGGGTCTGGAGCACCAGCTCTCTGAGGACAAACTGAGAGAGATGAGTTTGTTTAGCCTAAAGAAGACAAAGCTTCGGGATGACCTCATAGAGGCCTTCCAGTATGTAAAAGAGCCCTACAGGAAAGGTGGGGAGGGACCCTTTATCAGGAGATGTTGTGATAGGACAAGGGCTAATGATTTCAAACCAAAAGAGGGCAGATTTAGATTAGATATAAGGAGAAATTCTTTGAGGATGGTGATGGGGTTTTGAGTAACCTGATCTAGTGGAAGGTGACCCTGCCCATGGTAAGGAGGTTGGAACTAGATGATCTTTAAGATCCCTTCCAACTCAAGTCATTCTATGATTCTATGCTACTCGTGATTAATTATTTGTAATTGCTTTACAATACAGCAATGAAATAACTAGTGATTCAGTTCTTTAAAATCTTACATATGAACAAATACTTAGTAAGCTCTCTCAGCGACACTAGCATGAATGCTCATGTGAGTATCTTTCATGGGCGAAACTTCTGACACGAAGATATATTACTTGCATTTAGTGCCGAACACTGTTTCCTCATTTACAGAGAGTATGTTTTCCTGAATCTGGAAATCAGCTTTTTGCTGAGAACAGTACTTGGACATCCTTTTGCGTTTAGGTAGACCTATGCCTGTTCTGCACTTAGTATTGTTTATATATGAAGCCATACACTGTATTAGTTTTTGCTACCAGTAAATCTGGTAGCAAATTTATGAAACACTGTTTGATTCAAATGTTTTTTTCTTATACACATAAGATTCAAAGCCTTTTGAAGTTCATTGAATTCTTTATCTGACCTCATTCAGCACTGGATCAAATCTATTATCATAAACTGACTCACAAAAATATTGAACAGTAAAACTTACAGGATGTAATTCTGTCCCAATCTTAAAATTCAAATGGTTGCTTCACTTATCATACCATCTGCAATGTGTTTAGCTGATATCTGACTCTCTAATCAGGGACAACAAAACTAGAAAGCCCTCAATTCTTTTTCTCTCCCCATCTGACATTTGTTATGTCAAAGGAAACAAAAATTAACATTCTTACCTGTTATACATTATTGATACTAGATTGAAATTTCCTATAGAGTGATTTTTCAAGTTTTTATAATCAGGACTCTTCATGTCTGATTGATAAATACTGTTGTATATTGCAGTACTCTACTATACTACCCACCAACACTCACCAGCACTGTCATACTCCCTAAAATTACCTGGATACAGAGAGAGTACCTAATAAAGCTTCTAAGCCTTTATGCAGCAATTTTAGTGTTTGTATTCAGTAAGGAAATACATCTCACTAAGTTTGATAATATCACTTGTAGAAAAAAGAGAAAGACTCTTGATTTTCACTAAAGTGTTAAAGCTAAGAGCTATGCATCTGGCATTAAGGTTGAATCTGGAGAAATAATAATAAAAAAAATAAATCAGAAAGGTAAAATAATGAAAATTTTCAATTATTCCACAAAAAAGACACAAAATGATACAGTAAGAAGGAAGCCTGTCAGGCAAGACCCAGAACTAGTCTAGTCAGCCTTAAAAAAAATAACAAAAATGAAAAAAATCTGCTAACATGTCCTTTTTAAATAATATTGTCATTGTTATAATTTCCAATGAAAGAATAATATGTACTCACCTTTAATTACTAAGATATTTCAGACAAAGAATTTGCTGAAAGACTTCAGCTCTTGTGTTATTCTTTCTTGAGACATTTTTCACATTTGCAATTTCATTTTCTGTATTTCATAGATAGTTCAGTCCTTTCTCTCCTATCCTAGATTCTCCATTCGAGACAGCACATATTTCAGTTTCCAGGTAGTATAGCATATAGCCTGTCAAGATTATATGAAGAACTTAAATGAAGTGTTCAGAATCCAAATAAGGGGACTGATAGTGAAGGACTAATAGTGAAACATTAAAATAATACAATATTAACTGTGCAATATTAGGAGTATTCTACAAATGACATTCAGCTACAAACTACAGATATTTAAACTTAGCTAGTAGCTTGATTCTGTTGCCAAAACGTAGGCATCCACTGCAACCAAGGATGTACCAGGACATCTATCTTTTGTCCAGCTACCACTCAAAATAGACTTTCTGTTTGTCAGCCTTCTACTCTTATCTCAGAGTACCATCTATTACCACCCCTCTTTTCATATTACCATGCATGGGTGAGAATTATTTTGAGTGGGAACAAGGAAACAGAACAAAAAAGAGTCAGATCTCCTTGCTAAGACACTTGAGTCTTTGACTTATTTCCTTCAAATGGTTTGTCTGAATTAACTCCAAGAGCCAAGGGAAGGGTTTCATGTCCAAATCACACTTAATATCTCTGTATCATATCAGCATGTCATGGTTATAGGTGTAACCACAAGAAAAAGCTGTGAGGCTTGTGTATGATTTTACAGCATGCCAATTTTAAGACATCAGTCTACAGTCAACAGTATCTATACCCGAAACCGTGGAATTGCATTTTATCATCTTTACTTTTCTTCCTTAGTCTTCTCTCAGCTCTTTCTGACTTAGAATTTCTAAGGCTCAGCATTAATTCTAAATCAGATGCAGGCAAGAGAGAAAGACTCTAGCACTTTTCAGATGTTGACAGTTTCAAAAGGATACGTTTTCAGAGCAAAACACTTTCTTTGTGTGCTGCCAGCGTACAACACATCTACCATACTTTATGATTCATCCTTTTGCTTTTTTACTCTATGATGTTGATTTTAAAGTTCTAAGCCTCACTATTTTAAATTCTTAGTGATAGAAGTGTTCATGCAGAAGCCATATAATTTGATAAAAATTTCTTATTGGGCACATAATTACATTCAAATTAAAGCTCTCAAAGAGGCCATGTGCACAACTTAGTAGTAGCTGAACTTAAGGACAATAGGCTGAATACTTTGGCATCGTGTCAGGAAATGGAAAGAATTACAAAGAACATTATTTGCTACTATAAATATTATTAAAATCGGAGAGATCAAAGAGCTCTCTCAGAGTACGCAGTCCCAAGAATAAGCAGCAGTAGCTGCTCAGAGAAAGACAGAATAAAAAAAAAAAAATTGTAGAGGGATCTTTCTGATGTGCTATCATCTCAATTTCCATTATTCAGAAGTTTGTGAATACCATGAAGCAAAGTATTTGAGTGGATCTCTGGGTTTAACAACCATCGATTATTAAATCTTGATTACATACCTACATCGATACGTTAATACTTTTTGCCTCTCTTTGATCAGTCTGTCCCTATCTTGATGGCTTCAAAAGGTGGGATAGGAATTCGGTTTATAGTCATTGTATAGCACTAATGTCTCTGCACAGTGTATTAGCTTTTAATAATCATACAGATCTTCATGACAAGGACTGTTGGAAACCTGTTTACTCTTGGCAGAAACCAGAATACCCTTTGGCAGGTTATCTATATCTGCATGAATTAAAAAGAGGCACATGAGGAAGCCTTGACTTATGTTAGTTGTAAATTTTATTGTTATTAGATGTAGTTTCATCTGCAATCAATACTAGCCATGAAGCAAATAGTCAGCAAAGACTGATATTTAACTTCTTAGTTTACAAAAACAAATACAAAAGATACAAGATTTGTAAATTATATTCATTGTCGTCCTGTGTTTTCTCTTCCTCTGTTGCTATTGCCTCATCTTACACCTTCTCGTCCCTCTATGATTTATTGTCCCTACATATTAAAACTTGGTTACTTTCTCTGGGAAAAATAATATAGCCTAGTATATGGTCTTTGTAGCATGCAGATGAATCCAAGGGAATTTCTGGATTTCACAGTAACATGAATACAATTGATCTGTTTGTGAATATGAGCAACAACATGTTACCATCAGCTCTGTTCGTAATCAATGTAAAGAAACTTCTAGGTTGCAGTTCATATGGTCCAAATTTAAAAATATCAAATAGATTATGGAAGATGTGTCTAGAAAGTGCATTCATTCATCTAGTTTCTGATAAGTGCCTTTTAAGTCTTTATCTTCTTTTTTTATCATTACAAAAGTAGAAAAAATTGAAAAAAAAAAAGACAACTTTCTTTCTTTATCTTGAGAGAGCAGCTTGCAGAAGCCGTATTAACCAATACATTTATGCAGCATATAGAGGACTACTAAGGACTACAATGTGCTAGTATCACTTCAGTATCTGACAAGACCAAGGTAAATGTGTCCTTACCGTGTCCTTATGACAGTGAAATAAAATTCACCTAGTCAGTATTCAAGTCTTCTTTTCAGACAAGAATAGAAGGCTAATACTTAGTTTATGTAAGAAGGAAATAAGATGTGGAGGTGAAATTGAAAGAAACAACAGATTTTGCACCATCTCCCAGAATTAATTTGCACTTGTTACTTTATCAGAAATGACAGGGGATTCTTTTACAATCACTTCTAATGCCGGGTCATCAGATATGAAGTTGTGGCCAAAGAAAGCTTTGTTTTTGAAAGCAGCATGTCTTTGTATGTGGTTTTTTTCATGTGCTACTTTCCAAAATAAAGCTACCTTTGGCTACAAATGTATTCCTCATTTAAAAATCAGATAGAAATACTCATTGTTCACCTACTATTTCGCTTGGCTACTGATACTGCTGCAGAGATCATCACTCTGTAGAGTAAGTTGACAACATTTTCTCTTCATAACTATTCATACAAGTTTTTGCTCTGATTTGGAAGGAATAAACATGTGGTTTTCAGGAACAATTATTATTTGGGGAGAGAACGTGTCTTTAATGTTTGTTTTAATTTGACAAAGACTGTAGTGTAATTGTGCTGACATCTACCAAAGTGATCCTAAAAATACATTTTACATAACAGGGCATGGTAGGGATGTTTGAATAACCAAGACACTCTGGATTACTGTTTGTCGGCAGTGCTGGAGAGATGGAGTTAAACTTGACAGAATACTTTTATCTTCTTCCAGTGGAGAAATTTCTGTCAGGTATGCTTGAGCTTCCTCTTTGAAGGAACACAGGGCATTACTCCAGGAGAGAGTCATGATATGAATTAGCATTCATACAATGTATACAGTCAAGAACTAAGAACTTGAAGCAAACCAGAAAGTAAGCCAAAGTGCTAACATAGGTAACATAGTTAAGAGGCGCATCTCAAACCTAATCTGAATTTATGACAAGCATTTGATTTGTCACCTCTCTCTATTGAGTAGTTTGTCACTATGAGAATGCAGAACATCAGAGCACACTCTGCACAATTTTCTATGATTATTTTTGTCTGCATAGCTCTTAAGATAATACTTCTGACTGAGAAATCATATATAGCTAGAACATTTCTCTTTGAGAGTTCATCATTTTCTTCATACTCCAAATGTACTTAGAGCTGATGAGTCTTACAAAATGTTTTGAGCAGTCTGAGAAGCTGAACAGTTTTGAAGTACCTTGTGACTCTTTGTATTCTTTAGTTAGGTCTTGTTCGCATTTGTACAATGTGTGCATATATTGGATCAATGTGTTAGCTAATTACTCTTTCAAGGATATCCTGGCCTTTTGAGTGCATGTCTACAGACAGGTGCAGATGTACATTAGTTCTCTCTGTACTTCAGGTTGATAGCATTCAAGCTTACTTTGAAAGCTACATAGCTCTTAAAAATATTCTATATTCAGGTAACAAAGCCGTGGGTCCAGTACACACAGAAGTTCAAAGATGCCACACTTCAAAAAATATTCAAAACTTTTGACTTTGGATATCTTTTTTTCATGGTTTTTATTCCAGAAGAAAAGAATTTAATTAACATTACTATTGAATGCAGACTACTTCACTTTTGCAACAACTTGACACCACTGTTTGCTGTGCTAGTAAAATCTAGATGTCTCTCTCTGGCCTCTGGCTTGTTTCAGAACACTAAAGATTTAGAAAGTTTCATATAATAGTGCTGTGTAGAAGAGCCTAACATGGGCATGTGAAGAGTAAAAGCTCCTTTCCTTTTTTTAATAGAATTATATCATTATCCATTTATTAGATTAACTTTCTCCTTTTTATAGTACAGTAGATGTATATAGGCATCTATTGACAAAAATAACTTCACAAACTATGTAGTCTAACAGCTGCCTAACCATTCAGTTTCAGATGGCTCAGTTCTCTATTTAAATCTCTGCCCTAGAACCTTTCAAGACACTGAATTGTTCTATTTTACATATTGCTTACTAATGAGCCATTTTTAACATGGAAAGCCTCCCTGACAAGTCTTTGATTTGCAATAGTTTGTGTTCAAGACTGTAGTAAGGGAACAGTGTCAGCAATGGATGGTAAATCAGAAGCTTAGTAACATCTTTTTTCTCTCATTCTGTTGAGTATGCAGATGCAGTTATAATTTGGTGCCTTAAAAGTCGTAATTTAATTTTTATAATGAGATATGAAAAGGAAAGGCAAACCAATCAACTAAGAACATTCAATCTTCCTGAGACTAATAGGTCACTTACAGTAAGGGTCAGTGTTACTATCTAAAATGGAAGCAATGCTTTATTTTTCCGGCGGTGGTCTGCAATTTGCCGCTCTGCCTCTAAAGCACTGCATTGCAATACTGTTACATATCTAGGAAAGAGAGGTTTTGTTTTATTCTTGTAGCAAGTCTAAGAAATATAGACACAGACTACATAAGCATTCATCTTTAAAACTTATGCCAGAAGAAATCCTGGGCTACAGAGGAACTAAAAAGTGCAGGAGACAGATTTTCTCCCACTGCATTCTTTAAAGAAAAGATCAAATTGGTGACTTACATTTTTTTCTCTGTCACTGCCTTTTACTGGGAGAAAGTAGAGGTACACTGCAACCAGAAGGTAACAGAGTATCTTTAATGCTTCCTTTTTAGCTCACTGTAAAGCTAGTGAGCAAGTAAATCTCTGCTGGATGATTTCACAGCTCAGCATGAGCATCATGTAGGAAGACAGAGTAAATGCTTGGTTTTTTTAATGCTATAGGCAGAGATCCAAGAAAGAAGAGGGATCTCAAATAGCTAAGTACAAGGGGCAATCACCACCTGATAATTAAAATATAAAATGGTACTCTGAGGGGAATGATGTACAACAGTATCTTTTAATGTCTTATATTTAAAGAAAACTAAGACCAAGTTTTTTATTATTTGTTGAAGACATGGTGAGCTACTGTGTAAAAGTAGTGACATTAATATGGTGATTTAGACATAATTTACTTTGCCTAAGTATGGTAGGGTAGCTTGCTTTTTTTTTAGTTTTTTTTTTAATCCTTGATATTGCCCTAGGGATTTACATATTTGAAATTTTAGTTTGGCCAGATTTTTACTTTAGCTTCAACTTTAACTCAGAAAAATATAACTTCAGGTTAGGAGTCAGCAATTTTATTGAGCTACCCTAAAGTTTAGTCAAACAAACCAATGTCAGAAGCTTTATGACCTATAGGTCCAATGTAATCTGGATCAAATCTGTTTGGCAAAGACAACTGATCTTTTCTTTATCAGAAATCCTAGTATATAACTTCAAGATTATTTTACTGCACATGCATAAAGTCAAGTATGTATGTGTAGTAGGTCTGATGCAGGATATGTTGGACTAATTCTGCAATGGCTGGACAGATGACCTGTACATGTTCAGAAAATCCCAAGCATTAGTCTTATTGCATATGCAGGTTTATTCCACACTGCACAAGGAGTGAAATGTCTGATACAGATCTAACTTGAAGTTGTTCTTCATATGCTTGATGAATATTTATTTTGTAGGATTTATGTAGAAGTAGTTTTCTATAAGCATTTATTAGAATGTTAATTGAAAGAGATTTTATTAATAATAATGCTGCTATACTTCAGCCATGCCAATCTTTTAATATTTGCTGCTATTCGAGAGACTGTTACATGTGCTTTAAGATACAAACCTTTCACATTTTCATACATTTATGTCCTGATTAGCATTTAATTCTCTTTCTCACTCTGTTGCAGATCACAGCAGAATAATGAAAGTAATATGAAAAGCAGTTCTGCATATAATTTCCATGAAGAGAGATGCTGCTTAATTCAAGTCTAACAGAAGGTTGCTCAAGTCCTGTCCAGAATTAGTTCTCTTTCTTCCTGAAACAGAAGGTAAAGCAAAACCAGATAGCAGTAACACAGAAAAATAGGGTCCTGGTCTCTCAGTGTAACCATAAACTAGGTCATTCGTTACTGGATATCTGGACCCTTGCAGTATTACTTGCCAACATACCCAGGGTAGCATCAATTTTATCTAATTTTCGTTATCTACTGTAGTCATCTACACCTAAGCTTGTCACCCTGAGTTCGTTTTATAGTCAATAGAGAAAAAGTGGCACTTTTTAGGGAGAAATTCACCTGACCTATTTTTGACATCTACTTTAGGATGAAATGAATCATGCCCTAGAAGTGCTTATTTCTCTTCACTGAGTAATGAAGGAGTGACGAGCTCACCTGTAGAGACGTATATTTCAAAGGTCTATGTGAGAAGAGCCCTATCATTTGGTTCTGGTCCTTACTTTAATCAGTAAATGATTAGTTTTATGAAAGAAAACTGTGAAAATACTATTGAAAGCCATGCACTTCAGAGTAGTCTGCCAACTGCTGCTATAAGCAATGCTCAGTTAAGAATGATGATTTCAGTTAGTTGGAATGGAAAATGAACCTGAAACCAAATCATTTCATCCCAGAGGTTCATCCTGATCATGAGGCTTTGAGCTAAACGGAAGTGGCACCAAACTCTTCCATGTTCTTCCATAGTCCTCACATTCTTTGAGCGTATCACCTTATTTTTGATCTTATAATGAAATAGCTAATCAAAAAGTTTCAAAAACATCTTTATAAAAACAAAATAATATGAAGCACATCTTAACTTTAGTTATTTTCATTTTGCCTGAAGTAATTTGATAGATTTGACTTATTTTTTTAAATTGTTTTGAATGTTTAAAACTATAGATTTAAAAATAAAAAAGGTTTATTTTACTCTATTACACTAATTTTGTCCTAACTTGACTTTTAAAAAGTTTCCTTTCTCTTTTAAAAAAAAGATAAACTTCCTACAAATATAAGACTTGATAGCACTAATTCTCCATTCTCTTTCCCTTTAAAAGAAGAGTTTATTTTCCTATTAATTTTTTACTAATTGGCATTATTTAATTTTTTTAGTGATGTACCTTTGCATCACTCATTTTATAATGGGGAAATGAGAAAAATATACTATTTTTTATAGAAATTATGAACTTTTTTTTTTTCTTTCCTGCTTTCATTTTGTATTTACTTATAGATGACTCATTGCTTGACCTATTCTAATATTCAAAAGCCTATCCCTCATTCCTTTAGGTATTGCACTGTAGCTGTTACACTGGTAAGTAAATTTCAAGCTTTATCATATAAATCTGTAGGGATTCCATGTGCAAAATAACAGCTAAATGATCATTGATATTCTGTAAATTAATCCTCTGAATAATAGATGATCATTATAATCTTTGTAAATTTTTCATGCTCTGTACATGCACTTTAGCATCTGCACTAGAAATGACACAAGAGCTCTTCCTACTGTTAACAGATAAAAGCTGATTTTGAGTTTTTCATTACTTTAATTAGGATTTAATGTAAAGGAGTACCTTTATCACAATTAATTCACTGGACCCCTCAAAGACTTTAAATGTGCATCATTTTCCTGTAGGTATTTAAATAAAATGGAACAAGTCAGTCGGTTTCAATTTGAACATACTTGCTTCTTTTAGTATTCATTTTTTGACATGCATATTCATTCCAAGCAATTAGTGTTCAGTCAAATGTTTGTAGCAGGGTGTGGAGCTGGTAATTGTTTGAATACACTTGTTGCCAGACAACATGCATATTCATAATCAGAGTTACTAGCAGAGTTATGTTTGATATGGGGAGGAAAGGACAAGGGAAGACATAATGCAAAAAAAAAAGTCAATTCTTTTTAATATACGACACATTTATTATAGAGCTTTCAGCTTTGATTAAGCTATGCTAAAAGTATAAATGATATTTTTAAAATTTATTTTAGAAATAGAAAATAACAATGCTTAACAAAATGCAAAAACAAACACATAGTTTTTTGTAACAGCTATCAAGTCTACAAATAATCTGTTATTTCAGATTTAGTTCCAAATTTTAGATCCCTAAACTTAGTTTTGTAGATTTAGTGAAGACATGTGTACCGATATTACTTAAGTCTTCATTGACTAGGTTGACTAGATCACCACTGGCTATAGTGGAAACTAACTAGTTCATGTGTAAAACAAGTATGTTCAGACATCAAAATTTGAGACTGTACATTGTAAAGCTTAATGTCATTCCTGAGAGCATAGACATTTAAGTTGTCTCAGTCTTGAACTGAGCCTTACTTCTCTTTTTGTTTTCCAAGGCTAGATCATAAAATAAGCTTCTGGAATGTGGTTGATGCACCTGTAGTTCCATGGACCCTCCTTTTTGCTTCTCTGGAAGACAGAGGGACATTTACTTTCCTCTAGCCCTCTGGAACCAGTTCATTAAGTCTCCAGGTCACCATCACTTTTCAAAGATAATCTCAAGTGACCGTACAGTGATATCAGCCAGCTGATCTCAGCTCCTTAAGTGCTTGTGGGTGCAGCTTACCAACGCTACAGATTTGCGTATGTCCAGGTTTTTTTGAAATGGTAAATCTTCTCAACTCCAGACTTTCCCACAGATCTGAGACCAAGGATCATTGAAAGCCAATCTTAAAAATAAAGACTGTGATGAAGAAGGCATTGAATACTTCAGACTTTTCCACTCCCTTTTTTATCATACACTCTGCACTCTTGATCTTCCTTTTGCTGCTAATGTACCTCTAGAGGACCTTTTTGATCTTCATGTCCTTTTCCAGATGCAGCTCCAAGTGGGCGTGGTATATAAGGTATATCAGCAGCAAAAGGAAGACTTATCCTGGACCGCACCATCTTCCCAACAGGATAAGAAAGTTATATTAAGAATCATTACAACTACCTAAGACTATCTTGGACCCCAACTATCTTGGACTGTGCCATCTCTCCCAAAAAAAACAGAAAATTCACTTAATTCATACAGTTTCACATATGCATGTGATTAAACTGTTTTGATACCTTACTCTACCTAGTCTCTGCATTATTAATTTGGTCTTAAACTGCAACACCTTTGTAACCAGTATCTATTAGTAGGAGAAATCACGCAAATGGGTACTTTTTGAACATTATTCAGCATAACCGTATGTAGCCTGAGTGATGTTCCAGACATGACTATTTGTGTACATTGATTTTATAGCTAGATCTTAACAATTATCACTAGTGTAGATCTCTCTTGCAAATTTCTAATGCTGCATTAAAAATATTGTGTCCCTAAGGCTTAAATCAGCTGCCCTCATTAACTGGCATTTCCATTACCTATGAAGGCAACTGAATCGAGCCTCAGATGCCACTCACAGTATGAGATGAACACTTTTGTTAATAGGTAATGAGATAAAACGATTATTTTAAAATATTATTTTAAAATATTAATAATTTCAGTAATTGTTTTTTATCAGGTCTTGTTTTTGTAAGTCCGAGTCTATTTTTAAGCTAAAAAAATTATTTGACAATTTTTATTGTTGATTTTTTTTTTAAGCATTTAACTAGAACATTGTCTGCTAACATGTTGTGATGTTTATGTTCACTTTCCTTGTTTTAAGGACAAGATTTCCAAATTCAGTGATAGAGTAATGTCTCTGTGATTACAGAATTAAAATTATTTAACAAAAATCTGACAATAATATAATAGATCGTTTGAATCTGAGTTACTGATTAAGGAATACTAGCATATGCAAGCCCTTATGAGATATGCATGCTGCCTTAAATGTATAATCTTTACAGGACAGCTTCAAGAAGATAGATTGTTTTACATGCAGATGGAGCAATTATTCTCTTTAATTTAGCTTTGGTGTAAATAAATAATCTTTCTTAGATCCACATCAATAATGAAAACAACTAATTTATCCTCATGTTTCCTATTCTTTGTTTTAGATTGGATTTTCATTGTTTTATTCCTTTCCTTTCCCTCAGATGGTCTGAAAAAGAAATCATATTTGAAATCTCTAGCCTCTTAAGACGAGCAGATCTGTGGAGGGATTGAAAAAATAATGGGCTCTTCAGTAAGTATTTCCATAATAGACTTTATTCTTCTTGTTATGATATACACTGGCCAAGGATTAGAAAATAGCACGTAAGAGTTTTTTCATATTACTAATTGTGAATAATAAACTAATTAAAAGGGGGAAATAATTGCTACTAAATATTAATATTCTATTAAAATGACAGGATAACGTCTAAGCTTGAATGGAAAGAATTGGTTAATTTACTAGATTGTAATTAATTTTTGTAAAACAATTTAATTATTTATATGTATCCATTAAAACATTTCTACTTTAGTAATACGAAGAATATATAAAGTAGTAAGTTACCTAAATTTAAGGTAAATAAATAAATAACTCAAAAAACTAACCCAAGCTACTAAATATCCCAGAAATTCTCACACTTAAATTGAAACTTCTACATAACTGCTAAACGTTACCTTACAAGGTCAGATAGATTAACCACCTCCAGATCAACCTTGTAAAGCAAGAAAGATTGTGTTTATACTAGGAAAATAAAGGATGTACATTGAAAAGCTCAAAATAGCTTTCCTGCTAATACTTCAAATGTCTGTTCAGTTCCCTCTTTGGTATAGTCAGAAGCTGTGATTTACTTGACAAACTTCCAGTTTCAGCTTTCCTTCAAGTTTTCCTTCATCAATATCCATGCTCATACAAAGTCCTGACATTTCTCCCTTTGCAGCAGCATCTAAAATCTCTCCTGGCCTTTCCAGTCAATCTGCTAGCAGCATTTCTGCCCCTCAGTGTTCTCTGTTGTCATCTGCTTCAATCTCACTCCTCTTTAACCTCTTAACGTCTTCCTTTTCTTCCCACTAAGAAATGAGTAAGAAAACAAACTTAATTTTCTGTTTTCCTAATTTGTTTTCGTCCTCTTTGTCAAGTTTCTGCTGCTTAAATATTTTGTTTATTCTTTCAATAACATTTTTCTTATTCAACATTTCCTGCCTAATCAGTTCTTGGTATTCTACTATCTCTTCTTCAATTTACCTTACCTGCTTTTTAAAATTCACTTACTTACTTCTCTTTTTACTTCCGCTTTATGGCATGATACTTGCATATCTTTCAGTTTGTATTGCGTATTCTTGGATGGACCCAGTCAATTAATACATGGCTTTGTGGCTGGTATCACTGTCACAATGTTGAGTTTTTCAATAATGAGATGGTCTAAACAGCACCAGGTCTGCTAATAAGAGTTGGGATTCACGGTTCTCAAAGAGGGAAGAGAGTCTTTGCTCACAAGCTAGTGGGGCTCATTGACAGAGCTTTAAACTAGACTGGAAGGGGGATAATATCAAGCTTCCCTGTGACAAGTTGTGGGATGACACAGCAAGATTAGAGGGTGAGATGCCAGTGAAGACCCTCAGCCTGTTGCTCTGAGATATGCCGAGTATGCTGCAGCACACTTGAAGTTTTAAGGAGTTGAGCAAGTGGTTCCTGAGGTAGTAGGAGCTCACAGGGAAGCACTGGTGAAATACCTCAAAGGAATAATGGAGTGCTCCTCTAAGAAGGTGATACAGCCAACAGCCCGACTAAAGGACCTTAACATCAGTGCATGCAGCATGGGCAACAAACAGGAGTAGCTGGGAGCCAATGTGCTGCTAGAAAGTTTAGTTGAGGTTACTGAAACTTGGTAGGATGAATCCCTTGACTAGAGTGTGACTGTCAATGGCTACAGACTGTTTAGGAGGGACAGGTGAAGAAGGAGAGGTGGACCCATTGGCCTCTATATCAAGAAATGGATAGATTGTGAAGAATTGTCTCTGAAGAATAGCTACAAGCAGGTTGAAAGTTTATGGGTAGGAATTAGAGACTGAAGTAACAAAGGGAATCTTGTGGTTGGTGTCTACTACAGGNTTAAAAATATTGTGTCCCTAAGGCTTAAATCAGCTGCCCTCATTAACTGGCATTTCCATTACCTATGAAGGCAACTGAATCGAGCCTCAGATGCCACTCACAGTATGAGATGAACACTTTTGTTAATAGGTAATGAGATAAAACGATTATTTTAAAATATTATTTTAAAATATTAATAATTTCAGTAATTGTTTTTTATCAGGTCTTGTTTTTGTAAGTCCGAGTCTATTTTTAAGCTAAAAAAATTATTTGACAATTTTTATTGTTGATTTTTTTTTTAAGCATTTAACTAGAACATTGTCTGCTAACATGTTGTGATGTTTATGTTCACTTTCCTTGTTTTAAGGACAAGATTTCCAAATTCAGTGATAGAGTAATGTCTCTGTGATTACAGAATTAAAATTATTTAACAAAAATCTGACAATAATATAATAGATCGTTTGAATCTGAGTTACTGATTAAGGAATACTAGCATATGCAAGCCCTTATGAGATATGCATGCTGCCTTAAATGTATAATCTTTACAGGACAGCTTCAAGAAGATAGATTGTTTTACATGCAGATGGAGCAATTATTCTCTTTAATTTAGCTTTGGTGTAAATAAATAATCTTTCTTAGATCCACATCAATAATGAAAACAACTAATTTATCCTCATGTTTCCTATTCTTTGTTTTAGATTGGATTTTCATTGTTTTATTCCTTTCCTTTCCCTCAGATGGTCTGAAAAAGAAATCATATTTGAAATCTCTAGCCTCTTAAGACGAGCAGATCTGTGGAGGGATTGAAAAAATAATGGGCTCTTCAGTAAGTATTTCCATAATAGACTTTATTCTTCTTGTTATGATATACACTGGCCAAGGATTAGAAAATAGCACGTAAGAGTTTTTTCATATTACTAATTGTGAATAATAAACTAATTAAAAGGGGGAAATAATTGCTACTAAATATTAATATTCTATTAAAATGACAGGATAACGTCTAAGCTTGAATGGAAAGAATTGGTTAATTTACTAGATTGTAATTAATTTTTGTAAAACAATTTAATTATTTATATGTATCCATTAAAACATTTCTACTTTAGTAATACGAAGAATATATAAAGTAGTAAGTTACCTAAATTTAAGGTAAATAAATAAATAACTCAAAAAACTAACCCAAGCTACTAAATATCCCAGAAATTCTCACACTTAAATTGAAACTTCTACATAACTGCTAAACGTTACCTTACAAGGTCAGATAGATTAACCACCTCCAGATCAACCTTGTAAAGCAAGAAAGATTGTGTTTATACTAGGAAAATAAAGGATGTACATTGAAAAGCTCAAAATAGCTTTCCTGCTAATACTTCAAATGTCTGTTCAGTTCCCTCTTTGGTATAGTCAGAAGCTGTGATTTACTTGACAAACTTCCAGTTTCAGCTTTCCTTCAAGTTTTCCTTCATCAATATCCATGCTCATACAAAGTCCTGACATTTCTCCCTTTGCAGCAGCATCTAAAATCTCTCCTGGCCTTTCCAGTCAATCTGCTAGCAGCATTTCTGCCCCTCAGTGTTCTCTGTTGTCATCTGCTTCAATCTCACTCCTCTTTAACCTCTTAACGTCTTCCTTTTCTTCCCACTAAGAAATGAGTAAGAAAACAAACTTAATTTTCTGTTTTCCTAATTTGTTTTCGTCCTCTTTGTCAAGTTTCTGCTGCTTAAATATTTTGTTTATTCTTTCAATAACATTTTTCTTATTCAACATTTCCTGCCTAATCAGTTCTTGGTATTCTACTATCTCTTCTTCAATTTACCTTACCTGCTTTTTAAAATTCACTTACTTACTTCTCTTTTTACTTCCGCTTTATGGCATGATACTTGCATATCTTTCAGTTTGTATTGCGTATTCTTGGATGGACCCAGTCAATTAATACATGGCTTTGTGGCTGGTATCACTGTCACAATGTTGAGTTTTTCAATAATGAGATGGTCTAAACAGCACCAGGTCTGCTAATAAGAGTTGGGATTCACGGTTCTCAAAGAGGGAAGAGAGTCTTTGCTCACAAGCTAGTGGGGCTCATTGACAGAGCTTTAAACTAGACTGGAAGGGGGATAATATCAAGCTTCCCTGTGACAAGTTGTGGGATGACACAGCAAGATTAGAGGGTGAGATGCCAGTGAAGACCCTCAGCCTGTTGCTCTGAGATATGCCGAGTATGCTGCAGCACACTTGAAGTTTTAAGGAGTTGAGCAAGTGGTTCCTGAGGTAGTAGGAGCTCACAGGGAAGCACTGGTGAAATACCTCAAAGGAATAATGGAGTGCTCCTCTAAGAAGGTGATACAGCCAACAGCCCGACTAAAGGACCTTAACATCAGTGCATGCAGCATGGGCAACAAACAGGAGTAGCTGGGAGCCAATGTGCTGCTAGAAAGTTTAGTTGAGGTTACTGAAACTTGGTAGGATGAATCCCTTGACTAGAGTGTGACTGTCAATGGCTACAGACTGTTTAGGAGGGACAGGTGAAGAAGGAGAGGTGGACCCATTGGCCTCTATATCAAGAAATGGATAGATTGTGAAGAATTGTCTCTGAAGAATAGCTACAAGCAGGTTGAAAGTTTATGGGTAGGAATTAGAGACTGAAGTAACAAAGGGAATCTTGTGGTTGGTGTCTACTACAGGCTGCCTGATCAAGGGGAATCTATTGGCAAAGCCTTCTTAGTCCAGATACAGGAGGCTTCGTGCTCACAGGCTCTTGCCCTGCTGGGCGACTTTAACCACCCATTGATGTTTAGAGTTACTACCAAGGACTGATATGCAGAAAGGCTCTTGTTTATACTTACTCCTGTGCAGACCAAGGTCACTGCTAAATCTTGTGTACCATGTTGGAGATTCAGTAACTAAGAGGTTGCTTTTGTGGAGAGGAGTGGACAGGACAGGTGAACCAAAACTGACCAACAAAGTATTCCATTCCATATATGTCATTGTTGCAGATGAATATGTTTGACAAAGTTTGATTTATCAGCAATTCAGGCTTTATTAATAAAATGAGATAAATCAGTTATTACAATCTATCTCCAATAAAAGCACGTATATATGCATAAACACAAATCATACAGACATAAATACTTGGTGCAATGAAGCGTGTAGGTGCCCACTCTCACAAAAGCAAATGCATAAAACCAAACCTGTAGGTAGGTAGAGAGGTGGACAGAAAAGACTAGCCTATAGTCAGAATTTCCCTCTTCAAGTTTAAATACTCACGGTACATTGGCACTTCTCAATGAGTGGGAGTTGGTCTTGAGAAGGTGGTTTCACCTGGGTGTTGTGTCTACTTTGCCAGCAGATAGTTTCGAAAGGAGTCTCAACTCAGGGGAGATGCTAAATGCAGCAATCCAGGAAAGCTAAGAGGGTCTCATTTTGGGTCATTATTTAAAATGTCTGAGATAACTGATTTTTGTTAGGTACTTTTCCATTTTGCCCAGAATTTACTGGAACTTGGGGTCCTGGTATCCCCATTCTGGGCTGTGATCCAAGTACAAGTGTCCTAGGTTGTAAGAGGGTCATCTGTTCATCCAAGATGATAGAGGAGTAGAAGCTAGGTGCATCAAAGTGACATCTCACCTTTCTGTTACACTGCAGGAGGTAATTGTTGTTATTGTCCCCAGAGAACAGGGGAGGAAGGAGCCAGGAATGTTACGTGAGTGCCTTAACACTCTGGTATGCTGCCTTCCACAGCCTGTACTTTTCCAATGGATTGCTGTGTGACTCAGGGGAGAGAGTTGCACCCTGTAGTGAGTGACCCACGACTGGAAGGTAATCATACCACCACAGTCATATTCAGTATAAAGCTGAGGGATCGCAATGGTCAAGCTCTCTTTTTCAATGGCCAGCATCCGAGACAGACTCTGTCTGTTCTGCCTTTGATCCCAACCCATGTGTTCCTGAACTTGGCTCTCAAATCCAGCTCCTGAATCCAGTCCATGTCTGCTGCTGAGTCCGGTCTCGGACTTCCGTGATACCTGCCAACAGCATCAGTGGTGACAGTTCTGTAATTGTCATTGAGGGATTGGGTTCGATACTGGTTTTGTATAATTAATTTTATTGTTATTATTTCTAAAGTTGGTTTAGTTTTCTTTTCCATTCCATAAGTCTCTGTCCCTTATTACTTTTCTCTTCGCCTTTGAGAAGGGAGAGGGGTTAATAGAGAGCATCTGTCATTTCTCTAATGGCTGGCCCAAGCACTAAACCATGATACTACCAATTTGTCAGCCTCATCTCTGTGCTGGGGAAGATCATGGAACAAATCCTCCTAGAAGCTATTGCAAGACACATTCAAGACAGGGAGGTGATTCAAGAGAGCAAACATGGCTTCACCAGGGCGAGTCCTGTCTGACCAACTTAGTGGCCTTCTATCATGTAGTGAATATGTCAGTGGACAAGGGAAGCACTGTGTCATCTATCTGGACTTCTGTAAAGCCTTTGACACAGTTCCCTACAACATATTTCTCTCTAAATTGGAGAAAAAAAAGGTTTTAATGGGTGAACTGTTCAGTAGATAAGGAACTGGTTAGATGGATGCACCCAGAGGGTCAATGGCTCAATGTTCAGAAGAAAATTCATGACAAGTGATGTTCTCCAGGGGTCCTTACTCTGACCAATGTTGTTTAATACCTTCATCAATTATATGAATAGTGGGATCAACTGCACTCTCAGCAAATTTGTAGACGATACCAAGCTAAGTAATATGGTTGACATGCCTGAGGGGCAGGATATCATCCAGAGGGAGCTGGACAAGCTTGAACAGTGGACCCATGTGAACCTCATGAGGTTCAACAAAGCCAAGCGCAGGGTCCTGCACCTGGGTTGTTGCAACCCCTGATATCAATATAGACAGGAGGATGAAGGGATTGTGAGCAGAACTGCAGAGAATGATTTGGGCATTCTGGTGGATGTAAAACTGAACATGAGCCAGCAATGCGCACTCGCAGGCAACACCTAGGCAATCATGTCCTAGGCTGTATCAAAAGAGGCATGGTCAGAAGGTGGAGAGAGGTGATTCTGCCACTTTACTCCACTCTTGTGAAACCACGCAAAGAGTACTATGTCCAGCTCAGGAGTCCTCAGCACAAGAAGGACATGGACCTGTTGGAACAGGTCCAGAGGAGGACCGCAGAAATAATCAGAGGGTTGGAACACCTCTCCTATGAAAAAAAGACTGAGAGGGTTGAGATTTTTTAGCCTGGGGAAGAGAAAGTTCCAGAAAGACCTTAATGCAGCCTTTTAGTACTGAAGTTCATGGAGTTTATAAGAAAGATGGGCACAAGCTTTTTAACAGGGTTTGTTGTGACAGGACAAGGGGTAATGGTTTTAAACTAAACAAGTGTAGATTTAGAATATGTATAAGAAAGACATTTTTTACTGTGAGGGTGATGGAACACAGGAAAATGTTTCCCAAAGAGGTGGCATCCCTGGAAGCATTCAAGGTGAAGTTGAACAGGACTTTGAGCAACCTAATCTAGTTGAAGATGTCCGTGGTCATTCTAGGGTGGGCTGAATTAGATGACCTTTGAATATCCCTTTCAACCCTAACTGTTCTATGATTCTATGATTCTGTGATTCTGTGATTTTACAATTCTCTTTCCCTGTTCTTTGATCTTCATTCCAGTCTGTTGTATATGAAGGCATGAACATTTCTTGCTCTTTTGTGAATTTATTCTTGCTATGCTCAAACAGAGCAATGCATTGAATTGAGGTGAGGGAGTAAAAGCAAGTGAGGTCAGACAAAATGTAAAGGTGCTGTCACGACCTTTTGACATGATGAGGACTCAGATGTTAGTAAATGGAGATCAATTTATCTTGGAAGAAAGACAAAAAAAAACACAATTTCTTTTGTACTTTCCAGCTGTGTGTTGGCCATTTCAAAATGTGTGATTTTATTTTCAAAATGCAAAGATATTTATACTTGCTGAATTGCATGTTGCACAGTCATTCAGTAGCACCTCCTCAGGTGACAATTTGCCTGGATATCCTCATTATCACCATAGTAACTGAACCCTTTCCTTCACCCAATCCTACAGGTGTCTTCCTTTTCTCTCATCCTTCATCCTGTTTCTCAGGAAGAATTTATATGAGGAAGCTGTTAAATCACAGAACCATTACATGTTGTACATTTAAAGTAATTGACAGATTTCTACTTAAGCATACATTTAAGAGAGGTTGATTTCTAATTTTATATATATAATATCAATAATTAATTGTCAAATGAATGATATGTTTATTCTAATTAATTAATTATCTAATTAATTATAAACTGAAAGATTATATCATCTGGCAGATTAGACAAAAACATTACAGGAAGAGGTTAGTTGCATAAGCAACTGAGCTTCTGAAGTACTGAGGCCTGAGCAATAGTCCCCAAACCAAAGCTAACCTCTAGATGAACCTCCCAATCAAACATTGTATATATTATTAGTATCTGCTCGTTAGTGAAATATGTGCGATCATTAGCAAAAGATGTGGCTTAGACAAAATATAATTAATAGTGAAGATAAAAACGTTATGAGAATGTATTCATCTGTCCTTGTTTAGAGGCAGTTGGTCAAGGCCGTGAGACCAGATATCTGACCTTCGTTGGATGCATGTAGTCAAACTCAAGTAGACAGAAACTCCCTCAGTTCCTCCTTGAGCCCTGGTCAGACTTTGGGTGCATCTGAAAGGATAATGAAACCAGATGTTTTCACATTTGAAGTTATGTAGCTTGTTTATTCAATAATTCAAGTCCCGGACTGCCTCTGACTATGGTGACC
>VWZK01020284.1:945-12329 GCA_013396935.1 Baryphthengus martii
AAAGGAGGCTCAGGGGAGACCTTCTGGCTCTCCACAACTCCCTGACATTCAGGAGCTTGGAGCCAGGAAGGGTTGAGTTCTTCAAAGAAACAAGAGGAACTGGCCTCAAGTTGCCCCAGGAGAGGTTTAGGTTGGAGCTGAGGAGAAACATCTCCATGGAAGGGTCGGGAAGGGCTGGGAAGGGCTGTCCCAGGCTGCCCAGGGCAGGGCTGGAGTCCCCCCGATCCCTGGAGGGGTTTCCAAGGCGTGGAGCTGTGGTGCTGAGGGCCAGGGGTTGGTGGTGCCCTGGCAGGGACGGGGCAACGCTTGGATTCAATGAGCTTAAAAGTGTGTCCGACCAAAACGATTCCGTGATTCCCAGAACATACGGAATTCAACCTATGGCAGTCAACCAGTAGAAATCCAAAGAAATCTCCGCTTTTATCCCCACTAAACCCTGTGGTTAAGAATCATCTTCTCATCCTTTTCTTAGATTTCTTCTCCTTTAGGACGGCTCCTTTCGTCCCCAGCAGCCACCGGTGTCCGGAACATGGCATTGCCCTGGGGTGGCTGCTGCTCTCCCGCCCTGTGGAGAAACATCTCGTTGTCCGGATGAGAGAGAAGGTCCCATGTTCCGCCACCGCCCAGCTCTTCATCGTTTCCACCTCTCGCTCCGTTTGAGCCTCACAAACGGAACTCCTCTGAACTCTTCCGACCTCCCTCACGACGGAGCCGCCGGCTCAAAAGGCAGCGTCTTCTCTACGTCCCCCTTTCATCTCCTAAAGCAGATGGAAACCAACCGCCTCGGTTGTGAGGCGACGGTTTTTTTGCCGCTTGATTTCCAGTTGAATGGAGAGCGCAGCCTAAAGTCACAGATGGAGCGGAAGGAAATCTCTTAGAGGAAGGGGAAAAAAAAAAAGAAAGAAGAGACTTTCTCATTCTTTTCAGAAAATAAAAGGAGGGTGAAGGTTGTGGTTTCAACCCTGTGAAGATCAGAACTTGCATGAACCTCCCAAGGAGGGGGGTGGTTGTACCCTCAGGTGTCACGGGTGGCAGCCGGCACCGACTGTACCGAGCGCAGCCCCCGGAAATTACAACTGCTGGCAGACCCTGTGTCCAGGTGGTGAAGGTTTTACTACCAGAGGGATCTGGACGGAGCAACTAAACCGTTTCGTTTCAGCATCAAGCAGCAAAACCACAGGTTTGACGATACAAAATTCCAGTTGGCGTTTCACGGGCTGGTTTGGGTTGGAAGGGACCTTCAAAATCATCTACTTCAACCCCTCCACCACGGGCAGGGGCATCTCCCAACTACAGGAAGTTCTCAAAGCTGTGTCCAACCTGGCCCTGGACACTTCCAGAGAGGGAAAAATCCCTCTTTGTGACAACCTCTGGCTTTGAGCCCTCTTCCAAAAGACAGAGGTGGTCCAAAACCAGCGCTCAGGAACCAGGAGATGAAAGGCAACGTCATCTGAAGCTACAATCACTTAATCAGAACCTCACAAGGAATCAAGCAGTCTCTAAACGCCCCCATTCCGTAGGGTGGACGCCCACAAGTTCCTCTCGGAGCCGAGAGCCGCCTTCAGCAACGGGATGGCGTCGGATGTTGGAAGAATTCACCGACCAACAAAAGCCTGAGGGACCACGGACCGCGGTGACCGCTGTAGGTGGTTCGGTCTCCACCCACTTCGGCTTGGCAAGGAATAAAAAAATAAAGCCGATTTAAAGAAAATAACCACTAAATACCTTCTAAACCCTACAAAGCTAAGTTTTAGCGACGCAACGGATCTCGTGAGGAACACAGGCCTTCCTGCCTGATGAAATTCCTCGCCGTTGCCCCGGCGCAACCAGTTATTTCCAGCGGAGGCCGAAAGAAAAAAAAGGATCGCTCCAGGAACATGGATTTTTATATTACCAAAGGAAACGTTTTCAGACTAAACGGCCACTAGGCTCTTGTTTCTTAAGCCGCAGACTCACCCCCGCCCCGAGCTCAGAAGCCCGGCCGAACGAAGCGCGTTCTTCGGGAAAACATCCGGTCCTGATTACGGAGACGCCCAGGGTCTTGCGAGGTCCGTCGCCACCTGATTAACGAGCGCTCGGCGTGTTCCCCGCCTAACGAGGTGCTTGTAGCGCCGTAATCAAGCCACGTAATCAACCGACGATGGACCAGATGAAAAATCCTCCCGGTTGGGAGGCCCCGGCTTCATTTCAGCCACGGTTTAATCTCCAACGGGTCACGAGCGGCCCGAGCTCACAGCTGCCGTGTCCCTCTCCGTGGGGCATCTCTTGGTCTTTTCCAAGCCAACTGCTTGACTGGGGCCACGAGGAGGAAGCTTTTCCCACCTACAGAGCCGCTCCCTGTGCTCGGAGGGCGACGCCGGACCAGCTGGAAGCAAGGTCACCGTTGACCCATCCCACTCCTGAGCATCGGTTGACTTCCCTTTCAACAAATTTCTAGATATTCACGTCTAAAGAACGAAGAGCTAGACCCAAACCCAATTCGAAAGCCCCGAGCTGCAAGAATTTCTCACCCCCTGAACAAAACCGAACCTCTCGTTCCGTATTTAGCCTTTTTCTCGAGCTCGCAACCAGCGACGGCCAAGACTCGGATTTTCCACGCTCGTTAAACGGATAAAATTCCAAGCCGCAAGCAGGAGCTGCGAGCGCGTGGTTCGGTATTTGAGAATCTCACACTAGTTGGAAGAAAACCGCTCTATCTAACAGAATCTAGGACCTGGAAGGCTTCGCAAACTTATTTCACCTCCTTTTTATAGATGGTTCACGGAGTAACGGAAAGAATTTGCGACGTAACTAAGGACGGAGAGAGATTTTGCAGCAGCGAAACGTCCCGAATTATTTATTTTTTTTTTACTTCATTCTTGCAGCTTCTGTCACGTTTTATATCCCCCCATTATTCTCTCCCCAAGCCCTCAGATTTGTCTCAACATTCAACGACGAGAGAACGTATTTAAATCTCGCACCGAGGCGGAGCTGGCGACAACGCCGTTTCTTTCTGTTTTCCGCGGGCGATGGGAAGCGGCTCGCCGGGATCCGGCAACACGGACGCGGCGACTTGAGGAGCAAAATGTTACCGTGGTATTTTAGCCACGTTATAGATGGGGGAAAAAAAGCACCTCCAAACGCTTCCCTAAAACCGCGCCGCGGCCCATTGCGCCTTCGCCAAGGCGCGTTTGGAAGAGGCGTTCCACGGACGAAACGCTCCCGGTCCTATCGCTGGTGCAATTTTTTTTTTTCCTGACTATTTGGATCACGTCGCGCTCTGCCAGTAGAATTTCGGGTATTTGTTTTTCAGCGCAGACGAGGGACCTGCGACGCCTCCGAGGCGCCCCCGCGTCTCTCCGAAGCGTTTGGCGCCACGTTTTTCAACTCGATTCGAAGAGGGGAAAGATTTGTGCTGAAGAAAACCCCGTTTTCGCTCTCGGCCATCGGGGAAGAAAGGGCAGCGAAACTCCCCCACCGGATCTCCCCAGAAGCTCAACGCTTCATCCCGAGGAGAAAAGCGAGGGTTCCGTGCGAGCGGCGCCGGAGAAATCCGTCATTAAACTGATACCGATCTCTCAATCTACGGAGGGCGTTAAACCGGAGAACCACGCGCCCGGGGGATCTGGCTTTTTTTTTTATTTGCCTCTATTTCCCAACCTCCTCGTTGGCATTTTGTCCGCTTCAGTCCATCCGTCCTCCCATCCCAAAAACCCACGAGGCTCCGGGAGGCGGCCTCGAGCAACGAGGACACGCGCGGCTCGTGGCGTCAACGCCGAGACGCGTCGCGGGGTGAAAACCATCCCTCTTCCTGAAGGACCTTCCAAATACAGATATATATATAAAATAATAATAACTAAAATATATGTGCATATATAATTAAAGAGTGAGGAAAACTGGGCCAAGTCGCTGCTGGAACACGAGGCTTTATATCAGGGGGCCTATTTTCCAGCTTTAACGCCCATTTCTCGGGAGCCGCTCGCTTTTCTCGTCTCTAACGAAGGCAAAAATATTCGCAGGCCTTCGGACTTGGGCTTTGAGATCCAAATTTATGGTAGAGAAAGGCTCTGGACGCTTTCTATTTACAAGAGGAAAAAAAATAAAATAGAATTTGGGCCGCGGCCCTACGAAGACGACTGGAGAGGAGAGAGATTTTACTCCCAGCCTGGCTGGAGTTGGAAAAAAAAAAATAAAAATAATTTAAAATAAATTAAAAAAAAACCCAAACTAAGCCCAGTCTGCTTTTAGAAACGTCTTCAATGGTGGTTTTAGTCTTGTATTGAAGGGCACAGGATTAAGGATCCAAGCCCTGCCTTTTGCCAGCCTCAAAATTTATCCTCATCAAGAACGAACAGTCCTACAAATTTCTCCACAAAGTACTTTTTTTTTGTTTGATATAATGACCTGAAAAAACCCTCTGGCTTTGGACGAGCTTTTTAAGCCGCTTATATCGAGCCAGCGCTAAATTTATTTCTTTTTGATTTATTTCTTTTTTTTCCCCCCTCATTTCTTTGTAACCCAACTCCGCGAGTAGGGCTAAAGTCGCTCTCGGTGCGTCGGATCGTATTTGAGATCGAAAATACACTCGCCGCTTCCCGCCAGCCGCCGGATTCCTTCCATTTCAACCCTCCCTGGCTGCTCATTTGACTCCCGTCCAAGGAAAACTCTTCCGGTTCAAGGGAAAAAAACTTTCCAAAATGTAGTTGTGTATTTTTTCCTAGGACGAAATAATATCCAGGCTCTAGCGCCGCTATTTAGCGTGAAAAAAAAATTCAGGAATGCCAAGAAACCTGCCGAATTCCCTTGAGTTTGGGACTCTTTGTGGGCTGTATTTTGAGAGCGGAATCAGGGAGAAATTCCAAGTGAACTCTCTTCACCTTCTTTTTACGCTCTGAATTTCAAGCTCCTGTGGTCCAGGAGTCAAAGACATCGGCATCCTCCTGGAAATTATTTCCTGAGGTGAATCACCTCCCGGGAAAACTGCTCTTGCAACGCGTTACGTAAGAGATTTCGCCGCCGCTAATCAGATTTATTTAGGGAAGAGAGGCAAAAATGGCTCGTTTCCCGGGATTATTAATAAGGAGTTTTTAATTTAACCTTTAGTTTTCTGTCGTTGCTAAAGGTCGGAATCCAACGAGCTCAGCAAGCGACCTCAGCAACGGGATTTATTTGGGCAGCTGGGAGGGGAGAGAAGTCAGATACTGGGGGTTATTACGGGGCTAATTTAGGCTGCCCAGGGTAGGTGGTGGAGTCTCCATCCCCGGAGGGGTTTCCAAGCCCTGGAGATGTGGTGGCTGAGGGACAGGGGTCAGTGGTGCCCTGGCAGGGCTGGAATTGAATCACCGACATTTTAGGAGAAGGTTTCCCAACCAAGAGATTTTTTTTTTTTCCCCCCAATCCATCCAAATAATACCAATAATAAAAAAATAATCAGAATAATCACGCTACCGCTAAGCAACACGGCGTGTTCCGCCATGGGGCAACAGCTGACTCAAAAAGCTCGCTCTTAATGAGCTAAAAATGACATTTTTCATAGGAATTCTCCCAATCCAGCAGCGCAGGACAAGGCTTTTGCTCCGTGCCTTGCTCAGTTTTGAAGGCAGGAGGAGCAGGGAACGAAAATCCCAGCCCGGTTTCAACGCAGCCGGTGGAAAATTCAGGACAAAACCCCAACGGCTCCGACGGTTAGCGCCGGGATTTAGAGTCGAATTTTTCTTCTGCCTGCCAGAAACCACAGCTTCAGGTTTCTCCTCGTTACTTTGGCGCGTAGCCGATGAAAAAATTGCAGATGGAAAGAGTCTTTTCCCCCCAACTAAGTGCTTAGAGAACACACTTCACAGCAAATAAACACTATCATTCTTATTCTGAATTATTATCCATTTAGCAACGTTCGTTCCCCACAGCTACTGCCTCAACCTGGAAGCTCCTACTCGGCTGGTCTTGACCTAACAGAAGATTCTGTTTCTCTCAAAATCCAGTCTCAACCTGTCCACAGCATCCTCAGCTCCCACCAGATGCTTTGCACCGTTCGTGCTGGTCAAGGAGCAACAAGGTCCACGCGGAGCAAACGAATTCAGGTTCTACCGCGAGCCAAATCCAGCTGTGGAAGGGACCCACAGATCTCGGTGGGTTATCTGGCGCGCGGGTCGCGCCGCGTCGGGTTATTTTATGAAGGAAGGCAGAAAATAGGTACTGGAGAACATCAAGGTGACGTTGGGGAAAAAACCCAAACAATAAATTTTCAAGTTGGATATTTATTTGAAGCCAGATCCGTTTTCATCAAAGAATAAAGACTGTTGAGCACCAGCTCTGGAGGTGAAGAAGGTGGTGAAGACCTGACTTAAGACAATTAGTGGCTGGTTGAGGAAGGTCCATCAACAGCGGGACCTTTGTGAGGATGGGCCACAGCAACGCTCCGAGGGCTGGAAGCCCTGGGATGTCGGGTTGAGACAGTTGGGCTTGTTCAGCCTGGTCCCTTCCAAGCCAACCTAATCTATGATTCCATGGGGTATAAAAGATGGGAAGAAATCTTTAGCTCTGCCCCTGCCACAAGCTCAACGTGTTACATGAAGCTCAACCGTCCGCTCCTCGAGGAGGTTCAGCTCAACCGTCCGCTCCTCGAGGAGGTTCAGCTCAACCGTCCGCTCCTCGAGGAGGTTCAGCTCAACCGTCCGCTCCTCGAGGAGGTTCAGCTCAACCGTCCGCTCCTCGAGGAGGTTCAGCTCAACCGTCCGCTCCTCGAGGAGGTTCAGCTCAACCATCAGCTCCTCGAGGAGGTTCGAGGGCTTCAGCTTAGCCAGACCTTCCTATTGAACAAAAACTTCAAACAACTCAAATTCAGCATATCCCACTCCTTTGATGGTTGGACTGGATCTTAAAGGTCCTTTCCAACCTAAACCATTCCGGGACTCATCTCCCATACAGACACCCACCAGTCTGGATGCCCTCAGACCAGACTGTTCCAAATCAAACCTGCAAAAATCTCTCAGCACCACGACACTAACTAAACCCAACATCGTCTTGCCTTCTAGAAAGTGGAGTCACTTGAGCATCAAACCAAGCCCAAGCTCAAGAGTCAACCTCTACCATAGCCAGTTACCGCAACATCACCACCAACTTCTCCTGGGATTCATTTCCACTGGGTTTTTTGCGCTGCCGTTCCCCTTCTCTCCTCGGCAGCGCGACAGCGAGGAAGGAGCCGAAGGGACGGAGCGGCAACCAAACCCTATTTCCTTGAAAAACGAAGGAATTCCATCATATTGCCGCCATGATCTTGCCCCACCAAGAAGGAACCTCTGGGACGGACGAGAGCGCGGCGGCTGATTATTTCCACGGCGCCCGTGGATTCTTCGGAAATAGAGAATTAAGAGCATTCGAGCCTCAAACTCCTCAACTTGGGCTTTCAAAATTACCAGCTGCATTTCTGGAGCGGCCGAGACCTTCTGCAGAAACTTCCTCCTTAACGTAGAGAGGCGACAAACTCAGCCAAGAGTTAATTCCTTACGATTGGATTGTGTGAGATCTTTTGCCTTTTTTCTTTTTTTAATTAGGCGAGCGGGTGTCTTTCTCTGAATATTTATTTCCCTCCTGCTTTGGGGATTTGCTGCAACTTTTTGCAGAGGTTGATGGGTCAATTATCCCTCCGGTGACACGAGCAGGTTGAGATTTTGCCTTTTTTTTTTTCCCCCCCAGGAAATCAGTAATTCTTTCACCCAAATATTCTTTTTTCTAACCTGTATTCTTGCTGGATGATGAATTTTTCCTCTCCAGAGGAGACACCTGGTATCTCCAGACCCACTGTAATATCAAATCAAATATTTCAGCCACCGGCACTTCGACTAAAGGAATTAAATGACAAAAGATGTTTCTCTCTCATTCTTTTTTTTTTTTTTTTCCTTTCCCCTCCTCCTCGCATTCAACTCTGGAAACTGTAGAGAAGACCAGAAATTATTTGCAGACCATTTTGCCCCAAATCCTTGACAGATACACCAGGACTTTAAATAAATCCTAACCACTATCGGTGGAAGCAGCGGCACTGGAAAAATACAGAATTATGATCCACAACCCAAAATTTTTTTTTTTGAGTTTGTTGCTTATTCCTTTGAATATCATTTAAGATTTTTTTCTGGTGGGTTTTTTTCTTTCCCCACCTCTAAACAGGGAGAAAAAGGCCAACGAGAAGATTCTCCCTTCCCTAATTACGGCGACCCGATTTTGTTCTCCCAACGAGCGCCGACGGGAGAGGCGGAACAAGCGGCAGAGCATCGGAGAGCTCCGGAGCGTCAAAGCGCGCGCCCGACGACAACATTCCCAACGGGCTCGGGTGGTTTGCTCCAGTGGTTTCCCTGGTATCAAATTGGAGCGGGCTAGGAAAAGAGAAATTAATCCCCCTCCCTCCTACAGGCAGAGGCCATTGAGCCTCCACCAAAACTAGGAATCCCAGAATCCTACAATAATTAAGGTTGGAAAAGACCTCTAGGATCATCAAGTCCAACCTACTCCTCCATGGCTCCATTATCACCAGACCGTGTCCTATCCAATCGCCCTTTGGACACCTCCAGGGATGGGGATTCCACCACTTCCCCGGGCAGGTTGTTCCTTTCCGGAAAGAAATTCTTCCTGATATCCAATTTAAACATTCCCTGGCACAGTTGGAGGCCATCGCCTCTTGTCCTGGCGTTAGTTACGAGGAAGAACCACCAAGCCATCCACACGACCTCTACGGAGGCCCAAAAAAAACCTTCCAGGTCTGTCAAAACCACAAAACGGAGCAATTTTCTTAATTTTAGTCGAGGCATCCGAAAAAAAAACATTTATTTTTTCCCCCTGTGGGTGTCTCTGCCACGAAAAACGGCGGAGGCGGGAGTGCCGCGGTGTTGCCCGACGCAGCCGGAAGGGCACAGAGGCCCCACGAGCTGCTTTGTTCTACCCCTAAATTTAGAGGCTGGAGGAGCTGGTTTGGGTTTTGCGGACGCAGAACTAGAAGAGAAGGAGATTTTGCGGCGATACCTTTTTCAACCCCCCTCTTGGTGCTCAAGTTTTGCTACTGAGGAGTTTTAAGACGTTCAGCAGGCTCCGGAGTTTCGGAACGTTACCCAACCCGGTTAAACCGCCTCGGATCCTCAATCCCGCTCCGGGAAGCTTGGCGGATGACGTCAAGCACCGAAGCATCCAAGCAACCAAACTTGGAGTGGGTAAATTCAGCAGCTAGTCCCAGCAGGTTGCTTTTCCAGGTCAGTGGAGTGAGAGGAGCTCTTCCAGAGTGCTCTGGGACAATAATTATGGTGCTTCTGGGGTGGGAAGTACTTTTTTTTCCCTTTCTCTCTCTCCATTGACCACGTCAAAGAGACCCAGGTTGGTGCATAGCTAAATCTGGAAGCTGAACGGCTTCCTAAGGTGTCAACTCCTCACCTTTGCAGCCCAACTGCTTCTAAAGTTCTTCCGCATGAAGAACCACCGGGAAGTTTGTCGAAATAACTGGAAAGGAAGAGGGATAAAGCAGCCCAGCCGCCCCACGAGGAGCGACTGCTCTTCCCAAGAGGCAGAAGACGCGAGCGGACAAGCTCAAAACGCGGCGCGGAAGGTTCCGGTTCTTACCTGCTAAAATTCTGACTTCGGCATCATTCCCAGTTCTGGAACTGGCCGGGTTTTTCGCCAGGCACCTGTAGATCCCGTTGTCCCCGTGCTGAACCCTGCTGATCTGCAACGCTCCGGAGGGCAGGACGGCCACCCGCCCGTCGGCCGAGCTCGGCGCCAAGTCCTCCTGGTTTCGTTGCCAGTGCACGGCGGGCATGGGCTCCCCGACCACTTCACACTTGAGCAGGACGGTGTCTCCCGCAAAAGCCGTGACAGATTCCGTCTGGGAAAGAAATCTCAGCGGTCCTGCAAACGTAAAAAAAAAAAAAAAAACAACGATTATACAGCTGCTGAAAATAGAACCTGGACGTTGTTTTCACGCTGATTTTGGTAACAATGGAGGCTCAAAAAAAAAATAAATAAAGTTTTAGGGGCTGTTTTGCAAACTACTCGGCAATTGTCACAACGGCGGGGCGAGGGGACGCTCGGGAGCATCTCGCTGGACTTCTTCCCTCCGAAGCGAAGGAGAAACGCTCTAAAAAACCTCTGCTAAACATGTTACTTGGCTCACATCAAAATACTTCCCAAGGGAATGGCTTCTGCTCTTCCATAAAATGTTTTTGATTCGTGGCAGAAGCGGGAGATTTAATTGCACCCCCCGCCCCCAGATGCCTCAGCCTCACTCAAGGCGACGTGACGAGGACCTTTACGTGCTCCAGAAGGAGACAACCAGCAAGAACAGGACACGGGCTGCAAGATTCAACGTACAAACAAAAGATGACATTGAGGTCACGGATTTGATGACCTGGAAGCCTTGTGGCTTTAGAAATCACACAGAAACTGGTGAAGAATTAAAAAAAAAAAGATTAAAATAATAGCTGTATCAGAACAAGAAGGACAAATCATGAAGATAGGGCTGAAGGAACTGCTTGGATCAAGGATGTGCTGGAGAGGAGATCATATTTGGAGGAGCTGCTCCGGCTCCAGTCCCAGTGAAACCTTAGAAACCACTCCAGGTCCTGGTGAGACCCCAGAAATGACCTCGCCAACCCAGCCAGGCACATCTGCCTGCCCGTGGGAAGCGCCGGAAGCCGTCGCGGTAACCGTGATGACTCCCGAGGTGTGTGCAAACACGCGCCCGGTGTTTGACAGAGTGAAAAACCTCAAAGATGACACTAAAAGCAACTCAAAAAAAGTATATAGGAAATAAGGATCTTTTAGAGAATGTCAGCCAACATTCAGTGAAGGCTTTCAGAAAAAAAAAAATAAATAAAAAAGGAGCTGTCAGGAGATGCTATTAAGAAGCTGAGGAAAGCAAAGAATAAAAGACGCCAACTTCCGAAGCGTTAAAATGCCACCCAACCGCGCAGCAGCGTACTGGGAACCATCACAGCCTCAAAATGGGAGTTGGGAGGAAGCACCATGTTCATTCCCCAGTTCAAACACCTCGAATCCTGCGTTTAGTTTTGGGGCCCTCGCTCCCAGAAGGAGCTGGAGGGGCTGGAGCGTGGCCAGAGAAGGGCAACGGAGCTGGGGAAGGGTGTGGAGCAGGAGTGTGGGGAGGAGCGGCTGAGGGAGCTGGGCTTGTGCAGCCTGGAGCAAAGGAGGCTCAGGGGAGACCTTCTGGTTCTCCACAACTCCCTGAAATTCAGGAGCTTGGAGCCAGTGGGGGTCGGGCTCTGCTCCCAAAGAACAAGCATCAGGACGAGAGGAACCCACCTCAAGTTGCCCCAGGGGAGGTTTAGGTTGGAGCTGAGGAGAAATGTCTTTCATGGAAAGGGTTGTGAAGGGCTGTCCCAGGCTGCCCAGGGCAGGGCTGGAGTCCCCCT
>VWZK01020284.1:12361-22518 GCA_013396935.1 Baryphthengus martii
TAAAATAGAAGCCGTCGACACTTGAAATTAAAAAAAAAAATAACGGGTGATAAACTGAGCGCGAACGGTGACGGAAAGCTGTTGAAAAGCAGATTTTTCCAGGAGGAGCAACAGCTCAATCGAATGATTTACTGTAAAAACCAGGCTGGAAACAAGTGCTCTAGGGGGAATTTTTTTTCCTCCGGGGCACCTTTGGGGATGCTGGGTCCCCACGGACGGACGGCTCCCTCTCTCTGCGCCATCTCCCCTTTTCCGCAGGTATCTCAACTTTTTCCTCTTTTAGTTTAAAACTGAAAGAAAATATACACGTAATAGATCGGGATGCTGCAAAAAAATTACTTTTAAACCAGAAAAACCACCAGGTTACGCTCAAAACCCATTGGTCTCTCCACAAGAGATGAGATCCTAAAGCTGTCCCCGGGTCTTTCTGGTTTACGCCGATTTATTTTCCGGGCGTGTGTGGGAGCCCCACAGACATTTGGGTAGTCAGGAGCTGGCTCAAGGAACCCAAACCTTCGGAGCAAGTCACTTTTCCAGGCAGCTTCGGGAAACGCCGCCGGGGACGGATCCACCTCCTTGTGGTTGATCCCAAATGTCAAAAAGCTCAAGCCAACTTTTGCTCGGCGACCTATCGGGATCCCCTCCCCGCCATCTTTCCTTAGAGAAGAGCCAATTATTAAGCAATTAAAGTTCCCTTAATAAAAAGCCTTATCGTTTGGGGGACAGGCCTCGGGGGCTGGAACGTGTTGAGCTATTAAATATTCAGCAATTTCGTAGCGTTCACTCAAATCCCCGGGAGAAGAAGCGCTTTAAATGCTTTGCTTGTTTCAAATTAAACTCTACCAGGTTACTTAACATCGAGACAAGACCTTTTTTTTTTTTCCTTTCCTTTTTTTCCCCCACTTTTCAATTCACATAACAGCTGAAGGGTGAGAAAGCGAGGTAATGAAAGAGCGATTTCCTTCGGCTCGCTTCAGAAAACGGGGAAGAGAACGACAGCACGGGTGAGTGAAGCTGGAAATGTAAATATTTCCGAAAGCGCCGGCTAATTCTCTCTTCCACAGGCTGGTTTCCAAAAAAAGTGCTCCACTTGAGTTCTCTCTGTTCTTTTTATTTTTTTATGATTGTTTTTGTTTGCTAACCCGAGTTTACGGCTCTGGAAAGCTCGGCACCGAGTTGTGTGCAGCAGAAGCAGCAGAGCAAGGTTCGTGGACCGCACCAAAGAGCCAAAGTGCGGGGCAAAAAATCCACGTACAGAGAATCCAAATAGAGACCAAAGAATCCACATACAGATAATCCACAGAGAAACCAAAGAATCCACATACAGATAATCCACAGAGAAACCAAAGAATCCGTAACACAGATAATCCAAATAGAGACTAAAGAATCCAAATACAAATAATCCAAAAACAGATCAAAGAATCTGTGCACAAATAATCCAAATAGAGACCAAAGAATTCAAATACAAACCAAGTGATCTAAACACAAATAATCCAAATAATCTGAGCACAAATAATCCAAATCCAGACCAAAGAATCTGAGCACAAATAATCCAAATCCAGACCAAGGAATCTGAGCACAAATAATCCAGAACAAAGAATCTGAGCACAAATAATCCAAATCCAGACCAAAGAAACTGAGCACAAATAATCCAGAAGAATTTGAGCACAAATAAACCAGAACAAAGAATCTGAGCACAAATAATCCTGACCAAAGAAATCTGAGCAGAAATAATCTAAATACAACCCAAGTAATCTGAGCACAGATAATCCAAAGAGACCAAAGAATCCAAATGGAAATAAACCAAAAATAAACCAAGTAACCTGAGCACAAATAATCCAGACCAAAGAATCTGAGTGCAAATAATCTAAATACAAACCAAGTAATCTGAGTACAAATAATCCAAATACAAACCAAGGAATCCAAGCACAGATAATCCAAACAGAGACTAAAGAATCCAAATGCAAATAATCCAAATAGAGACCAAAGAATCCAAATCCAAAAAATCCAAATACAGATTAAGTAATCTGAGCACAGATAATCCAAATAGAGACCAAAGAATCCAAGCGCAGAGAACCAGGAGCTAAAGAAACCATTCCCCTTCTGGTTGCAAATCCCACCTTCTGGGACTGGCAGCTGAACAGCTCCAAGAAGATAAAACCAATGGAAGGCTGGACACTTGGATTTTTGATTTTGAGAAAATTAAGACAGAGAAAAAAAAAATCAAATCGAATCAAGTTATGAATATACATCCAGAGGGATTGGCATCCGGGGAATTCCTGCAGCACGGTACCAGAGAACCGCTCCTGGCGCTGCCTGTCAGCCTCATGAGAAGGATTCAAAGGGGAAGATTTTAATATTACAATAAAATGAATATTAATAAGCTATTTCACACCTTTCTCTTTTTTTACCCATATCTGAAATTGGGGCAGTTCAGGTTTCTAGAGAAGGAAGTTAAACCGATTTCCCACAAAGGCGCCTTCCTCTCCGAGAAGCCGAGGAGGAAAACTCGGCCTATTTTCAAAAGCCGTGGAGCTGTGGTGCTGAGGGCCAGGGGTTAGTGGTGCCCTGGCAGGGATGGAGGAACACCTAGACTCCAGGATCTGAAAAGATCTTCAAAAGAACACAATTTACAGGTCTCTAATTTGTTGTCTGCCGGTTTTCCTGTGTCTCAGGCGGGATTTCTGCAGCAACCCAGGCGAAAGAACCATTGCAGGCCTGTGGTGATCACAGAACCGTTGGGTTGGGTTGGAAGGGACATTTCAAGGGCCTCCAGTCCAACCATTCCTGCAGGGAGCAGCGACATCTGCAACTAGAGCAGGTTGCTCAGAGCCCCAGCCAACCTCCCCTGAAATGGGGCCAGGGATGGGGCAGTGACTACCACTTAGAGAAACCTCTTCCAGGCTCTCACCACCCTCAGCAGCAACAATTTCTCCCTTCCCTCCAGGCTAAATCTCCCTCTTGGAGTTTCAAACCATCTCCCCTTGTTCTGTCCCAACAGACCCTGCTCCAAAATCCATCCCCATCTTTCTGCCAGGCCCCTGGAAGCCCTGACAGGCCCCCAGAAGGTCTCCGTGGGGCCTTCTCTTCTCCAGGCCCAACTCTCCCAGCCTGGCCTCCCAGTCCTTGGATCATCATCTCGGCCTCCTCTAGAGACACCAAAACGCAGCTGTTTGCGCCGCTGCGCATCCAGTGGCCAGACCCAGAAGGAGAAGAGACTCGCTTGAAAATCCAGAAGTTGGATTTAAGAAGCGGAATTTCCACATAGATGAGCCTGCCCTCCAACCGCGGCTGCAGGAGAGAGAAGGAGCGGCGTGGGCTTGGCATTCCAAGGCCGGCTTGAGATCCAAGGGATTACTTATGTACTCAGGACAAACGGCTCCAGATTAACCGGAGCGCAGCTAGTTACACAGAATGACGCATTTATACACACACTTAGATCATAATTAATGGGAATAATTGTGTACACAACTCAGGGCGTCGCAGCCTTTCATTTCTGTTCTGTACACAAGAGAGAATTTCAGTTCCTTTCCCTACAGGAGGGGACCGGGTCTTACAATCCCGGTTCAAAATACCACAAAAAAAACTTCAGGCTCAGCAGATAACCTCAAAAGAATATAATAATAGTAATAAAGAGATTAAACAGATATTATTATGGTTAATATTTGTTGAAGGAGGGTCAAAAAAAAGTCTCTGCTTCGTAGCTTTTTCCGTCGGCTTGTTCTTGGCGCCATCTCAAAGCACATTGAGGAAAGGAGGCTTATCGTGAGTAGTCAATGTGGATTCAACAAAAGAAGTATGAATCAGATGGTTGTGCGGTGAGATGGATTGGGAACCGGCTGAAGGACGGAGCCCAGAGAGTTGTGGTCAGTGGAGCAGACTCCAGCTGGAGGCCTGTGACTGGTGGTGTCCCCCAGGGGTCGGCACCAGGTCCAATGCGGTTTAATATCTTCATCAATGACCTGGACAAGGGGATGGAGGGGACCCTCAGCCAGTTTGCTGATGATACAAAACTGGGGGGAGTGGCTGAGACACCAGAGGGCTGTGCTGCCATCCAGCAGGACCTGGACAGGCTGGAGAGCTGGGTGGGGAGAAATTTAAAGGAATTCGAGAAGGGCAAGTGTAGAGTTCTGCATCTGGGGAAGAACAACCCCCTGGATCAGCACAGGGTGGGGGCTGAGCTGTTGGAGAGCAGCTCTGGGGAAAAAGCCCTGGGAGTCCTGGCGGACAAGAGGATGCCCAGGACCCAACAAGGCGCCCTCGCGGCCAGGAAGGCCAAGGGTCTCCTGAGGGGCATTAGAAGGAGCATGGCTCTTTTTAAACCATATGGAGAGGAAGGTCTAAAGCCATTTAGACCAGAGAAGGGCCACGAGGATGATCCGAGGGCTGGAGCACCTCTCCTAGGAAGACAGGCTGAGGGATTTGGGATTGTTCAGTCTGGAGAAGAGAAGGATCCAAGGAGACCTTCTGGGGGCCCTCAAGGATCTGAAGGGGGCCTACAAAAAAAGCTGGGGAGGGACTTTTGAGGATGTGGGATAGTGACAGGACAAGGGGGAATGGATCCAAACTAGAGGAGGGCAGATTTAGACTGGACATCAGGAAGAAGTTCTTCCCCAGGAGGGTGGGGAGACCCTGGAGCAGGTTGCCCAGAGAGGTGGTAGAAGCCCCAGCCCTGGAATTTTTGAAGGCCAGGCTGGATGGGGCTCTGGGCAACCTGCTCTAGTGGAAGGTGTCCCTGCCCACAGCAGGGGGGTTGGAGCTGGATGATCTTCAAGGTCCCTTCCAACCCTGATGATTCTATGACTCATTTATTCCTCCCTCAGCCCTCCCCTCACATTAACAGGTGGTGAACTCGCTGTAAATGAGCTAGAAACCCTAACTCAGAAGCAAACAATTCAGAACATCCCACGTAGGAAAAAAAAATAAAATAAATTCCCCTTTTTCAAGTAGAGAGGACAAATTCAGGTTCCCTCCTGCCCAGCAATTTTCTCTCCCAGTCCATTCAAGAGATCACAGCACCAATTCCCGGCACCAATCTCATTCCACCAAGGAGGAAAGATGAAGCCAGGACCTGCCCTTTGACGCCTGGTACCTATCACATCAGAGAAATGAACTTATTATTCTGAAAAAGACTTTGCCCTGCTCCCCCCGTCACCGATGTCAGCTCGGATTATCCGAATTTTGAAAACCTCATTTCCTTGGCACCTTTTCCGCGGCTCGCTCGCTGCCTTCGCTCAGCAGAACGCGCGGAAACAATCTTTTTTTTTTTTTTCCAGCCAGATATTTACGCTGCAGAGGGATTTTCATCACGGATTCGATGTCTTCCCGGTCAGTTCTACTCAAGCCTCGCGGATATTTCTTGCCGATAACCAACACCAGGGAAAAGCTGTTGGGCCTCAACATCCCGCCCGCACAGGACACCTTCCGAACGACAAAAATCTCCATTTTGAGTCGATCTTTCAAGTGCAACCCTCAAAATAGCTCTTCTCTTTCCTCTACAGATTTGGCACCACTTTAGAGTTGGGGAGAGCCAAATTTGGCATTCCCCAAGATCATGGCCACGGGCAAAGATGAACCTCCAGAGCTCCACACCTACGGCTGTTGAGGTCGCATGTTGGATCTAGGTCCTCCCTCTCACAATTTCTAACAAAATACAGTCACAGCTTTCAGCTTAAGAACCTCAGAATCCCAGCCTGGAGAGGGCTGGAAGGACATTCTGGAGCTCCTCTGGTGCCCCCACCCTGCTCCAGCAGGGGCACCCAGAGCAGGGGGCCCAGCAGCGCAGGGTCCAGGCGCCTTTGGAATCTCTCCCAAGAAGGAGACTCCCCAAGCTCTCTGGGCAGCCTGGGCCAGGCTCCAACCCCTTCCCACCAAAGAACTTGCTCCTCCTGCTCCCAGGGAACCTCCTGCCTTCCAGTTGGTGCCTGGTGCCCCTTGGCCTGCCGCTGGGCACCACTGAGCAGAGTCTGGCCCCAGCCTTTTGACCCTCACACTTTAGATGTTGATCAGCTTTGGTGAGATCAGCAAAGACTATTTTACTGATTTCTCAAAGAGAAGGAAGAAAATCATAGAAAGGAAGAATATCTTGGACTGGAAGAGACCTTTCAAGGTCACCTGTTCCAACCCCCCAGCAGGGAGCAGGGACATCTGCAACTAGAGCAGGTTGCTCAGAGCCCCATCCAACCTTCCCTGCAATGGGGCCAGGGATGGGGCAGCCACCACCTCTTGGGGAAACCTCTTCCACGCTCTCACCACCCTCAAAATCCACAATTGCTCCCTTCTCTCCAGTCTAAATCTCCCTCTTGGAATTCTAAACCATCCCACCTTGTCCTGTCCCACAAAAAAAAAAAAGACACCAAAAAACCCACCATCCTAAAGTTTTATCATCCCTTGACAAGCCCACCTACTGCTGTGCCCTTGTTGATACACAAATCCGAGGGTGGAAATCCCTTCATCTTCCCGCCCGCAGCTCGCAGCCAGCGGGCCGAGGGGGCTTCCCGCCAGTCGCCGATGAAATCATCAAATCGGCTCCTCCGACGGGAAACAGGCAGGAAGAAAATAGGTCTTTTATTTTATTTTTTTTCTGAAGAACCAAAAAAAAAAAAAAGCTGTCCTTTCAAAAATCTCTAATTAAAGCCATAAAAATCCCGCAGGCTCTCTGGTTTGTGCCCATGGACTGGCAGTTAACTGGTGCTGGCACCGTCATTTTGAAAGCCTTCTTCAAGGAGGAGGACCTTCCTTCCAGAAATTGCTGCAGAAGTCGCTTCAAGATGCCCCGAGTGGACCGGCCACCACTTCACACAACACTCTACAAATACAACGTGAACTTTTTGTGACTTGCCTCACTTCAGGTACTTCGGAACCACCTTGGAAAGGCCTTTAGGGGAATTTAGGTGGAACTCCAGCTACGCTTTCCAATAAGCCACAGTCATCAAGCAGGACAGAAGTAGCCTCAGCTCCAGAGAAAGGAACAATCAATACAGTGGCACCCAACTCCAATGAGCAGGTCGCTGCCTTCAATCATAGACTTGGTTTGGTTGGATGAGACCTTGAAGATCAAGTCCTTCACAACCCTTCCCCAGAAGACATTTCTCCTCAGCTCCAACACAGACTTCCCCTGGAGGAACTTGAGGCTGGCTCCTCTTGTTCCTTGGGAGCAGAGCCTGATCCCTCCTGGCTCCAAGCTCCTGAATTCCAGGGAGTTGTGGAGAGCCAGAAGGTCTCCCCTGAGCCTCCTTTGCTCCAGGCTCAACAAGCCCAGCTCCCTCAGCCGCTCCTCCCCACACTCCTGCTCCACACCCTTCTCCAGCCACACTCCAGCCAGACAAGCAAGAGACATTTTAGCAAGAGCCTGACAAAATTCTGAAAACAGAGTCAAAAAAAAAAAAGTAAAGCATTACAACTATACTGGGAGAAACCATCTACCACCAATTCATAAACCGCAGAATAATCTGCTCCCTGGTGCTTTCCTTGGCTTTGAGACAAAACTTTTATCTTCCACCGGCACACGTCCCGGAGCACATCACCCTCTCCCCTCCTCCTTTCACCGGAGGAGGATCAAGGTGACCTCAGGCTCTAATTTGTATGTCATTTCAATTCACAAAACCACGGAGCAAACCGGTTTCTGAGCCGCGAAGCTCCTCAGAAACTTGACTTAAGCGCTGCCGATTTACGGGCCGCTCTTTCCCATTCCTTTTTTTTTTTTCCCAGTAGCACCACAAAACCTCTGCTGATCAACTGGTTTGTTCTGACAGGGCCGAGGTCTCCTCTGGAAAGAAAACGAGAGCGACGGCAACAGCGAAATCATCACTGGAAATGACAGTCCATCCAAACGGAGCGACCTTCTGGCTCCACGGTGTTTGGACGCTCCGGTGTCCTCATCTACTACCAGGAGTAGCCTTCGGCACCAGGAACCGGAGGATTTTTCGAGCCTGGCATCTCCAAAAATGAGTCCTGGGGTTTGGTTTGAGGTTATCCTCAATTCCCCTCTTTTTTTTTTTACGTCCGTAGAGGGAATTCTCTACGCTCTGCGTTCCCAGTTCTCCGATATATTCCGGCGGTGCCAGATGGGTGGTGTGGGGCATAAAGAAAGTTGCCCCCAAGCGCCCCCTCTCTAGTGCAATTCTCTTACTGAACATTCTACAGGAAAAAAAAATTCTCCATTTTTTTCACAGCTTTACCCATTAGACCCGGGGTTTAAATTCAAAAAAAAGCCCGTGAAATTTCTCACTTCTCATGGGTCACTATCCAAAAATAGTCAAGCGCTGCCCAACTTCAACAAAACAAAAATCCTCCCCCGGTTACTTTGCTCGCGTTCAGACGTAGCCCTCAGGCGGAAATTTATCCCATCCTAAAATCACCGCCAAGGGCAACTCTCCGCATCTTCTCCCTTCGGTGGAAGGGGCCGAGGTGGAACCAAGCGCCTCGTAAGGTTGTTTCAAAAAGCTCCCTCTTGCTCCGGAACGCGGGTCCTCGTTAGAAACGAGCACGGCGGCTTCTCCCCAGGTTGAAAGAAGAATTTTGACGTCATTCCCAGTCATCTGGAGATGTTGGAAACCCAAAGAACTTATGGGCTGGAAATAACCTTGGACCTTCACCCTCTTTCAGCAAATGAGAACTTCGTTATCTGAACGCAACGGTGATGATGCTCTTCTAATAGCGGCTCTAACACGGTGTGGACAGGTCTGGTTTCTAGTTTTGAAAATACTGGTTTTAACTGGTGAAAAAAAGAGCTGCAAGACCTTGCTCTGGAACTTCAGCTTTCAAGAACCCACGTGAAAGATTTATCAACCCGCTCGCATTTCGCCGTCCGGGCTTCCCAACGTCTTCCCAATTAGAAAATGGTCACAGTTGGAAGGAGGGAAGAGACCGCGGTTGGCGGCAAGGAGGGAAGAGACCGCGGTTGGCGGGAAGAGACCTTCAAGCTCACCAAGTCCAACCGTTGACCCAGCAATAACCCCAGTCACGCACGTACACCCTCCTGCCTTTATCCCAGGAGAGCTCCTTCTTGTAGCTCCCTCAGCTGCCAAAGCACCCTCCTGACTGCTTCCTTCTGGAATTCTCAAGGTTGAGCTTTGAAACATGTTCTACTTCGAAAAAAAAAACCCACTGGTTTGTCTTATGAACTCAATCTCTGGCTTTCAATTCATAAATCCACAAGTTCTCGACCGCAAGTCCTCACCAAGCCGTCTCGCCTCCTCAAGGAGCATCAAAAGGGAAGAGATCTGAAAGCCCAAAGGCAACGGTGTGAGCAGCGAACCCAAAGTCTCCTGGAGTTCCACCGAAATACCAGCTCCACCACGTAGCGTCGCACCTTTGCCTTGGTGACAGATCCCCTTTCACGGTCATGAAAGAGAAATTTCTCTTTGTGCACCATCATTTCTCTCGACGGCCAAAGTCCGGGGAATTCCGTGACCTTCAAAGTCCCCGACGTTCAGTCACGTCGGGTTGAAATCAGTGTAAAAAATTCAAAACTCACCACCAGGCGGAAAGAAGAGCAGATTGGGAGTGACTTTTTCCCTCAGGAAAAAGAAAAATGAACAAATGGCATTCAGCACCTACCGAGAAAGCCCATCTCCAATTTAGTTCTCGGTACCTTTCTGGATTTTACTAAACTCGAATCGACAGCTTCACGACCAACTCAAAACTTCAAAAGCCTCACCTCATTCTGCCCTGAAAGGAAAAGCTAAAATATTATCCGTCTCTTCCCTTCTTTCCTACATATATTTAATACATTAAATTCCGCGTTCCTTCGACCGGGGATTTAATTATTTACCGTCAATGTTTACTGCTTTAACTACAGGAAGATGATTATTTTCTTATTGGTGCTCGTTTGGCTCATTAGAGCTCTAATCACTTTTCTTCGCCCCTTTCTGACGACTTTGCCAGGAGAATTTTTTTTCTTCTGCTTCGAAGATGAGACCTGCCCACCCCCAAAAGCTGTACACACACCCAGGGAAGGTCCACAGCACCCAGCAACCCCTACAAAAGGGGGTTCATACAACCATTTGGCTTGAAGAAGACCTTGAAGATCAAGTCCAACCATTCCCCCATCCCCGCCAGGACACCACCAACCCCTGTCCCTCAGCACCACAGCTCCAGGCCTTGGAAACCCCTCCAGGGATCAGGGGGACTCCAGCCCTGCCCTGGGCAGCCTG
>VWZK01020291.1:0-43731 GCA_013396935.1 Baryphthengus martii
AGCAGTGTGTTTTCACAGGCAGTGTCTGCACCTAGCAGTGATAATACCCAGTGTTTAGAGTTACTAGCAAGAATTGGTGCGCCACCAAGATTGCTGCTAAATCTTGTGTACCATGTTGGGGGTGCCAAAAGCAAGAGGCCGCACCTGTGGGGAAGAGCCGTCAGGACAGATGACCCTAAACTGACCAACATGGGGTTCCATCCCATATATGTCATATGCGATATAAAGCTGATGGATCACGAGGGTCAAGCTCTCATCTTTCTCTTCCTCTGTTTTTCAATGGCTGGAATCCGAGGAGAACTCTGTCCATTCTGACCTTGTTTGAAGCAAAAAGCACAAGCAATAAAAAGTCATCGGTACTGATAAGCATCTAGTGTCTAAGGTAGACACTGAGGCGAGGTGGAGCTGTGGTGGTCAGTGTTGTGATGACACCAAATATGGAGCGAGCCCAGGTGTGGTCCTGGCCTTCCCATTCTCTTGCTTATCGCAGCAGCTAACTGTGTCTGGCAGAATACAGTAAGAAGATTGCCTGTTCTCAGCAGAAGGTATCAAGGTTGAAAAGCACATCAAGGAATGTTTGTGCAACTATGAGCCCTGTTAATGATTTGCCTTCAGTCCCACCACCACACTTTACAGATTAACGGAAAACTGAAGTATAAATGTTAGGTATTTCAAACCTATGGTGTGGGACAAGAATTTGACATCAAATTGTAAGGAGAGACTGACGGGTTTGTTCTCCTCATCAATCCCAGAAGGGATGCCTTTTGGTAAGATTTGCATCTTGGCTATGCCAAGTGTATGTTTGTTTGTTTTCTCCTGGGAGATTACATTTGTAATTACTATTGTATTTTTGCACTATATAGTGATTTCAGCAGGTTAGTGTATTCATCACTGACAATCTTGAAGTATCCGTGTATGTTGCAAGCGTAAATAAAGTGCTATTCATGCATCTGACTGTTCCCTTTGAAGGGAACTGGTCTTACAGCATACAGGCTGTTTGTGAATACGGTGTCGGACCTATAGTGATGTTTAAATTGTGCTATTCGTGCACTTGACTGCTCCCTTGGAAGGGAACTGGACCTACAGCAAATAGGCTGTTAGTGTGTGTCTGCTGTTGGACCTACAGCAACACTTCTTAATTGGCATACCTATTAAGAGATAAGTACAGTCTCCCCTAGCCCCTCTAATCTCTGAGGACAAGCTAGAATGCAAGGGGATTCATCTCTTGAGAAATTTCTGCTTCGCTTCACACAAGAAAGGTATCCAGGACAATGGTGAAATGTGAAAGTGGTTATGTATTTTATCAAACACCTTTTTAATGACTTTGAGATAGACAAGTGTCTAGCACCTGGGTGACGTGCATACTGAAAAAAAAAGGCAGTGTCTTTAGAGACTCTCCATGCTATTTCATGCTTTTTAAGAATATGCAGGAGTTCAGACTTGGTGGCTCTTCTCCTCCTGCAGGCAGTTAACATTAAGATCTAAATATGAATTTGTTTTTGCAGAAGCCTGAACCCATCAGTGAAGAGTGGAATAGGAGAACGTGTGGCATCTCAACTCTTACTATTAACAGGGTCTGTGTTCCTAAGTAGGTAGAAATGAATCGTGTTGGTACATGTCATGAGTGGCTGAGAGAAAAGTGTCTATCTTATGTGCTGAAGCAGTATGTATGAGATGATGTATTTTAGATGGGAATGTTTAAAAACTGGCAATAAAAGGAAGCAGTATTAATTGCACAGTGAGGTTTGCTGAGGTTGCGGGGAAACTCCCAGTGTGTGTTACAGCAAGCTCCATCGAGACAGTTAATCTGTGACTGGATCCATGACGGGACTGCCAGGACAAATAGGATAACATTGTCTTATGCTAGCAATGCCATTTTCTGGAACTAAAGAAGTAGCCTGTCCTTTTGCTGCTCTTTGTTCTCATGTAGAGTATCTACCCTAATTGTAGGGAACAGGAGGCAAACTTACACCATAAAGAAACAGAGAACATTCACCACTGGTATGTTCATGAGCAATCCCTGCCATTCTTACTTCACTTTCTCATCTTCTGCCTCTGTGCTTTCTGCTTGTCTTCCACTGTTTCCAGCAACTTAGAGAAATATATGCAGCCTTTGAACTCCATTCAGCTCTGTATGAAGTGCAAGTATGACATGTAACTGCTTTTCTGATAAAAATAATAGGGTATGAAAGCAGTTTAGAGAGGTAAATCAAAAAACCTGAAACAATCTCCATCGCTGACAGCTGACTCAGAAATTGTAAGGTCAGTTTTGCCATCATTGCCAGGGATTGCAAACCTGTGTAGAATCAGGTTTCTGAATTCTTTGCCCAGTAGTGTGACTTCACTTGATTTACCTTAGCCTGAGTTTCTTTCTCTGTAAAACTAACTCATGTAGTAGATGGGCAACACAGTGAGTACTTTGGTCACTATGACTGAGGGACAGTAGCTTCAAGTAATAAATAATTCATTTAGTGTGTGCCTTAATCATTATGATAAATCCATGCAAATAGAAGCAGAAAAGCAATTAAAAATAAAAAAAATTTAAAAATGGAAAACAAGTAGATGTGCAATATCAAATAACCGATGGCAATCCTGTCACTTGAATTGTGTTACCTTCAGACCTTCTTCAATTTGTCATAGTAGTTCTCTATTGATATCTTGTATATGAATCTAACTAAAATGTGTCTGTCTCTCTTGTTTATTTGTGTACCAACATCTGTGGCTCTTCATGAAGAATAGTGTTGCTCTGCATTGTTTGTAGTTACCTTATTTCCAGTGATTAATGTTTTCTTTTGCCTAGAGATTAAAGTAACTGTTTTGTCTTTTTTCTGGTTTTGGAATTCTGTACGACGTGTAATTTCTTTAATGATTCTGTCCTTTTCTAAATGACAGACACGATTGAATAATAACCAGATAATTATAATTTGAACTAACAAAAGCTGCTAATTTTTATCTATTGTGATTATTATTACTTACGACAGCCCACCTTACTTTTATGGTACCCCTTTTGTTCCCATAGACACATCATCTAGAGTGGTAATAGAATTCCAAGAAACAGAAAAAAGGAAAAAAAAAATAAACCCAGACAAATTATGCTTAGCGCCTTTATCTGTGCTATCCAATGATGCAGTTGTTTTTGTAGGTGTTTTTTCTGTGGCACTACTAAACTTATCAAATGGTTTGATTTCTGAGCCCCTGATCTCTGCTTTGCATTGGTGTATCTTCCTCCTCAGGGTTTGAAAATCAATTACACTATGGTATTTGGACTTGTATCAAGTATATATGCCAGTCAAATGACTTTGCCCCATCTGATAGATATTTCCTCTGCTTAAGAGCATAAGATGAGTGTTTTCAGTAAAAAGATGTTTTCATCCGATTTTCACTGTGGTCGCTTTTGTAATATCTGCAATACTTTTTTCTCTTAGTGTTTTCTGTAAAGAGCCTCCTTACTTATATCCTGTGATAGCACAGAGAAGCACTGAACTCTATCCTGGTTTTGATGCAATCAAGAGGGAACATAGAACATCTGTTGACCTCACTGGAACAGTGATTGTACTGGAGCTGCTTACCACTAAGACCTTGCCAAGGATCTCCAGCATATACTTCGCCGGCGTTTCTTTGAATGCCTAGAATTTCTGTTAAATTGTTCTTGACAGAAATTAAGGTGACTGAGAAACTAGCTTTTCAAGAATATAATTAAACTGTTTTTAAAAATAAATTGACTGATTAAGTGTGTCAGTCCCCCCTCAAAATAGTTTGTGTTAATCTCTTAGGAGGCTACTAGACAAGATCTGGAGCTGTCTGCAATACAAAGCATGGCTCAGCAATAGACCTTCCAGGGCAGCTCCCCCGATTTTGGGGCACAGGATTGCATGTTCACGAAGAGCTGTATCAATCCAGGGTCAGACAACCACTGCATTTTTTGCTCCAGGAATTTCTCAGCACTGCAGAAGTTTGTCCTCTGACAGATTGTTCTTCCTTTGCCATCTGTGTAATTACTGCCTTGCGTAAGTGGCACACTGCAGGGCAGCTACAGTCAAAGGTGATCCAAAAATGACTGTTGGTGAGGAGATGCACTAGGCCATGAGAAGCAAGAGGAGGTACAAATGTTAGGACGTACAAAAAGACTTGCAGATTAGGGGAAAGTATGAGGAGTGTATCAGGATACTAGTCTAGGTTAAATTTTTCTATCTACTAGTCTCCTGATCTTCTCCCCTTCCTGTGATTAGCTACGAACCTTGGTTCTAATTATATTTTGGCTTTGGCCCACATTTTTCCTCTTTATAGTAGTGCTTCTTAGACATAGTTTATGGCAGCTGCAGTGACTATATAACCATGTAGAAATATTTCTGTCATAACAAATGCGGTGAAACCACCAGACTGCAGTGCAGCTTTGCCACTGTGATAATCCAAGGCTGGTCTTCCACAGTTCATCATTCCACAGCCCTTTGTGAAGACTTGCCCATAACGAGTCTTTCATTAAATGGATTACCCAAAAGCACAGTAAAGCAGAAAGGTTTGGGAGCATGTATAACTGCAGGGTTGTTCTGTCCCCAGATCCACACTGGTGGAGACAGGAACCAGGTCTGATATGTCCATGCAGTCATAACTCCAGTGCTGCAGCTGGCTCACATAGAACCAGTTCAAGAATTAAGATCTCCCGGGCCTATATTTGCATGGGATTCCTCAACAGATATCCTCTCTGTCTGTTAATGTGAGACCATATTCATTTCCTCTTCACCGAGCACAGGCACTGACTGTGATGACACATGAGCAACCCCTTAACTGTAGCAGATTCTCTTTCTGCATTAATTTATCAGGGTAATGTTGATTATAGCTCACATCTAAACACTTTTCCACCTCTGTATGACAAAGTACATCACCACAAAAGACAGTGATCACCATCTATAAAGAAAACTGAGATAAAGGGAGATGATGTGAAACATCTCAGTTAGCGAAGGTGGCCATCACTCCCGTGTCATAAGTGGATTAAATACAGTCTTCTTCCTGGTACAGCTCTATTCACTTTGGACAGAGATAGCCATTCCAGTATTTACTTTGGTGTAAAACGTTGAACACTGCAGGTCTGGTCACAGGCCAGCTGGAAATTAATGGAAAACCAACCCACCGATTTCCAGTTCTTACTACATATATATACATATAGATAGATAGATAGATAGAGATACGTATGAACTTACTATATATTCAGGTCTAGCTCATTTCATCAGGAAGGGCAGGACTGTATTGGAGAGTGGAGTTTGTCTCTGACAGATAATGTGAACACCTACAGCAATGTTTATTTTTCTATTTCAATAGGAATGTTACTGCTCCATTTAGAAAATGAAGTGGGCACTGCCTGATGGCTGATTCAAATCCTACAGTTTTCCATCACTTTTGCATGGAGGACAAGGGCTAACACGTTTTATTACATCTCCCCATAGGGCATGCTTAAAACAAGCAGTTGGTGTAAACTTGGTCTTTAAGTCTTTCTCCAGAGCTTACAGACCTGAAATAACTCATTGCTGGGGGAAACTCTGTCTTGAGATAAAAACATTTAATGCTCTTGTTCAGTGGTGACAAATTGCCACTGAGTTTAATTAAAATCAAATTTGTTTTCACTGTAGTTAATGGACAGACTGCATCTAAGTGTGAGAGAGTTCCTGGCTGTTATTAGACTGTTACAGTATTCCTGTTACACCTCTGTGTGTACAAGACAGTGACAGAGACAAACCAGAACATAAAATGTCTTCTACCACTTTTTCTGTGCTTGAGAAAGAGGCAGATATCTGTGCAATGTCTGTGCTGATAGCACAAATTAATCCCTGAAAGTGAGAGCTTTTTTTCCACCCCCACTGATAAGGTATAATTAGCTTGTGCTACTACACACTGCAGCAAGATATCACTAAAAGTAGGCACTTTAGTAAGGATTAAAGGTGTCAATGAATAATGAATAACGAGAAAGTCTCTAGTTTCGGAAGATGGGAAATGCATGCATACATACATGTGTTAAGAGAGAGAGAGAGAGAGAAACCTCCCTGCTTTCATTGATAAATTTCAGGATAAAATGTTACCCATGAACAGGTTGCTCTCCAAAGTGATTTCTGCCTGCCTCCAGGATAGCCACTGCCAGCTGCAATCAAAAATACTGTATAGGAGAGTGAATGTGTAGTCTTCTGTATTATTTTAAACACAAGAAATACGAAAAAAAGAAGTGATTCTAATAAAATATATCCAGAAAAAAAAACCAGAGAAATGCTATGAATGTTATTTAGCTTTATAATTATGGTAACTGCGGGCTACACCAAGCAGACTTAGCTTGCAGCTGATTCAGATAAGCTCCTTACAGAAAACCACAAAGCAGATAGGACAAGTGAGACACAATCACAGCTCATTTAACCCAAGTTTCTAGAGAGGAGACACAATTGCAGGAGATCGCTTTGCGTGTGATATGAGGGTAAGTGACATACAGTTTCACAGACTGATACAGCAAAAAAAGAAATTGAGACAGAGAAGACTGAAGAAGGAGAGGAACGTAAAATGAAAAAGAGGTGAGAATGGTGCCGGTGTCACCATGACAAGAATAACCTATAGTGAATGTGTGCATGGAGGCAGAGGAAGAGAAGGTGTGTGATGATACATGTAAGGCTGAACTTGAGAGATGGGTTGTTCCTGAGCGTTAAACATTGAGCTTAAGGTCAAAGTTATGAAGAAGATTCTTTTTCAACACCACTTTTGTCCCTTTATGCCCTTCATAATTGTGCTGTTGAGCCACCTCTACCATTGTAACATCTGAGTGCCAAACAGAAGGCTGTAGTCACACAGACTCCTCACTTTCATTGCTTCTGAAAATACAGCTGTTGGCAGCTCAGGTTTCCCCCCTCCTACTTCTTCCTTTTACATCACAGCCTTTAGACAGAGGTATAGTTCTGCAAAAAAAAAATGTGGAAGTAGCCATATTCTCTGTACATGGTCTGCTTTGGTTCAGCTTTTTCACTTCTGTTTATCATTCTGGAATTCAGAGGCTCCAGCTGGGAGGGGCTTATCTCTGACTCCTGTGAGCTTTACTCATTCTGTGGAGTTATAAATGACAAATATCTTCAGGATTAAACCTTTGAAGCAGAAACCCCTTTGCCTCAGATGGCTCCAACAAGATAAGACAAGCATGCCAAAAGCATTTTTATTTCCCCTTATCAAGAGTGGGACATACATAAAGATATCCTGGTACCAGCCTTGGAAGAACAGGCCTGTACCATGGACATGTCTACCAGTGTAACTGGATTGACAAAGGGGTATCTTAGGGACAGCTGCATGCTGATAGATCCTCTGCTCATCAAGGTGGGACAAAGCTTTGCTCCTATTTTAAAAAGTTCCAGGAAAGCACCTCGTAAATGATCTCTACAAACCAGAATAAAGTTTCTGCAGGAATTCATGCTTACCCTTTCTTAATTTGCAAGCTTTTATATATCAGACATGGGTCAGTCAATACTACTGCTGGTTTAACATTGCACATAGGATACAATGACAGCAGAGAACTTTCCTGTTAGGAGAAATTTCCCAGACATATAAATCAATTTAAGCTGCATTCTTCTCATATATAACCACCAGTTGATTCAGCATTTTGTAGCTTACTGCCAGTAAAATTAAATATGTAGTTTATCCTGAATTTTATTCTTTGATGTATTTATTCTAAAACATTAGACACTGTGGGTTACTCCCTATATGTCAAATCTACTGCAGAGCACCCAGGAGCTAACATAATTCTCTGGGCTGCTATAAAAGACTTATCAATTGCCCAAGAATTCAATTACCACCAAATTCTCATCTGTGTTTTGAATGTATAGAAAATAATCCCTAAGAAGACTACAGACAACAAGTCAACAGATCAAAGATAGATCATGGCATTTCACACGAAAATCACAAACTGATATGGGCTGATATTTGATATTCATCAGATAGGAATTCACAGTTAAAAAGTAGCTGGAAAACATTTAGGGGGCTTGGGGTGCTTTTCCTTCTGACTGAAAATTTAAAGTAGAAATGAGGCAATAAATGTAAATTATCTTTTAAATAAAGCACAAGTGTTTTTAATTCTGTGTTTATAATATAGGCTATATAATCTAATTTATAACAACTGGTCATGCATGATGTATCTTGGTATACAATTTTCAAGACACCAGAAAACATGGTGTGTGATTAGGTAGCTTAAAAATAATCTAATCTCTGCCAGTTTGGGGCTACCAGCTAAGCAGATCAGTGGAATACTGTCCCCACAAGGCCTCAGATAGGCAGGATATCACATACCGGGAGCATTGCCTCAAAAAATGGACAGAGATGAAATATTAAAATGCCACGTGTTAGCCTGAACCTATGGAGGCTGATTGGATTTTTGCACTAAGTTCAAGGGAAAGAGAAACTGCTACTCAGTATAGGCTTAACATCTATCTCCTCAGTGTCTCTGAGAGTTAAGACAACCATTGAGAACAATTAGAAATCATCATTTCATTTTACCTTCATATCAACTTCCCCTAATGGTCATCCACTGCCTTGGAAACAAGATGTGTGTTTCACAGCTGCATGGAAATGTAGGACTTTGATAAACATTGTTTCACTGGGAAATTTGGGATGCAGAGGTTCAAACTTAGACCAGAAAACCAAGGCAATTTGACTGGAAAACTATTTGTAGTCCTGGTGGTTTCACTGATATTCATATGGCTTTCCTCAGGTGCATGGCTCTCAGTAGCTGTGACCTTGAGATGGTGACGATAAGTGATATATCAGCTAACTGTATACTTCCGGTTCTGTAGGAGCAAAGAAGGAGTGACAAGAACATTGGTGAGAGATTTATAACCGCTTTTTGCTTGGTCAAAACCCTACATGCAGAAAATATCACTCAAGCCCAACTCTGGATTTCAGTGGAACTCTCAGGCCCAGTTCCTCAAATCTGAGTTTGTCTCTCAATCTCCGTTGGATAACACAGGTTGTTGTGGTGTTTTGCTGTGACTCTCCCTAAGTACTTAACTTCAAGAGAGATTTCTGGATATTAAGATGTGGTACTAATGCCCGAATTCAGAGAACACTGGTGGAAGTGCTTAAGTCCAAGTAGCAGAGAATATGCTCTCTTACTTTCAAATATACCAGTAACGATTTTGTTTCAATACAGGCACATCTGCAAAGTACTTATAGATAAAAACTATTCTGCTATGTTTTATAATTTAGCCCAAGCAGTGTCTTAGTTTGTTTTCCTTCAAAATACAGAAAATTCCAGTCTTTATGAAAATACCATATCTTCATCTTTGAATGAGCTTGTGGGTAACCAAATGCCTTGATTTGCTCAGCCAAGTGTCTATTTAACTGTCTTTGGATTTCTCAGTAAAATGCAAATACATTTACCCAAAGAATCACACAACAAGGTGGGTTATTTCATTCCCATTTCCTTCATATTTTATCACAGAACCTTATTGGCATTAAAAATATTATCCTGAGTTCTGCTAAAAGTTCTCAGGAATGTTCATGGTAGCTATTACCATTACATTTTTCTTTAAACAACTCTCTTCCCCATCTCAGCTACCAGTCTTGAGGGAATGTGGTCTGCACCAGCTCCATAGCTGGTATAATCTGGAGTTTGGAGTGCAGCGAAGCCGGGATTTCAATTTTTGCTGGCAATCAGAGCTTTCTAAAAATTAGGATAAGGTCAAAGTTTTGAAACCTTGTCACACATCAGAGGATGAAGAGTCACTCTAGGAATTCAGCTTGGGTTCATCTTTAGAGAAAACTTAAGGCCTTTTGAGTACCATTAATTCATCTCTTACTCCTCATTCACTGAATGAGAAATTAAAAGAAATTGATTGTGGCAGGGAACTGAACAACAACTGAAGGGGAACTTAAATATTCACATGAAAACACTAGCAAAACTGCCAAATGCCTTTATTAAGGGTATTGAAGCATAGTGACTTTTTCTGGTATGTATTAGAACAAGAGAGAGTTCACTGATAGCAGGAAATTCCTTATGGCTTTCTGTGTACTAACATCATGTTAGCAATACAAAAGACCCCAGATTGACATAGTGCATCTGAAACAGAAAAAATCTTAACTGTTGCAGTGTAAGTCATTATTTTTCTGGTAAAATTAAATTCTTGGGATTGTCTGGGAACAGCTATGCTAATCAAAGCAACTTGTCTGTAAATACTGGAATTAATGAACCTTAATTTTCAATGGATTGATATCCTGCCCCCCTACACCACACTCGCCACAATAAATTTAGTTTCTTTGTGAATTTCCTTCAACCTCACAGGTTCTGCTTTGCCAACTACATCCTATTCCCTTGGCACCATCCTATGCACCAATTGCTAAGTGCTCTGACAGGCTGGGCCACTGTGACAGCATTGCAGCCTTTTCCTCTCAGTGAAGGCATGTAGGAGGTTCTTTCTCATTTTACCACCTGCAGATCCTCATGGTATTTCTAAATATTTCATGTTCCTGAGCAAGGTATCCCTCTATAGCGTTGGCCAATGGACTTGTAAGAAGGAGAAAGCATAACTGTACATACCTCATTTTCTAAGGGAATCTGGTTTATCAACCATACCTCACAGCAACAAAATGTTCACTTGTAGACCAGATCTTCAGAAGATATATTGGTACTATAAATACTATCTTAATTTCGCATCAAATACTTTTGGTGTATTCTGTTTTTCTTAACCACTCATCGGCATGTCTCCTGTTTTAATTTGGAACAGGGTGCTGTAAAAGTCCTTCATTCCTGAAACAAAGGAATATACATTGCCCTTTTTGTTTTTTCACCATTTTGATTCGTGCTTCCCCCCCACCTTCCTGCAGTAGAGAAAATAAATACTGAAAGTAGCTAATGAGAAGAAATTGTTGTTTGGCATTACCTCTATAGTGAAAATCTTCTTGTAATAAAAGCACAGCAAAAAACTTTCAATATGATACTAGTAAAAAAAATCCCATCTCTAGTTGTGTAGTCTTGGTTTCATACCTGTAATTGCAGCCCTCAGGTGCAATTATTTAGCAAATCTCTTCCAGAAGTGATCAAAGAATTTCACACATTACAGAATATTTTCCTTTTGTTTGGTGGTGGGAAGAAGTCACTAAGAGTTGTAAAAAATTAAGTACACTTTCAGAACTAAGAATTCTTCAGTTTCGTTATTGCTGCAAAATATCTGGTTTTGATCTTGATTCTCTTTTACTTTTCTCAACTTCAATAGATAAATTAAGTGTGGATACTTGTTTGTTTATGTAGTACTAATGTTATCCAGCCATAATAAGTGACAAAATAATGCATATAGACTTTCTATTGGTGTATATCTAGTTTTAAGAGAAACACCGGTAAGATAGAGCTGTGCTCAGTCAAGCAAGTTAGTACTCCACAGTATACAGTACTTGTATTTCCTCTGTGGCAAGTTTACATCAGAACATTTCTTTTGTTTCTGTATTTTGCATGAGGCGAGAAAGAGGTATAAATATTGCTACGGTTGGCATGGATTAAAATATCCAGTAAGTCTTTAATCATTTTTCTCTTTCTCAGACCCTGTCTTGAGCATGTCAGCTTTCTTTCTTCATCTCCTCTCATATCACTTGCTGTTCACATGTGATCCTCCCTCCCTTGTGTAGTTCTCAGTCAAGCATAACATGGCCAGCTGGTTTTATCCATGCTGCAAACAATGATACTGGGCTCTGCTAAATTATGTTCTGCCAATGACAGCCATGGTTCCCTGTGTCCTTAGTTGGTTTCAAGTTGTGGCCCACCTTTCTACCCATATTTAAATACTGTGTTTAATGGGGATTAAAATCTGTGAATGAGTGAGGATGGAGGTGGTGGGAGGAGGAGGTCATTCTGAGTCCAAAGGGAGTCAACATTGTCTCTTTGAAAACATCCGTGACTGCTTCCCAGACTGACCATCTGGGACACTGCATGACACTAAATCAACTACAAAGACAAAAAGGGAAACAAGGAAAAGTAATTAAATTAGAAAAGGAAAACTTTTCCGGGAGCTGCTGTCTAGTAAATCTCATCAAAGAGAGAAAGTGATGTGTACAGGCTTCAGGATAGTGAAAAAGGAGAAATCTAATAGAACTCCACTGCCATCAGTAAACAAATAGCCCTTTAATGGTGAATGCACCTCTTCTTTCATTTCTAATTACTGCTCTATTTTAAGCCACTTCCCGATGGCCATGATGTCAAGAAGAAAAAATATGTCTACAAACACAGGAAGTAGTGGAAATAAACTGGGTTCAGTGTCTCTTCCTGAACTCCTGGCAAATCCTAACACTTGGGATGTGTTGGGTAGTCATTTAAGAACCTGAGGATTTTCTAGTCTGACATTTATCATGGCTATGAATGTTATGGCAGACTCACAGGATGAGTTGGCTGAGACACTCAAGTTTCAATCCGTGTGGAATTCTGGGTTCTGCATTTGGACACCATCTGGATGATGTATTTGCTTCTTCAAATAACAATAAAATCTTCTACATCCAGCACTAATCCAAGAGGATATTCAACAGCAACTTCTGAAGCTAAACACTTTATGTCTGCAAGAGCTAACTGGTTTACTCCCATGACTGGCCAAGGAATGTTGCTGAGGAGTTGTCTACTTACTGAAAATGCAACGTACTACATCTTCAGTCATTATGAATGAGTCAGAGAAGTATAGGGGGAAAAAAAGCCAATGTTGCAACAGCATGTAAAATAGGTTTTACAGTCTTGCATAAAATGATGAAAAACCCAAGACAGGACTCTGTCAGTAATTAAATTCCATTTTGTGCAAGTACTGAGGACAATAAAATGATTTTAAAGAAAGCAGCTATTGTCCAGCAAACTTGAAAGTTTGGATGAGAGTGCATTTGTTGGTTGCAAAAATAAGCTTGCTTTTATGCATACACAAGATTGTATCATCTTACATGAGATTTATCAAAATGAATGTTGTCTATTATGTAAATGAAAAATAAAAACTAAACTACTGATAAATTTCAAAAACTATTTGCAATGTTTTGTCGTTTGTCATTCTTCACATGGAAGAAAATGCAAAAAGTATCACTTGAAAATTTTGAAGATCACATCAATATATAGTTTGCTGTCATTGAGTTAATTCCCTACAACTGCTTTTTCTTATTCCTTTCTTTTGCATAAATTTATCAAGCTTCAAATTAGATTAGTTAGGTTTTTGGTCTCCATAGCTCAAATGGAAGGCTGCCCCCAAAAGCTTGTGACTCTGATTATCAAGATTATTGTATTTCTGAGATGCCATGTGAGAGATGACTGGCTCACAGCATCTTATTTTCTCTCTGAGTTAAAGTTATTCTCTAGAAATAACTGTTCTACTCTCCCTCAGATTGTACATAGACTAGCTACTTCCCTGTCAGCCTTGCTCTGATGCTCTTGCCTAACTCTGTTAGAGACCTTTTCTCTGAACCTTTTCCTGTGAACTCCCCTCAGCAGACTCAGATTGCGTACAAAATTCTAGATAAGGTTTTATCAGTGATTACCAGTGTAAACAATGTCTCATGAACATCATATGCTGCCACGCGGTGAACACAACAAGGAGCAAGGTATTTGTTTATAGAAGTAAGGACTAGAGGACTGATGAGTCGTTGGCATGTGATGATACAACGCAGTGTGGAGGCTCAGAGCACAACTGGAGCCTCTGAGTGTAGGAGCAGGAGGAGAGGCTAGTCTGGTGAGAGCAGGAGGTGCCAGCATCTGGTGTAGCCCTTTTTTTGAGTACTTAAAGGGTAGACTTACCTTGACTAAGACAGATACGGGCTCAGGGGCTGCAAATTGTCAATTTCCTTGTAGGTACTTATCTTTGCTTAGGACTGCAGTAATAATCTCAGATGTAAGTAAGTTTGTAAAGCATACCTTACAGAAGAAGTCTTTGCGTCCCCCTTCTTTATCCCCACCTTTTCCCTTGCGCTCTCTTTCACTGAGTTTTGTATCATCAGAAGTGATGTCTGCCTCAGGGCAAGGAGGCATACTGGTGGCAGTGGTAACAACAGTCCTGCTTAGGTCTGGGTTTCATCCAGTCGGTATTGTCAGAAAATTCCTCCCTGGCTATACTATCTATACTCAACATTAAAATCTGCCCCTCCCTCCATCTCTCTTCCAGCTTTCACAGCTTCCAGCTTACCCTTCTATATTTTTCACCCTGCATTCTCAGTTTCATCCAAATTTTTATTCATTCTCTCTATCTCTTTTTACTGCAATTCATCCCAAGCAGAGGAACTCAAAAAAATTTGAATTTAAGTCCATCTTTCAAATGCCTGACTTACAAGAAGCTTTTCAAAATTAGACAATGCAAACTCATCTGTCCTCAAGTAATATTGCCAGCTAGAATAATCAGATCAATTTTCATAACTGTTGGCATCAGCAATGTGTCTGCAGGGTTTGAAAGTAAAGCATTCTCCATGGAAGTACTTCAGATGTGTAAAACATACAGGTTCGTGAGTTTGTTTTTCAGGAGGTGGTCAAACATCCCAGTTAATGCCAGATGGTTCAGGCTTATTGAAACAAAGATATAGCCAAAACGGCAAGTCTTTAAAGGGATTGTAAATATGATGGATACTTCTAGATTTGTCTTAGGAAATGTTTATCCAGTGGGACAGGACAGTCATAGGGATGCTGTCCATAGCAAGAAATTGTTTGATGCATTGTTGTCTCTGCCTTACATGATAAGGCTTCCCCTGAACACCAGGACAGTCATCCTAGGCTCCAAAACTCTTATCTCTCTCCTCTTCCTTTTCCCTACACTCATTTTCCATTTCCCATGGCAGGAATGCCCCAGTCTTTCTGGGACCAATAAATTTCAGTATTTCCTATACTGCTAAGAAGCTTAGAGCATCCTGATTTCTTAAGTGGCCTGATTTTCTACTAACCAAAGATAGTATTTCTGTTAGTTTTAAAGAGAAGATAATATCTTTGATTTTTTAATCAATCCTATGATTGTCCCCTTCACCTTCTAGCTGGCCTCTGTTGGTCAAGCTGAACACAGCTCACACTGTACCTCCCTCAGCAATGATAATGTATTCAAGTAGGAAAACTTTGTATTTCACAAATGCAGCTCAGCTATCACAGATGGCTCAGTCACGGCTGGAATGTTTGCCTTTGTGATTGGTTGTTTTTTTCATCTGCACATTTATTTGAAAACTCCCAATGTGAGAAATATTGAAGTCTCCCCATCCCTATTTCGAACAATGGTGACTGGCTAGGTGCCATGTGTCTGATTCTATCACTGTCTGTGAGGCGCTTCAGTTCTGTGGAGTGTTCAAAGATCTGGACTTTTGCTTGTTCTTACCACCATCCTTCACTTTTCCTGAGTTTCTGGTATGCATGTTCATCCTGAGAATCTATTTATGGTTGTTTCAATTTCATTTTATTACAGAGAAGTAAGCAATTCTAATATGTCTCTTTACGATTTTACAGTAAGAGTATTAGATACCTCATAGAAAGTACTCTGCTGATACTCAGCTATTGAACCATCTGTAATGACACAGAGCTTTAGGAAGAAACCGGTGACTGCCTACTGCAATATTATTTAAACTAGGTTTATTAAAATAGTTTCCATGTTCAATAGTTGCAACACTAGTTGTCAACTCTCACATATTTCAGCACTCTGTTGTTTGGCAATTATGTTATAAAAATTAAAAGACCACAGCAAATTGTGATGGCATATTATAGTGAACTGTGTTTTAGAAGGCAACAGTGCCATGCATCTTTTTATTTCTAGACTTGAATCAATTCCAGAAAAGTTGCTGTGTTTTGATGTTGACAAAATTCCCTACAGCTGTTTGATCTCAGTCCAATTCTCAGTTGAAAAATAAGTTTGGCACAAAAAAATACTACAAATATCACTAATTGGTATTTTTGTTGCTAGTTTCAGGAGATGGAACAGATCCTGAATGGTCTTAGATGTTCTCCCCAAACCAGCACAGAAGTGAATTAAAACAAATTGGAAACAAAGCCATTATCTCTGTTTGTGTTTGATGCACAGGTGAAGTGAAACTCTGGGCCTAAAAATGCGGTAACTTTTATAGACACACTGAAAGTACACAAAAATCTGCAGAAAATGTGATTTTCATTTTATGCTAGTGCAGAGGCCCAACCCACAATCCATATTGAGAAATAAGTCTTAGTACTGTCAATAAGAGTAATGAGGAAAGGAAGTACTCCAAGGAACTCTGTGTTTGTTTAAATACATCTCAGCGCTTTTTTTTTGCACATGATTTGTAATACATTCTCAAACTGTATCACTTGGCTTGATTGTCTAAGGCAGCTTGTATGTATCAAGCAGTTACTAAAGAAAGGCTTGGGAGATCTCAGTGGTTAAGCCTCTGGGCTGGGACTCCAGAAGTCTCAGACTGACTGCAACATGACAAACTTCCCCAGAGATGCTGGACAGTGAAACTATGGTAGGATTAATACTGCCTGTTTTATGTGTATGGAAGTAAAATGTCTGGTCTGAGTGAGCTCTATTGGCTTGATTGTCAGAGGAGAGAGTGAGAAGCAGCTTTAGAGGGGAATTAATACTACAGTACAAAGGCTTCCTATCATTAGGATTAATTGCCACCTGAAAATCCTTTCACTGAAGTAGGACAACCTTTAATTTTGAACAGCTGATGTGAGGTGAATCCTACATTTAGTTCTGCTGTAGTCAGCTCATGTGAGAATAAGAGTACTTTGGTCACGTGTGTGCCAAGAAGCATGTCAAATACATAAATATGAACCATATAGCTATGGTAGGCTAAGAATGATCGTTTAAGTGCAAAATGGCTAGACAATGTGATGTATGCATGCACAACATAAAGCACTGTCCGATAACTGTTCATTAATGTAAATGGTCCATTGCTGCTGAGATTCCAGCTCTTGTGGCAGCGCATGCAAGTTCTTCCTCAGAACTGGACCCTAAACCTCAGACTTTATGGTCCATGCCACCACTCTTCTGGGGAGAGAAAGAGATCACACTCTTCAGTATTTCTTTATGCACTAGATTCACAAACGAAAACCTTTCATGGAATAAAAAACTCCTCTAAAAATAAATTAAGTAAGTAAGTTTATGGGTCAAGATTCCAGTGTCACTCCACATGATCCCAAAGTTGCACTTTGGGGGTTTTGAGGGCTCCAGGTATTGAGGTGATGGGCAGTCCAGCAGCTGTCTGACATCCACATTGTATAAGACTGAATGCAGCAGAAGTGATACAAGATTATCTTGCTGCATCTCTTTCTCCTGAACCTCTAGAAAGCAGAGCAAGTACCACTTGCTTGCAAGAGAAGCCTTAGCGATTGCCACGGCAGTGGGTCTCATTTAAGCAGATGAGGTACCGTCCTCTGCTGGTAAAAGGAGGCAGTATTTGCTGGGCTTTTTATGCAACACAATGGGATGAAGAGCCTGGAAACAGTGGGAACCTTACCTCCCCCAGTTCTAATTCTACATATACATAATCTCATGCTGAGGTCACTGAAAAGAGTAGCTTTGCATAGCTAATTTTTGAAAGAAAATGCAAGCTACAGTGGTTTGGGGGACAAAAGAAGAGTCCAAATGCAAGGACACAGGAGAATGTAATGATTTCCACAGTTTTAAATCATCAGTGCTGGTCTGGAGAGAACATCTAAGTCCATTTGGGGTCTGTTCAGTCTCCAGAAACCAACAGCAAAGGCACCAATTACTGAGAATTGTAGTGTTCGTGGGTTTTTTTGTGACAAACACATTTGTCCTCTGGGAATGGGACTGAGATCAGGGATATAGTTATCGCTGTGCAGCATGTCATCACTAGTTTGTTTTGCATATGTGCTTGCATTGTTTAAAGTCAGAGTGTTACATGGGGTTTTGAGATATCTAACACCTACTGTCTTGATACAGAAGGGCTTGTACTAGGCTTTGCCACACTAAGCAAACCATTGTGGAAATCAGCTGCGAAAGTGGAGATCTGGAATTCAGCCCTGGTAGTGCATCCTGGTGCACAGCTGGGTGAGGTAGTGGGTTTTTTTCTGTTTTCTGTCCAAAATCATGAATCAGCCTCTCAGACACCAACATTTTGTTTATATTTGCTCAGCTTTTAAGTCACCCCAGCCGGAGTTTCTCATCTGTTAAAAATTCAACAAGGGACAAGTATTTGCTTGGGCTTAGTTTGGCAGAAAATACCCTGACAGTGTTAGATTTTGTGTTTATCAACAAAGTAGGTGTCACAGGTAAGTTAGCAGTTGTGTGGTGTGCACTTCAACACAGTGAAGTATTTGGAAGTGTAGCCTCATAGGCTTTTTCTAGCAGAGAATACAAAATACTTCGCCAAAACCATAAAGCTATGCCATTGCTTAATATAATTTCTCATAACAATGCTTGCATTGTTGAGAGCCATCACTATTATTTGAAAACAATTTCACCCCAAACTTCAGGAGATAATTTATCAAAGACAGATGACAGCGCACTCAAATCTTATCATATGATACGAGGTTCCTGAATAAGCATTGTACATGTCAGTTCAGGACTATATAGAGCTGTGGGATTTTTATGATGTCCCTTATGTTTGCAGCCACAACAATCCTGATGTTAGTATTGTTCAGGCTGAAAAAAATCCATCACTGATGCCATCTTGTAACAGATGAAGCTTCATTAGTTGTGGAAAAATGCCCATGCTTTTTAGAGGTCTTGGATCATGGTCACAGGTAGATACAGACAGACTTTGATGCTGACGATTGCCTTTCACCTTGCTTCCAGGCTTGCATTGAAATCACACTTTGTTACTTCTATCACTGAGTTTGAAACACTGAATTGAAACTAATGTGAAAGAGAAACAAACTGATTTGAAATTATTGTGAAAGAGAAACTAAAGAAAAAAAAAAGCGCAATGTGGGAAACTTCAAATATGCGTATATTACTGTCGTGTTTCCGAGAGAGTGGGTTAACTGTTCACTTCTTGATGGTTTTTCCAGTGCTCAACAGTTATTTCTTAAAGCTCTCCCAACTACGAAGTCTCAAATCTTGACGTAATTGTGCTGTGTTCTGGAAAACTGCATTTTTTAGTCCGTTATGCAGCAATATTGGAAAAATGCATATTGAAGCAAAAAGCCCCTGTTACGTTTAATTATTCAATGTCCAAATGATTTATAGCAGGTTCAGAAATAATTTAGATTCGAGGAGGTGTGGCAAAATGTTTTTTTGTATGGGTAGGCTGAGTGGATCACCAGAAGTTGTTAATGCATGTTCAGTTGGGTTAATTCCACCTAGGTAAAATACCTACAAATTGAAAAGAACACAAGAAATGTGTAAGTGTCTGGAAGACAGAGAACTAAGAATCCTCCTAGAAAACAATCCCTTTAATTGAAATTCAGTTCTTCAAAAAGTAGTACGCATAGATCATTCTTATTCTCTGACAACCCACACTCACAGAAATACTGGTTTGCCTCTCTCTCGGTATTTTTATTTTTGAAGAAAAAGTTTCCTCCCTTCTTTCCTTTTACAAAAGAAAAGATATTGTCTCCTATTCAGAGAAATTGGAAGCAAAATTGTTCTAACCTTGCTTCGCAATTTACTGTCCTTCTGGCCTGTTTCTGACAAATGCATACTCCACTGAACTAAATGTTTCTCTGGTGGTATTCTTATTCCATAAGTCAAAGAAAAGTAGTTGGACAAAAGCGCATTCAGCAATAGACCTCCCTTGCTCCAAAATGTTGTTCTTTTAAAAATCTTAAATATTGATCTCAAATTCACATTTGTAAATGATGTTGCAAAAGCTCAAGGGAAGCTGAACCAAGATATGCTGTGTCATTCTGTCTGTGTTTTCTCTTGGATATGTGTATTTGTGCCTAGGACATACATCATTCTAAAGTAGTTTATTTACAAAATGTAAAAAATATGAAGACTCATAGGTCTATTATTTACACTAGTGTTCCTTCTGACCCTACTTCCCTACTTGCTTTTCCCCTTGGTTCTAACATTCTACTGACATCACAAACGTGTAATGATCTGCCACCAGAAACTGACTCTCTGTGTTATTTACTCTAGCTAGATGTATATATAGTATATATAGTATGTTCTTCACCATTATTCCCCGGGGTGGGAAAAAGGTGCCTTCTCTTGGTCTGCATGCCTACTTTTTTCTCCATTTAAAATGAGAAAGTTTGATATGAGCAAATATTTTCCATTTTGACATATCTTCCTTCCATCGGTGCTCCAGAAGTAGGTTCAAAGTTGCACTAGGTGTCAGTGATATCCAGTCACACAGACAGGGGAAAAAATCCCAATCATTAACCACCTCCAAATAGTCATCATTTTCCCTAATGAAAAGTCTGCAATAACTGTCTTAACTCTGCAGCAGATGAGTACCATTTGCATACCTACTTCTATTTAGCTTGGAGACTCTTCAGCTGTGTCTCCCAGCAAGGTCCTGGAAATTACGGATTTTTTTTAAGCATGTCCCGGATTTTCCATCCATCATTCTGTGATGTCTTGGTTTGAGATAGAACAGAACTAATTCTGTTCAGTGACTTTACTTTTCAGTTAAGTCTCTTCTAACCAACTGCACTTTCTGAAGTTAGCAGCTTGTTTTCACAGAGAGTGTCTGCTTCTAGCAGTGACAACACTCCCTGTTTACAGTTACTACCAAAGACTGGTGTGCAGACCAAGGTCACTGCCAAATCTTGTGTACTGTGTTGAGGATGCAGAAAGCAAAAGGCCGCACATATGCTGCAAAGCAGACAGGACAGGTGACCCTAAACTGACCAGCAAGGAATTCCATCCCATAAACATCACATTCAGTATGAAGCTGAGGGATCATGAGGGTCGAGCTCTCTTTTTCAATGCCAGGTATCTGAGGAGGACTCTGTCTGTTCTCCCTTTTATCCTGATCCATGTGTTCCTGAATTCAGTACAAGAATCTAGCTTCTGAATCTGGATCGTGTCTGCTGCTGAGTCCAGTCTCTGGGACTTCTCCAGTGCCTGTTTCACAACATCAGTGGTGACAGTGATGTAATCGGGGAAGGGGGTGGGGTAGGTGGGTTTGATGCTGGATTTGTATATATTTGTGTATGTTCCATTTTAATTGTTATTATTTTCATTAAAGATGTCCTAGTTTTCTTTTCTAATCCATAACCTCTCTCCTCTATTCTCTTCCTCTTCACCTTTGGAGAGGGAAAGGGGTTGACAGAGGGTGTTTGTTATAGGTCTAGCAGACCGGTGGTTTGCCCTGTCTCACTCATCATTCCCTCATTCTCGCAGCATCTCTGCAATCCATGTTTACTGAGTCAGAGAGCAATCGCAAACATTTTAAAATGCTATGTGACTGATCAGAATGCAACAAGTATTGGTCCTTGTGTTTGCTGAGACATAAACAAATAAAGCAAAGGAAAAATGACAAGTCAACAGATTTAGCAAATATAAAATGGCTTGGATATTCCCTTGTAGGAACATATTCCTGTTATTGCTGCTGCTAATGGAAATTTTACACTTACCAGGTCCCTAAAAAAGCCCAGAAAATACAGATCAATGAAGTGCATTTTCTTGTAATGCTAAGATTGGATCTTAGAAAAAAAAAATACTGAGCAGGCCCCAAGATTCTTTGGATGCATCTTTTACTTTTGCATTAGAGTACAGAACTAGCTTACAAGCTGATACTGACTTAAATGTTTCTTAAGATCACAAGTATCACAGAAAAATCAAAATTATCAAAATATGGGGCAATGTCTCATGGGATTAAATTGTATGGGAATCTGAAAGCCAGAGTTCATTTTCCCGTTCTGTGTATTGCTTGAGTTAGTGTGTGCAATGTCTTGTAATTCTTTCTTGAGCTTAATTTCACTGTGAAAAATGGCAACGAAACTATTCCAGCAGTTAGTACTTCAGGATATATGGATGAAAAGTGGATTAAGCATGCTTCAAAGTACAGTAAAGCAAAAAAGAGGCTCTCCATCTCCTTGTATGCAAAACATTTCTCTTTAATGTATATATTATTACATATACATATATAAATTGATTTTAAATATGCAGCATTATTCCATATTTAGAAAAAAGAGAAAGATATTTTATTCCAGATGAATTAGTCAAGATGTTTCATGGCCTGCCTTACTGTAAGTCTCAAATATTTTTTCTGACAGGAATAGTTTTTATGAAACATAGGGAACAATCTAAGCTGGATTTATAGCTCATGAAATAGTACTTCTATTTCTAAGCAAAGTGAGAATATGTGTATTTCTTTGAGCCTGTGGCAATTTTGATTTGGCAGCATAAAGCATGAAACACCTGGAAAGGGGGCATGGTAGGAGTTTTCATCACTCTGTCAGTGACAAACTACCTCTTCAGAAGGTGTTGCATCAAAATACATGGTGACAAAAGAGGAATAGGGGCAGAAGAGGGGGCTGAAAGAAAGCTTTTGCTTTTGCCTTGGTAGATCAGTTGTGTTCTAACCATTAATTTCAAGTGCCTTTTTATGTGTTCCTGCAGTAAAATAAAACCTGGGTGGGCAAAATTCTTCCCCCATTGAGGACACTGTATGGTCTTTCAAGGTTTTTATGGGACTTAAATATTCTCTTCCCCTTTACAGAGTGGCATTTTATCTTTCCTCCTGCACAGGCAGAATACATTCAGTCTCTAAGTATTCCTCCCTCACCTTTGAAAATTTATAGCAGTTTTCAGGCAGGCTTGCCGGAATGCCATTGACCTCTGTGCCCTATGTTATTGACCGGAACACAGAATCTGCTGCCCACATAATATATGCCTCTTTATATCACTGAAAGAGAAGAAGATGACTCTTAGAATGACCAAGGCCACAATAAAACGTGGAGCTAGTTTCCCAGTTTCTGTTCATTGATAGGTTTTGCAAGAAGGTAACTTAAGGGATCAACATTCTTATGTAGGAGCACTTTGAACTTCCTGATTAGGCAGTCCCTACTTTCCTGACGATAGGCTTAGATAATAACATTACTTGCAGTGTAGACTACCTGCCTGCTACAGCAGCGAACAGTGCTCTTGAAGAATAAGCTGTATCATAAAACTGCTATAGGCACTAGTAATTTATAGATCACTGAAAAAGTTCTTTATAAGATCTGCTGTGAAGGTTTTCTAAAACAAGTTTGAAATAAATGGAGTCCTACACGTGCTACTACCTTTTCAGAACCACCAGCTAAAATGTTGCTTGATGGGTCCCATCCTCCCTTTCCCAAGAATTCAGGTACATCCTTCAGAGTTGTCATCACCTAGTGTCTTCAAGAAGGAGCAACTCTCAGTCAGTTTCAGCCTTTGTTCAGGAAATTAGTATCACTGAGAACAAAAAACAACATAGATAAGTGTTCTGAAATACATGTTGAGTGTTCTACACAGTCAGTATGAAAGAATGGAGATAAATATGCCATGAATAGACTATTCATACATTATTGTGGGAAAAAAATGTCTTTTAAGAATTTATTTGCTAGAATAACAGAAAGCTGGTTAGATCATGAGTGACTTGATGCCAAAGCAAAAATTGGAAGATGGAGAATAATTTAAAAGTCTATAAAAGTGAAAAAAAGAATACTGTACCACTGAAATCATGCAAAGGTTTGTACTGTCATATCAAATTATGAAGGATAAAGGCAAAAACCATTTAGGCTGAAGATGATGAATCATTATTACTATGGCAATAGTTTTCAAGCAATGCGAAATACACATTTTAATATCCTATTAACATGTAGTATGTATTTGTGGGCAGAGATATGTGTACCTCTGTGTATATATATAAATGGGTGTTTGCATTTTCATTTAAGTAAAAAATATCTCTTAAATCTCTGGTTCTAGTACATCTTAAAACCGGTGGGAGACAGTAAAATCCTGTCTTTCAGTATTTTCAGGAGTGTCTCTGTTTATGTATAGATAGAGGAAGCTTAATCTTCTATCTATATGTAAAACATAGGCACTCACAGAATGAAAACTATAGATGATAAAGTGGTGAAATCACCATTTTTAAAAGCCTACTTTTATTTTAAAATCATTAATTTTCATTTACTGCCAAAATCCAGCTGATAGCAAACTGGGAGATTTCAAAGAAAATGTAGCAGATTTTTGTTCTTTTTTTTTTTAAATTTCCAAATTGAGAACATTATTAGTAATCATATCAGCAATAAAGCAGATCTGCTGTTCTGGTCCCAGTTGCATGAACAGTGACATATTCAGGAACAGACAGTAGTAGGCACGAGTGCAATGTGTTATATCTCCTTCTTTTGTAACTTCTGTGTAAGAAACGAAGTCTTACGTTTGGGTTCATGGCTGTAATTGCATCAAGAGATTGTGCGGCTGCCTGCAGCTTTTCTCCTATCTCTTTCCTCTTCCCTGGAGAAACAATTGCTAATTAGAGATTTTAACAGCCCTCTCTCCAGCCACCCTGACCACTCCCCACTGCCAAGTCATACATCTCCTATGAAAGCCCATTTTATGTATGTTTGTCTTAGCCTTGACACTTTCCCTGTAGACATCTGAAGAGCAGTATCTGAAGGTGCTCTGGCAGCTGAGGTTTGGTGGCCTTACAACACTTGGATGGCTAACAACAGGAAGATACTCACAAGTGCTTGTAAGGTAACAGGAGCTTTTTACCCTTCCTCTGGCAGAGATAAGGGGAGAGACACACTGACTAGCATGTGAATTAAGTCAAGCGCAGCCTTAAGTGAACAAGCAAGGTCTTTAACTCGACTACAGCTGCTCTAATCAGCAAAACTATTAACCTTTGCACTTTAGTCTAGCCTGGTCTGCATACCTCTGAGCAGTGCAGACCTGCTTTACGAGGCTTTCCAAAATCAGCACGTTGTAATCAGTGTGCCTACATCCCCCATGCTGTGTGGGAGGAGATAGCACAGTTGTGTTAATGGCAGCTTCAGGTCTTGGCACCCAGCTATTCTGGTGACAGGCGTGTTTGAGGCAGATACCTCTGCCTTGCTCAGTCCTCACGCAGCAAACATAGCACCAGAGCATCTTAGTTGGCATTAACAGCTCATCTTCTTATCCTGCCTTCGCCTTTCATCCAGAATAGCCTGCTCTGGTGTTGAGCAGAGCCAGTAACAGCAATATGGGACTCCTGTATCACTTCTTATGTGCTGTACACTGTGCAGCACAGTGCTTTCTGGTAGAGAGCACTGTGAAACAGCAATAACACACAAAAACATGCCTCTTGTCTTTTTTTATGCTTCTTCTGTGCTATCAAGATCAAGATTGATGAATATCTTGCAGTGGCAGAGGAACTCCATAAAAATGTACACAATCCCAGAGCAGTCAGTGGTATTGAGCAGCCAGGGTTCACCTGCCCTCCAATAATGGCTATGCATGAGCGCTACATGTTAGCTTCAGTCTTGGTGAAGTAACAGTGTTAACAAATCTGTAGGGGTGAGTCCATGGTTTACAAGGGAGTTCGTTTCTTATTCCCTAGCTAACAACTCTGGGGCGGTTAACAGCCCCCTGGAGATTTTGTTTGTGGCTTAGACAAACGAATCACATTTCAGGAGCCTCTTGTAGACAAAGATGAAGACATTTTAGTATACAAAATGTCCTAAAGGAAGACAGCATGGAGAAGGGAGGAGAGTTTTGAAGTGCTCATAATGAACTTTCTTTAATGTCTTATTCTGCTTTTATCTTTTACCAGGTGCTGAGTGAAAAGCTCCAAACTAAATTACCTTTTTAATCAGTCAGGATGTACACTTTTTTTGGCTGTAGACTCAGATAACATAAATGTCCCTTCTCCCTTAGTCCTTCTCCCCCATCAATTGTGCTGAGTCTTCTCTAAACATCAGATAAGAGAAAGTCACATAGCACAATTACACTGATACCTTGTTCATTTTGACATTCCTTTTATCCAGAGCCTGAGAAATAATCTCTTAATACCATTCATTATGAATCAAAAAAAGTAAAGTACGTGGTTTGCCTGTACTGATAGTACCTTTACACAGAGTTGTCCGTTTTGGTATGAGATGTTACATTCTTTGAAAATCACTCTTCAACACAGTTACATAGTCAAGCATGCAAGTGTTATTACCATAAATATATTTAACATACTTATCTGTTGTATTGAATATATTTACATAGGTAATGGAATGAGAGTTTTCACATCTTGAAGGTTTGACTGCCTATGTGTATTTTATTGTATATAGCAACCCATCACATAGTTTTTACTCTATTAAGTCTCCCAGTTTTCTATGTGACTAAGGCAAATGCATTTTGGAATTAGAAAGTCTGTCCAATCCTGGACATAAGAGATTAACTTAGAGTTTCAGAAGAGATCAGTTTGAACTCCTTAATATTTCAATGCACCCACAGAGCTTGCAAAATAAATCTTCCCATTCCCAGATCAGCAGCTGATCAGAATTGTTACAAACACTGGCAGAAGTACCATCTTCTTGTCTTCCTCACATAGAGTGTGCCTTCTGTTCTCTGCTTATACTCTCTTGGCCAACCTAGAGATCATAGCTCTTTGGCAACATGGGCTCCTTTGAAAAACTTCTTCCATTCAAAGCAACTCAGTGAAAAGACTGTGAGCCAAAGATACACAGGAATATCACTTTTTCTTTTCACATCTCTGTTCTTTTTGATACACTATTTATTTGGCAAAGAATGACACCCTTCCTCCTACTCCTCTACCCTTTTTTAAAGATTTTAAACTAAAACGATTTTTTTTTGTTGTTTTTTTTTTTTTTTTATAAGACAAGAATAACAAGAGTTTATTATCTTCATTGTCAGACTCGTGGTACTTGAAGTTATGACCCAGACTACTAGACGTGCGCTTGTCATGACCTTGCACTAAAACTGGGACGTAAGGTCTTTTTGCTGTCTACCCCATTCCTCCAACATACTTCTATGAAACATGGAAGGTACCATGTTTCTTGTCTGATGCAGTTTTTGTCTGTTGTCTAGCTTTTATCTGTTTTCCCAGTGATGTTAGGTGCCTGTTTTCTTCCACTCTGCTTCAAATCCCACAGCCAGGAGAGTCATATTTGCTCCTTCAAGCCTTTAATGTCTTACTTCAAACACATCCCCTTATTAACTCTCTGAGCTCAATTTTTTCCTCTGTGAATGGCAGCTCTTGTTGAAACATTTTGCATAATCTTGCGGGGAATTTAATAAGACTTAGGAAGTTGGTTTTTTTTCTAGTATCAAATGTTTTTCAAGGGGGAAGAGAAGAGAGGGGCCTTGCTATTTGGATGGTTTTGTAACAGCCTTCCTTAAAGTCCCAAACTTTGCACATATGTCTGTAGAAATAAGTTCCTTCCTTTGCAGCTCACAAAAGGGTAAGGATGGCACATTGCTTCTTAATGGGTCAATGAGGTATTATAGCATGTGTTGGCAATATTAACTAGCTTCCTGAAGCCAAAAGCAAGATGTACAGGATGCCTCTCGAGTCACAGTGCATAAAGGAATGGATTCCGTTTGTTCCCTGCATTTTATTCATTCAATCACAATTCTAATAAAATTGCTGGTCTGGTCCCCCAGATGAAAAAAAAAAAAAAGTGTACAGAAAAGCTAGGAAAAATAAAACAAAGCATAGCAAGGGTGATCCTAGGTATGATGGTTTCCATGTGTGCAAAACTCTTTTCTTAGGTACTTCCCTGTATAAAGGGAGGAAAGTGTAAATGAAACCTCTAACATGATCTGTGGCTGGAGAAAGAGCTTAATTTCTGTTCTGATGAGGGCTTCAAAGTGTTCGGGATACAATCAAACTGGAACTCTGTGACTCAGACTCCCCTACTTAGACTGGTAGGAAAGAGAAGCTGAAGTATAGGGGGCTACAAAATGCCAATGCACCCCATCAAGTTCAGAGATCAGTAAGCCCAAAATCTGTGGAGTATGAGTAAGCAATCCGGAAAACTAGCAGTACACTCTCGCTTTGTTATAGTTTTCCCGAGGCATCTGCTATTAGTTACACTTGGAAACAGAATCACTAAACTGGATAGACCTTTGATCTGATGTGATATGACCATTCTCGTTTTCCTTATGGTCCCCATATGATGCTAGAACATTTTCCCAGTTGAATAATTGTCAGCTTCACCTTAACAAGCCAGGAGAAATCTGCCTCATACATTGTTTTTATTGCTGCAGCTATCAGGCTTTACATACAGACCAGTGCAACGCCTTTGGTGCAGACTACTGCAAGGCAGTACATCTCTATTTTTTTTTTTCAGAGTAGAGGTGTTGCAGTGATGGGGCAGTGTTTTGTGCAGATCTAATATTGTGGGAGCTGTGTGCAGGATGCACCAAGGTTGTCACTGATTTTCACTGTTTTACTAGAGCAAATGAGCAACAGCTTAGCTGTTGTGAGTGCCTTCGCCACCAGTGAAGGTTTGCAAACACTGAGAAAATATGGTCCTCTGTGTGCACTCAGTACACATGTCCTCCAGGAAGGACTGTTGAAGGAGCTTCCCATTTTTACAGCTTAGCCCAAGAAGAGGCTATAGGATGAACAACTGGTAACAGAATTCAGTACTGAATAACTGAAAACTTCAGAAATCTATCTCCAAGCTAACTCATCATGTAAAGTTCCAAAGGCCAATTGTATTTTCCATGAATAAGCACATTTAAAAAAAATACGATCCCCATTTTTCTCTGAGTGCAAATGTGTACACCCTGTCAATGTTGACGGGAGCTATGCATGCCCCCGACGGGGTGAATCAAACACAGGTCTGTGGGACTGGGGTCTGGAGAGATGTGCCTCTCAGCCTCCGAGTCAGGGCTCTCCCTCTGCTGCCCACTGGGTGGTGGTAAAACGCTGTGTATATCGCTGCATTCCGCCAGCTGCCAGGCACTGGTGTCACTGTACAGAAAGCAACTCAGCAGCAAACCTTTCAGGTTTTTTTTAAATCCTAAAGGATCGGTATCTTTTCAGTCTGCAGTAACACCCTTAATCTGCTTATCATCTTGGTGACTGAAAGACCTTGATGTCTATAATTGCTGCCACACTGTACTCAGAGAATCACAGAATAATAAGGGTTGGAAGGGACCTCAGGAGATCTTCTAGTCCTATCCCCTTGACAAGGCAGGTTCACCTAGAGCATGTCGCAGAGGATCGCCTCCAGGTGCGTTTTGAATGCTTCCAGATATGGAGACTCCACCATCTCTCTGAGCAGCCTGTTCCAGTGTTCTGCCACCCTCAAAGGAAGGAAGTTCCTCCTCACGTTTAAATGCAACATCCTATGTTCACATTGCCCCTTGTCCATTCACTGTGCAGCACTGAAAAAAAGACCGGTCCCATCCTCCTGACACCCACTCTTTAAGTATTTATAAGCATTGATAACATTCCCTCTCAGTGTTCTCTTCTCCAGACTAAAAAGACCCAAGTGCATCAGTCTTTGCTCATGAGAGAGATGTTCTAGTCCCCTAATTACAGCCCTTTGCTGTACCTTCTTCAGCAGTACCCTGTCCTACTTGAACCAGGGAGCCCAGAACTGGACACAGTACTCCAGATGAAGCCTTTCCCTTCATCTATCTATCTATCCAGTCATTCTCTCATAGAAGGCTATCAGATTAGTCAGACATGACTTCCCCTTGGTGAATCCATGCTGACACTTCTGACATCCCTCTTTTCCTCCACATGGTTTGAGATGAGGCCCAAAACGAACTGTTCCATCATCTTCCTAGGCATGGGGGTAAGGCTAACTACCCTGTAGTTTCCTGGGTCTTCCTTCTTGCCCTTTTTGTTGAAGACTGGAGCGACATTGACTTTCCTCCAGTCCTCAGGCACCTCACCTCTTCTCCATGACCTTTCAAAGATGATGGAGAAGCCTAGCAATGACTTCTGCCAGATTTCTCAGCAGTTGCAAGTGTATCCCATCAAGCCCCATGGACTTATGCATATTCAGTTTGCTTAACTGATCCCTAACTTGATTCTCCTCAACCAAGGGAAAGCCTTCCTTCCTCCAGACTTTTGCAGTTACCTCCACAGTCTGAGACTCTTGAGGGCTGGCCTGAGCAGTAAAGACTGAAGTAAATGCAGCATTCAGTAACTCCGCTTTTTCTGCCACCAGGGCATCTGTCTCATTCAACAGTAGGCCCACATTTTCACAATCTTACCTTTTGCCTCCAATGTACTTGAAGAAACCCTTCCTGTTCACCTTGAAATCTCTTGCCTTGTTTAATTCCAAGGGGGCCTTGGCCTTCCTCGTTTCATCGCTGCATACTCTGACAGCTTTCTTGCAATCTTCTCAAATGCTCAGTCCCTTCTTCCATGGACTGTAAACTTCCTTCTTCCATTTGAGCTTCTTCAAAAGCTCCCTGCTCAACCATGCAGTCTCCTGCTTTCCTTGCCTGATTTCTTGCTCTGAGCTTTAAGGAAGTGCTGCTTGAATATCAACCAGCTCTCTCGAGCCCCCTACCTTCTAGAGTCCTAATCCATGGAATTTCTTCAAGCAGTTTCTTGAAGAGGTCAAAGTTAGCCCTCCTGAAATCCAAGGTCGCAATCCTACTTGTTTTGTGCATTCTACACATGATCCTGAACTCTATCTTCTCATAATTGCTACAGCCAAGGCTGCCCCCAACAATAGTATCCTGCACCAGTCCCTCTTTGAGAAATCCCTGTGGTGGACACTTTCTGGACATGTCCACACCTGTTGCAGACTTTTTCAACAAACTGAAGCTAGAACATTGCCAGTGCAGAAGGGATTTCCAGCTTGGCACTACCTTTGTCCCAAAAGCAGTCACGTTGTGGGTGTGCTGGCCCTTTGTGTGGGAGGAAATGGCCCTTTGGTCCTGCCGAGGGCTATACACCCTACCGACCTGCTGTCAAAAGAGACAGCGTAGCCAGACAGTCTGTACACATGCAGAAGTGGTGCAGTGTTTGAAATGCTGCCTGGCAGAGGAGTGTACTGTCTCTCACCTCTATAGTCAAAGGATTAGATGAAGTAGATTGTGGGATACATAATAAAAAATTACTCAAAGGCACAGTTTTAGTCTAACTCTTCATAGCATTCAGACTTAAAAACAGGGATATGAACAAAAGTTTCCCTGAAGTTTGAGAAGGTTAGATAGACAATTATTTAGACCTAGCTTAGACTGCAAAGATGATTTAACCTATACTTCTCTTGATAGAATGGGAATTCCTTCACAATATTAACACAACCCTTAAACTTTAAGATGTGTAAAACATACTTTTACCTTCCTCTTCTGTTTCCCAAATTTTCCTCATTCTAAATTCTTCAGATCTCCCTATGAATGTAAACTATGTCAAGAAATGGGTTGTTCAGTAGGAACAGGAGTATAAATACCATGCTTATAATAAATGCACGTATCCCTGTGTAAATGCACCAAGCCAAAGAAGCACATCACCAGCAATACTGCCTCTCTCTTTAAAAGTTACCATTTGTCCAAAGAAAAAATGTCAGAAGCATGCAACATGTAAATGTACAGACTCAGCAAGAAAGCATAGCAAATGTGCAGTCAACATTTATATTACAGCTATATTTTCTCATGAGACACAAAGTACTTTCACTAAAGTTTCTGGAGAATACACTACGAATTTTACCCCTTAAATGTTACTGGTTTAGCTGTAGACTTTCACAAGGCCCCAGTTTATTCCTTCTCCCAAGAAGCAGGGTAGCTGAATGCTGATAGGAATTTTTGTTATCAGCCTGGTTTGTTTCCTCATTTGTAGCCAGTAATTTATTTCACAAAGAAGTACTTTTCAATGACCGTATTTATGTGAGTATATATGATGATAAATGACCGTATATATATGAGTTCAGTTGAGCTCAGAGGACAGATTTGTTCTGCCTTTACTCAAGGTAACTTAGTACTCTAAGTTAGCTAAGGAGCTACATCAGTGCAAGATTGGGCATTACCTTGAGTTAGAGCACAAGGTCAAAGCTGAACCTACAACAGCTAGGTATCAGAAGACTGTAGAAGAACAGAACAAGTAACAATATCTAAGTGTCAAGATGCACTGCAGGTCCCTGTGATCTGGACCAGATGTTAAAGATTAAGCTTGTAAAGAAGCAGCTGGTTCTAGACCAGGAGCACTCTCTTCCTGTATCCTCAGATTTTTATTTATATCCCTGTGGTAAAACATCTTGTCTCCATGTGGTAACTGACACTTCCAGATCAATAGCACAGGCTGAATCATTGCTGCCTGAAAGCAGTAGGGCCTGTGCTGCTGGAGAGGACAGGCCACGTCCTTGCTAACACCCCAGGAAGTGCAATCCCATCTGGCAGTGCTTTAACTAAAGCTTTACAGGAGAGAAACTGCCTTCTGGAGTTTGTCCTTTTGAAACAAGACTGAGGAAATACCGAGGACAGCATCTCTAGCATTTTCAATTTTATCCTCTTGTTGGATAAGAAGAAACTTTTCTTCTGCTAGGCTGTTGAAGGACTAAGGTATATCCTGCGCTTCAGCCTGAAAAGGAGCTGAAAGGAGACACTACGACGGAGCCTGCATCACTGTGGATGATGTGAAAGGCAGGTATCTACTTTTCTGTCAAAAGAAGCCGTGAAACAGCAGGCATAAAACTGAAGCCTCACTTAGTGTTTTTTTCCACCTGTCTCGTAGATAAAGTTGTGGAACTCACAGCCACAGAATGGTTTTTAGTGGGCTTAACAGAAGACTGTACAAGCTCACGAAAGACAAAACCAATGAGACTCTTAAATGGGAAGGGAAAAAGAGCACCTCTGGATAAGTCCTTGAGTGTGAAAATGTTGCAGTCTGGGAGAGTGTACTAGGGGAAATGCTGCTGTGTGCTGACTCTTCTTCAGGCAGTCCCCTTCAGCTGCTGGGGTCAAAGAACCTCTGATCTTTAATGCTGCAGTGGTTGTTTTCTTCTTGTGTCACGAGGAATTCCTTTGTCACTTAGGACCATCTTTGGAGACTTCTCAGATGCTTCTCTGGCAAATTCATGTGATTATTAATCTTAATATGCACTATTAACAACTTTCTTGCATTTATTGCCATTGGTGAAATGCAGGAGTACTTCATAAATTTTCTGAAGCTTGGAACAATAGCATAAGGCTGAGATAAAACAGATGCTACATCAGGCAAACCCAAGGTGCTGAATAAGATATAGGAGATGGAGTCTCTGTAGCATTCATAATAGTTTAAAAGCTTAGACGCAGTGTGTGCCACCTGCAATCATGTCTTTACAGTATTACTTATTAACAATGATCATGAAAAAGTAATTGGCAAAATTTAAAGCATCACGTCACCAACCAGTGGAAAAGAACTAGGTTATCTGAGTTCAGCTTCTTAACACTGCAAAATGTTTTCCCTGACAGCACTCTATTGGCAAACTTAGAAGAGGCACAGGCTGTAAACATCAGCCTTCCACCTGAAAGTATTTTACCCATTCTTATTTCTACATGGAGTTTGTGAGTTGCTTGGGAAGAAAATACACTAAAAATCTTGGCATTTTTCTGCATTTCTTTAAACTTAGGATTTTGGAAGCCCTTTGTATATTTTGGATTGTTACACTGAAACCATGCACAGTGGTCACATTGCCAAAGGTAATCTCCCTGCACTACATCTGCTCTATTTCCCACACAGCGCAAGGCTGCCTGCCTTCTGAAAATGTTACGTATGTATGTGCTGTTAGCTGTAGAGGCTTTGAGAGACTTGAGCTGGTCTAACATTATTCTTTACATGGCACAGACATAGAGTCAGTCTGCACTGAATATACAGGTCCTACAGCAGTCAGAATCTCAGTGTAAAATATCATGGGCTCCAATGCCATGCAATTCTGCTTTCAGTAACTGACTCATCTACTGATTAATAGTCCTCCTGCAACTTTGGGTGTCTCTGTCAGAGAGCAGAACTTCATTTTCTCTTGTCCTAGTATTCACAGGTGAGTGGCTGAAATGCCAGCCCCGGCCTTGTCCAGGAAATAGGATGCTATTTCACACACAGGTTACACATCAGGCTAGACCCAGAGTCTTCTTGATCTTCATTGCCTTTTGCATCCTGTACCTTGCATGTTGTTTGTGCTGCTAGGGGTGTTCTCTGTCATTTCCACCCAGGCAGCCTATAGCAAATTTGTGGAGAACACTAGTGCCAAGGAAGAAAAAAATTATGTAAGTAATTTATTGGTCCCCCAGGTGAGATGTGGAGTGTAAGTATTACATTGGTAAAGTGATTAGCTGGAAGCAGCCTCGTGTGACAATGTTTGTGTTATCTTCAGCATGTACAGATGTGCTATAGAAATGGGGAAAATCTTACAGCAGCCTTCTCAGAATGAAAATGAGCACCGTTTCAGCCTGATTCACCTTGATGCACACTGAGTCAAAAGAGGACGTATGGACAGGCCATCATCAACTGATTAATGAATTAACTTTTTAACCAAGACCTGAGTAAACAGATGATGGTGTGTGTTGCATGCTGAGCACTTTTGTCAGAAACGTTCCACGCAAAGAACTGCCAGGCATGAGGGAGATATAAGTTCAAAGCTGCTGGGCTAACCACATCCTAGGACTCACTGATGCTCTTGAGTCCTAACTTCCTTCATTACCTCAGCTGTGAGAATGCAAGAAGCCACTTGAGAGACAAAGAAAGCAGTTAAGCATACAGCTGTGGCATGAAAGAACTGCTTCTCCAATTCTCTTCTGCATATTCCCAGAGGGTATACAAAGAGAGTAGATCAACTCCATTTTTAGCTCAGTCTTAAATTATTGAACATACTATATACCAGGCCATTAACCAACAGAAAAAGGGGTTAAGAAAAAGACTTCCGCGTATAAAAGAATGGTGTATTTTTTTCAGAAAAATGAGGAAGTACTTTTTTTTTTGTGCACATGTAAGACAGGTATATTGTTATTTTAAAAACAAAAGCTTTTTCATGTTTTGAGGATCCAGTTCTGAGCGTGGAAAGAATCCTTATGGGAATGGTAAACACCAAGAAAGTCAATTTCCTTATTATCAGCTTGCTCTCTTTATCCTAACAGGCTCTTCTAGAATGTAATATTAATTCAAGCAATGTATGGAAATGTTAACAACTCTAAAGTTTCTCACACTAGAGGTGTGTCTGTACTGCAGATTCAAGACACAACTGCTGTTACACAGAAGTATCTGTCTCGTTTGGAAAGCAGTAAAGCTACAGCAGAGCAAGATGTACTCAGGAAGTAGCCAGGAACTGAAATGTGGTATCATAACTCTGCTGCTAGCAATCTGCAAAACGTTTAGTAAATCTACATTTATGTAAACTGCAAATATATCTTTGCGTACACTATCACTAATGGTATTAGTGAACTAGTGATCTTAAGTTTTATTTAGCTAAGAGAAGGGAAAACAGACCAAAACCTGTGCCCCGCATTGTGCTAATCATTCCATAGCTGGCGCCATAGTAACTACAGCCTGGCATTTGCTCTGCCCTCCCTCCTGCCCACTCTGCCTGCTCCATGATTCCCTGAAGGATCCCAGGAGCTCCAAGGAGAATGGAAGCAAGTAGCGGGGCACAGGGAGAGGTACCTCCCGTAGTGAGTAAACAATAAAGATTGAAACACCAAGAATTAGCCTGCTTTAAAAGCAATCCAAATGCATGCAGTGGACATCTTTCCAAGTGGCTTGCATTCAGCTAATGGCAGTAGAAAGAGCAATGAAACAGTGGAGTAGGATCTTAAAAAGCATCACTACTTCACATCACTGCTTGCTGTGCTGATCTGAAATCAGGTGAAGGTTGCTGGCAGCTCAAAATTCAGCCTGACCTCCAAGACAATTAATCCACAGTAACTTCCACACCACTTACAAAAATGCTGTGTCACATCAGTCCTGAGATATCCAGATGAGAGGATGAATGACTTATATAGGGTTTTTTGAATCCATCTGTGCAATCAATGAGGAGGAGTTATATAAGGCTCCTCTTCCTGATGAAGGTCAAAATGTTTGTCTTTCTTTAGCACGGTTCACCCAGGAACCGATTCCATGCAAGACAGCATTGACAGGCTCCCTTGTAAAAGTCACAGAAAATAAGATGACAGCTTTCTCTGCAATTCTCAAAAATTTCCAAGAAGGGCCAAATCCTAGATCCTGCATCAAGCTTGAGTAGAACAGCTTTTATGCGAAGGATCCCCAGAGGAACAGGAAAGCCATCAAAAACATTGTGGCTGCAGGAATCCTGCAGGTTGTGCAGTCATTGTTCCCTTTTGTAAAGGAGAGCCTGACAAACAGATAAAAATAGATACGTACTTAGTGTTCCCCATTCTCTAGTTGCATTCCCATGTCTCTGACAGGTATCTTGCAGCCCTCTCTGGCATGTTGGAGCAGTGAGCCACAATTCTTCTGTTAAACAGTCTTCAGGAGAATCATTTCTGTATTGCTGCTCACAGAGACTCCTGCATTCACAAATGAAACAAAATCTGTCTGGTGATTTTGCAGACATGGGAGGGTAAGCACACAAAAGTACTTCCAGTGCAAGAAGTGTTTTAGTGACTGCTTCACAGTGCACACTTCTCAGAGCAGTTGTGGGCTAGAAGTGGGGACAGACAGTTTTTTTCCAATTGCTTTAAGAAGCTATGAACAGATGGACAGAGAACTGGGAGTCCTCTCCTGAGGTTCCTGCTTACTATTTGAAGAAGAGGGGGCAGATGCCATTCCCAGAGATACCAGTGGGAACAGGTTTATCTTTGAGCAAAGAAGAGTAGCTAAAGAAATTCCCATTTACACACTGAACTGCAATTACTGCATGTTTATTAGCAGGAAATCCACAGTAAAACATCCTAGCTCAGTGGAAGGTATTTTTTCCCTCACCTCTGCAGTGAGCTAAAGGTACAAATGTGGACAATTATCATAACTCAGCTACTTCTGGTGGCTTGATTTAAAAAATCACTTCGTGTTTTTAGAAGCTAATCTGCAGTAAAAAAGTACTTTTGTCTTGTATATATGTGTCTGTATATACTTTTTGTGATGCCTGTATGACAAGAAAACACACGATCCAAAAATGTTCAAGGTACTAACTTGGAGTTTCCTACGCAAAACCTCTGTCATTGCCACTGCTGTTCTCTGAATTTGAATCTTTCTTTGGACCTCTCTCAATAGCTGAATGCCTGGCAAGAATCAAGCTGGCAAGAAACTAGATTTCAGTGTTTATTTCCAGTGATATTTAAAAATAACAGATTCACTAAAGATGTTTCTGCTGCCCATGTCTTGATGCAGATGGGCTCTAGACACTGATCAGAATCTGAGTAGCAGCACAGGTGGATTGTAAAGCACTGTCTTCATATTTCATGACTGGAAAGACACAGCTTTCTTCCTTTGTCTAGGTAGCTTATAATGAAAGAGACAACAACAACAATAATAACAGAAATATCCTACTATGGACCAGAATCCCATTTAAAGAAAAAAAAAAAAAAATTACCTCTGAAGATCAGGCTTCTGTTTTTATCTTGAATTCCATGTTTCTTTTTGATATTTGTCTTATTAACTTGACAATCACCACCATCAAAAAACAACAAGAACCTAACTTCACAGGGAGCAATAAGAATCCAGCCACTAGTAGTAGCTTTACTAGTTGTTTTTTTATATTTCTGAAACACTGGGGAAGGAGGAGATATCCCTCTCCATATGATGTTCCTTTTCCCTTCTCATCTTTACCCTGGAGTTGCTTACACAGAGGATCCTAACCTTCAAAGTCTCCCTGCCCATTCTGCTCCTGACAGATATTGTCAGCAGAGTTGTTCCCAACAGTAACAGAGCTAATGCTTGCAGAGCAAGCAAGCTCCACATCCCTGGAGAGGGGATGCCCCCCAAGGTAAGCACAAGGCTGAGTACTCAAAGCACTGCTCAAGAGGAAAAAGCACATCTGTCATTGATGAAATACCATTCTGAAGAGGGCATCTGAAATAACAAGAAACTCATTACAAGCTCTGAAAGGCTCAGAAACGAACCAGAAGCTTTGGATTGTAAATATAAGCTGCAGCTTATACCCTACCACTCCAGAGCAGACGTGCTGAGGCTGGGACAGCTGCTAGCAGTTAAGCAGGAGATCACTGACATAAAATTGCAAGGCAGTATGGCTACAGTCAGTTGAATTAGAGGTCAGGCAAGCACGTGAGCAGACAGGTAGATGAGACAAAAAAATACTGTCTTGGGTGAGTGTCTACAGAGATAGGAGGGTAAGAAAATTATTTTAATGTACTAGGCTGATGGGACAAATGGGAAACCATATTCTTGTTCACAGATAAAGTTCATTTTTAGTTTCGTCAGTTTAGTCACCCTTCTCTCTCTGTCTATGTGTTGCTTTTTTGGTAGTGATACATCTCTCAGAGCTGTAATCACTGTAAACACTGATTAATAAATTTGCATGTCCATGTGCAGAGACATCCTCAGTAGAATAAGTGATAGGAACTTGTTAGTGAAATTAGCAGTACTTAAGGGTTTAAATATGGAGCAGGCCTGACATTTTCTAGTGCCTTAGTTTCTAAGGAAAGTGCTCAGCACCTTACTAAGATCATAAACATATGCAAAACTCTTTAAGAGTAACAGGGAACAAAAGAAGAAAAAGGAAACAGAAAGAGAAAAGAAAAAAAATGAAAAGGAAAATAAAAGGGAAAAGGAAAAGAAAAAAAAAAAAAAAAAAAAAAAAAAAAAAAAAAAAAAAAAAGGCCCGCCCCCCNAAAAAAAAAAAGAAAAAAGGCTCTGCCCACCAAGGAAGCTATGCCTGTGCAGTTATGAATAAAATTAAGATTGCCAAAATTCAATGTAAGTTTGAACTTCAAAAGGAAAGTAAAGTTTGTATTCAGCAGTGCTACATGCAGAAAGAAAAAAACAAGAAAGAGACGGGCCAGCTCTCTGCAAGGCTGAAGTAAAGATTAAGTTGAATATACATAGGCTCCGAAATAAAATTAATATTTGACCTTTGTAAATATTTTTAAATAAAGCTGATGATGCCAAACATGGAAACTGAGAATACACATGGAGATATGGAAAGAGAAATTATGGCCCAAGTAGCAAGATTAGGGCTAAATACAGAGTATTTAGTAAGTACTTTTTTGAAGGTGTTTATTATTTATTTACAAAATAAGCTTTTTTATGTTAGCACCATGCAACTAGAAAATCATATCCATAGTACTTGCATTTAAAAAAAACGAAAACGCAGTTCCAACCACTAGGCTGTAATTACATGATGATTAATTTGATGGCCACATTTGCACATTATCATCTCATCTGGCAGAGGAACGCTGAGCTGGACCAGAGGGAGTGCATGATTCCTGTTTCTGTTGAATTAGTCAGCATATATGATGCTGTGTTTATGTGAACTTCACACTGTCTCTAGGAAGACAGATAATGCTTGATCTAGAGTAAAATCTGCTTAGCTTTCACAAAAAAAAAACAAAACAAAAAAACAAACAAACAAACAAACAAAAAAAAAAAAAAAACAAGCTTAGAACAGTTTTGAACTACTAGAGAGATTAAAGACCAATTCAGTACTTTGCTTTACATGGATAGAGTTTTGAACTAGTCCCTTGAAACTGGATTTACTGTAACGTGACCGCTACGTAACATCACCATAATATCAGTAAGCTTTCACAGCAAATTTTGAACAGGAGAATAGTTAAAAAATTGGATGAAAATGGGCCAAAGACCAGTTGTACAAAACACAGGTGAAATGAAAATATGGTATCTTTGTTTAACGGCATACTTGAAGTTTCCTATTTTCCAGAAATGTAAAATCTCATAGAGCTCCTCTGAGTAGGTGTTTTCTGAAGCCTTTAACATACTGCCACATGAAAAGTCAGGTCATCTAGCAGGATATTAGGCTATGTAACCCTGAAGATTATCCCCAGTCATATGTAGGTTTTACAGCAGTAAAGATAAAAAAGATAACCAGATGATAAGAGTCTGGTTGAAAGTCTTTCTGCTGAACGTCATGGTCAGTCTACAGAGTTTTAAAAAAAGTATTAGGCAGTTTGTGTTTTTTACTGATTGTACTGTAATGTTTTTATGAACTCAAAACAGTCCTCTGTAGAGGTTTTTACATCATCCTTTCTTGATATATACAGAAAGTAAATCCTCTTCCTTAAGAATTGATAAAATACTTGATACAGAGTGGGGACTTTACTGTAAACTATATGCATTTCTGTAGAATTTAGCAGTGCAGTGATTGCTATACTTTTCTCTCTTGCTTTATAGTACAAGGAAGTTTTACTTTTTTCCTGTACTGCTACCCACAGTGCATCCTGAGAAGCTCTGGTTGGTGACAATTTAGATACACCTGATTACTTAGTAAGTCTGATCTCTGTGAGGTCAAGGCTAATCTGTTCTAAAATCCAGACCTTCTGCTTTTGTTTAATATAGCCCTCTGAGATTAAAATGGGATTAGAGCTCATCTGATCTGGAGAATAACCTCTGCAGATGAACTCTTCTACTGTTCTTTTGCAAAAATGGCTAGGTGGAAATGGTGTATTTCAATGACCACTAGTCCTACACATCAGTATATATAAGGCATTTGATGATTTTTTTTTTTTCTCCCTGTGACAGTTTCAAAACCAGGCTTTGAGTATATTATTTTCTGGAGCCAGATATAAGTTGTTACTCTACATATGGAATACAAGAATATGGATATCAGAATGAGTGGGGGTTTCTCATTCTCATCTATTTTCAATTTACTACAGCAGTAGAACTAAAGTGAATTTAAATAACTTGGAAATGTCAATCTTTACATTTAATATAGTGCTTGTGTCTTTCACCTGTTTTATTACCAAAGTTTCTTTAAAAATGTTTTCTCTTCTTTAAACATGGACAAGTGCTAATTGTGCAGATCTGAGATGCTTTCTGTTCATCTTAGTTCAACACCTTCATTATAGATATCACAGAAAAAAAAAAAAAAAGCATGTCTTCATGATCCAAATGATATGCCTCCAACTTGATTTGTGATGAAGCCTAGGATAAGGATTGCCAAAACCCAAATTAAACTAGTAGGACTCTTCTGGTTTTTTTTCCCTAGTATTTTCAATAAAGCTATTATTCTGTAGTATTTTTCAATCTTGACATAAAATACTATGTTAAATTATAAGCTTTCAATGTGAACCTAAAAGTGGAAGTAAAAAGCACAAAATTATTTGGTCAATGTGTTCTCATTATCCAGATTCTATGAAATGCAAAAATAATGTAACTGTCAATGATGAGGATAATATAAAATAGCACTGGTAGCATGCAGTGAAAAGATCTATAGGGAGAGAGTTCTGAAATGCTGGTTTTGCACAGAGAGGCTGCTTGGTTGCTGTCCTGGATTTCAGCCTGCTCTAGGTGAGGTCATGCTTCGCCTAAAGTAATTAATAAGGTCAATCTCACCAGCTGAGTATAAACCTGGAATAACTCTACTGAAGTGCAGAACTAGAACAACCGAGAAGAAAACCTGGTATTTTGTATTGAGTTGCAGTTCTGCCCTTGCTAACAATGACACCAGGTTATTCTGCAAGTAGATTTCATGACTTCTCAGCTTTGGGATGATCCTTGTCCATTTCACTCCACTGATGCAGGGGGTTATCTTTTGGGTGAAGCTTCCTAACAGTGGTCTGAGAATAATTGAACCACCAAGGTTAGATCCTACCCTTTTCTAACAGTGAAGGTTTGTCTTTGGTCCTGTTTGGGTATTGGAGCAAAGGAAAACTATCTTAAAAGACGAAAGTGCATTTAAAGACTTAATTGAGTTCTTAAAGAAAATTCAGTGGAAGCAATAGAAGAAACCTTGTGTGATATGTGTAATTACATTTTCTTAACCATATGGGATGAGCTCACTTTATACTTGAAGAGACAATGTATCTGTTGAAAGTATCAAGAATCTCACTAAATTAGAATATGTGAGGATAACAGTATCAGTGCATAAAATTTTAAGATTTCTAATTTTATCAGCAACTTCAGAATTTCTAGTCCTAGCATATACAACCATGTGACTACAGGAAGACAAAAAAGGCAGCACTGCAGTCATCAGCACATTATAATAATGTCCCATCTCTGAGGAGTTACTTTGCATTCCCATCTCATCAAAAAGCATGATTAATTAATTATATTTTTTTTGCTATAGTGCATGTAAGGTTTTCATTTTCACATTCTGGGCTGCATCAAGAGAAGTGTGGCCAGTAGGTCAAGAGCAGTGATTCTTCTCAGCTACTCCTCTCGAGTGAGACCCCACCTGGAGTATTGTGTTCAGCTCCGGGGTCCCCAGCATAGAGAAAGACATGGACCTGCTCAGGTGGGTCCAGAGGAGAGCCACAAAGATGACCAGGGGGCTGGAATACCTTTCCTATGATGACAGGCTGAGAGAGTCAGGGTTGTTCAGCCTAGAGAAGAGAAGGCTCTGGGGACCTTCCAGTACTTAAAGGGGGGCTACAGGAAAAGTAGAGAGGGACTGTCTACCAGGGAGTGTAGTGGAAGGATGAGGAATAACAGTTTCATACTGAAAGAGGGTGAATTTAGATTAGATATTAGGAAGAAATTATTTCCGGTGAGGACGATGAGGCACTGGAAGGGGTTGCCCAGAGAAGTTGTGGATGTCCCATCCCTGGAAGTGTTCAAGGCCAGGCTGATGGGCCTTTGAGCAACCTGGTCTGGCAGAAGGTGTTCCTGCCTGTGGGGGGTGGGTATTGGAACTAGATGATCTTTATTGTGCCTTCTAACCCAAGTCATTCTATGATTCCATGATTTTCTGAAGATTTCTTGTGTCACTTGTACCTAGTCGTAAATTCTGGCACGGTAAATAATGTAGACATTCATTTTTCATTGAATTTGAAAAGTCATAAGAACCTTCAAAGTTTCTTTATTCACATGTCATTATAGAAAAGATTATCTGCTACTCAGAAATATTCACTTACTCCACCAGATTGAATCACACAACTACTGTAGTTAGCATGATAATGAAAACTGCAGTTAATGAGTAGCAAACATTTTGGTGTCTTGGTGTCCAGCTATGCTCATTTTATAAAACATGATTGGAAGGCTACATAGCTGACATATTCCACTTCATGCCTGACTGTAATTTAATGCAATAATACATTCTTTAGAGTTCTAAGTTGCTCAGCAGGATGATTGGTTCTTGATTTATCTTAATGGCTAAAAAAGGAGCTGTAACTAAAGGTAATTTTGTTGCTAAACTTTCATATGATGCAGTTCATGTCATAGTTCTCATGGAATCCTTGACAAATATTTTTTTTTCTGTTTTTTCCCTTTAAATGCGCATGACTTTCTGAATGGTAGGAAAACCCAGATTCACCTTCTTCCTGTTGTCTGCGATTCTCATGTAGGCATGTTTGCCTTCTTAATCATGAAGCCAGAAGCACACATGAGCATTGAATTGGTATATGCATGTAAGGAAAATACTTTTTAAAGGGCCAAAGTAGTAAACATTTATAAAAATAGAATCATAGAATTAAAGAATAGTTTGGGTTGGAAGGGATCTTAAAGATTATTTAGTTCTAACTCCCCTCTCACAGGCAGGAACATCTTCTACTAGACCAAGTTACTCAAATCAGGAGCTGAAAATGCATTCTGTGTTGAACATTGTCTCTGAATCTATTTCCTGAATGTTATTCCCCTTTCTTGATTCCTTCCTGTATGCCATGAAAAAGCAATGTAGTTTTGTTGGTTAGGAGTTAAAAATAAACTTCCCACTCTTTTAAGTTAGCAAAAACAGTATTTATTTGTTTTCATACTTACAGAAAGAAACCTCTATTTTGTAAAAGCAAGAGTTGACACACAGACGATGTTGTCCAACTACGACTAAAATGAAAGGTCTCTGTGGCAGGTCCAGCCTCCCCCACAGACAAACAGATAGAGCACACAGGGCAGTTCAGCACCTTGGCTGGAGCAGTTTGAGGCCTC
>VWZK01020295.1:2251-24720 GCA_013396935.1 Baryphthengus martii
TTTTTTTTTTTTTTTTTCCCCGCACCCAGGGCTGGGGGCTTTTGCCCTCGGAAAAAAGCCAACTCATAGAGACCCGGAGACCCCCTTGGGCTCATGCGGGCAGTCGTGGGGCAGTGGCAGCGATGAATCCCCAGGGGATGGGGACTTCCCTGCGCCCCGACCTCTCCCTCTGTCCTTGCTCTCGGGAGTTTATCCCATGCACATCGTTGCGCACTTTCCAGCTGCTAAAGGCCGAGACCTGTATCCTTGAGGAGAAGGACAGGGCATGACCCTGATAGTAAGGAGAGAGGGGAAAGAGGTCCTCGGTACCCCCAAAAATAGCTGCAAGGCGGGGTGGGGAGGAGGACAGGACGACAATCTGCTTGCAGACAGCTATTGCCACGCAGGTCGTGGCGTGGGCCCGGGTCTGCAGGTCAGTGTGGATCCCAGCTTCCCGAAGGGAAAGGGTTTGAAAAAGGGAGGTGGGAAAATAATACGGGAGTCCCTTTAGGGTCCAGGAGCACTGGGCGGGTGGAGAGACAGACAGAAGGGAGGAAAGACAGACAGACATGGCCATAAGGGTGGTATTACATCGATTTGGGAAAGTTTGGGGTAAATATGCTGAGGCTTGTGCCTAGGTGTGTGTTAATAAATTATTCAGGTAGGCGCATTTTTAATCGTCTGTACACATAGCGCGAACACACTCAGCCGCGTTTTTCTCTCTACTTTTCCCCCAGAGGCCTTGTCTGAGGGAAAGCTTTGCCGAAATTCCCCCAAAAGGCAGCTTGAGCTCGCACGTTGTTTCATTTGCGCAAAGAAATCGAGAGAATTCTGCCTTCTGGGTATCAAATCGCAATTAAAAATGTTCCTTCTGCCACGTCTTTGGGCCCCCAAAGCAACGCGTGAGATCAGGCTGAGGAGCTGCGACGAGGTTTGACACGTAGGGACAGAATTCCAGAGGGGAAATAAGTGATATTTGTGAAGCTCTCCCAGGAAGAGAAAAGCCAAAGAGAGGGAAAAGTCCCTCTCCTGGGGACAGTTCGTCGTCGTCTCCCCCCCAAAAAACACGGCTCCTTCCAGCTCCTGCATCCGCAGGGGCTTCGCCTCGGGATGTCTCGGAAAGATCCATTCCCGCACTCCAGCCTCTCTCCCAGGGAAAGAAATAAACCGCATTGCGAAGCTACATCTTCGGTCCTTCTCTTCTGCGAAAAATCCGGGAGTCTCACCGAAACCGACGATTTTTCAAGAAGAAAAAATAAAATTAAAACAAAACAAAAAACCCCAGTGGTTTTTAGCCTTCACCTTTCCGATTTCAAAGCTTCTCTCTTCCCTTTCCGTAGTTTAACGACTGCACTCCTTCTTTGATGCCTTTTTTTTATTCTTCCTCGCTCCTACTCTCTCCCCATTTGCTTTGAACCAACCTCTAACCGGGGCGCTGGGGCACGGCGGCCACGACGGGCGGGCGAGTGTTTGCCGACGGGGCCTCAGCTCCCCCGCGTCTCACGTCGCTTCCTTCACAGAAAGGTCGGGCTTAATCCCGAGGTCAAGGCCAAGTTGAAAGTTAAGAGCCTGCTGACTTCGGGGCTTTGCCGTGGCTGTGGCCGTCGGGGTTGCCTCCGTCCCGCCGCCCCACGGAGCCTCCGCGGTCCTGGGCAAAGCTCGGTCCCCTCGGCGGGTTCGCAGGGAGAAGCTCCCGAGATGTCCCGGGTTGAGGCTGGAGCGGGATTCGTGGACAGAGGGACTTGCTGCAGACTTTTCGGGTAGTTTGTGTCACTTTATTGCCTTTTAATTTTATTTTTTTTTCCTTTCGTTCCAAGCAGAGGGGGGAAAAGTGAAGAGTGGGATCCACTGGCCAGCCCAGCGCGCACAAACAGCCCCATAAACGAGGGTACGGACCCCCCGATTTATGGAAATCTGATTTTATCCCGGTTTACTCTCAGGTCAGGGGGGGTGGCAGCCAGAGAGCTCTGTCTCCGCAGTCGCCTCTCCATCTCCCGCGGGTACTGCCCCGGCAGAAGCAGCATCGGGGGAAAAAAATCACCTTTTCCACCCCCAAAAACCTCTGTATTTCGGCTAATTTATTTAGAGGCATTACCGGTTTACTGAAATTGCAGCGTACCTCGTGCTTTTAAGACCTCGTTTCCCTTCAGCTCATCTTCTTTAGAACACGGTCGAAATTTTCGAGCAGGCTTTTGCCGTGGAAATAGTTTAAAATGCGACTTACAGAGTGATATTAAGGTTTCTGTTCTGTGACAACTTCACGGAGAAAATTTCAGTGTAATATTTAAGGTCCCAATAAAGTAAAGGGAATGGGGTTATTTTAAAGGAAAAAGAAAAAAAAAAAAGGTTTCCCTTTAGTGGTTCCTCTCTTCTCTCTGTGATCGGGCTTAAAATTATCAAATGCACTTATCAGTTTGGAGCTATTCTTTTATTATCTTTTCTATAGGATCCATTTCATATTTATATCATCTGGCATCTGAAAAAGCTGTGGAATATCTTTTAAGAGTGATTTTTAAAAAAAAAAAAAATGAATTTGAGGCCGTCATTATAAAATACAAGGAAAAAAACCCCTCAAAACCAACCGAAACTCCAAAGCAATTTGAAGAGGGGAAAAAAAAAATAAATTGGAACTACATAAAGACTTAACGTTTGGAAATAATCAATTGTTGGAAAATTGAACTCTGGGTCTGGAAGGGAGCCCAGCTCTTTGGTTTCTGATTCTGGCAATATTTCTGGGAAGAAAAAAATCAAATAAAGGCAAACATTTTGATGTTTTATTTATTTATTTTTTTCTTTCCCTTCACCGCTGGCCCCTCCTTTCCCACCCCACAGGCATCCCCGGAACCCGGGGATGTAGGTCTGAATATTTCTCTCCCTGATGCCTGGAAGGCCAGAATCTGGACTTTATAGCACATTTCTCGTGGATCCTCTGAACAAATCAGCTGGCATGGGAACAGAGAGCGTGGCCTGACTTCTCTTTGCTATTTTTATCCCCGCTCTGCACTGAAGCTCTGGCACCGCAATCACTGCAGCGCACTTCTGACCCGCCCCCCCTCCACCTCCTTCTCCTTTTGGGGGTGAAATGTGGGGTGATTTCAAACTCAGGGTGTATTGTTTAACCCAGTTCTCGCCGTCCTTTCACCTCCCAGGTTTCCTCTCCCCTCCCTGGGCTTGACTGGAGGCTCCTTCCTCATCATTTAGTTTCTTTATGATAAATCAGGAGGGCTGAGCTCCACCTCAGACCACTGGTGTGTTGCTCCTGGGCTGTCCAACCTGAAATCTCCAGTTTGGGTCTCTCCCCTGTTCACCAAAACAGAAAATGAAATGCCATGGTTGCTCCCTGAAGGCTGCAGCTGCCAGTACCCCCAACTCCCTGCCTCAACCCACCCGCTCGCTCAGAAATTGCCCTTCTATGAGCCCCCTTCCCACCTCCTGCACCCTCCACTAGCCTGAGCTCTTCCGCAAGAGAGGCCAAAACCTCAGAGGGGACCAATCCTGACCCTGTTCCTGCCTCCAGGAGGGGAAGAAAAGCAGTGGGGGTCCGTAACGGCTTTACCCACAGAGCAGAAGCCTGGAGGGGATGTGGCCTGGGTGCAGCTTATGAAGCAACTGCTCCTGCTGGCGAGCAGAGAATGAAAGGACAAATATATTGTATAATAAATTCCTGGTTTGTCTCTCTGTCTACTCCAGCCAGAGACAGTTGCACACCCTCAACCTGGAAACAGCCACCGAAATGCAGCGGAGTGTCCCCGCTCACGCCGGCTCCGTGTACAATCCAGCTCTTCAAACGCCCTTTCTTTAAAAGCAGCAAAATGTGCATCTCTGCACAGCCCCTCCACACACCCCTAGACGTGCCTGTACGTGCGTCGTGGTCGCGCATCCTCATCCCACCCATCCCATCCAGCTGGAGCAGCCCATTTCCCTATCGGCACCGAGCCCGGCAACGCGCGCCCACCACCGCACGCACCGGGGACTCGCCCTGTGTTGCCCAAGTTCCTGCTCAGCTAAAGCAATTCCTTTCAGCTGTTGTGGGAGAAAAAGGGGAGTTGCTTTGCGCTTGGTTATTAAGTCCTGCTTCTGATGTTTCATTTGGTAGGTGCCGTGGGGATCCTTTGCGCTTCCCTGCTGCTCCCTCTGCTGCCGGTGGGACTGTGTGAGGGGGCATTGCTTGAAATTGTGTTGGAGGCGAGCCAGATTTTTGGGAGAATCGGAAGGATTTTGAGGCCTGGTCTCAAAAATGTGCTCTGCAGGAGGTGAATCTGGTCATACCCAGCCAGGGCAGGAGCAGCTCTCCCATAGCAGGTTTGTCACTGCTGGGAATGGGGCAGCCTGGAGGTGGGAAGCAGAGGAATCCCCTTCCCTCAGAGCATAAACTTATAGGCAACTCTATGAGGCGGGTCGTGGCTTTATTCCAGCTTGGCTGCGCTGAACTCAATGGGTTGTCACTCTCTTTACTGGTCTCGCTGGTAGATCAGAGATTTCTCCCTAGGGCAGAAATTCAAACATGAGGCCTTTGTCTTCTGGACTGAGCTACCGATATGGTCATTTCCACCGAGGGCCAGGCCCTAACTCACACACCAGGGGTGATTCCCGTCCTGTGCTCAGGGAAGTCTCACTGAGCTCGGTAGGATGGCTCATAAATCATGTTAAGATGAGTGATGGATGTTCCTAGTCATAGGTTGGGCACAGAGGTGCTCAGGCCAGCAGGAGAGCGACTGAGGTCCCCAGGTCCGTGGCGACTGCTGCAATGGGAATAATGCCTCCTGCTATTCATGGCAAAACCTCCCCAGGCCTTTGAGGCTGAGGTCTTCAGAGAAGGTAAAATTTTGGGGATTTGAACCTCCTCAGGGTAGCCACACTGTGGAAATGCCCCACAGAGGTATCCGAGGTGCAGCGTTGCTGCTTTTCCAGCTGAATCTTGTGTGTTTCTCACCTGTACTGCAGGTAGAGATCCATCTGTGTACACCCCAAAAGTGGCCAAGTGCTTCATTCAGGCTTCTTCTGCTTTCCTGAGCCCGGTGGTGGATCAATAATGCCTAAAAGGGGTTATCTACAGGCACAGGGCTGGGCTCAGCATTATCCAGGCAAAGCCGGAGACCTTAGTGAGTGTGGTGGGAGACTTTGTGACTCACCAAGAGATTACTACAACTGCTGAGGGATGGTCTGTGCATTGCCCTCACCACTGTCATTGCCATTGCCACCACCAGGCCAGGTCTGAGGAGGTCCCTCCTGCCTCCCCCGCCGCTGCACTGTGGTGTAGGATGACTCCCAGAGAGGACAGATGGATGCAGCGTGGAAAGACACCGAGCATCATGCCTGGACCAGCCTAGATATCCAGTGCACTCTGGGCTGCAGCATCACAGGGGACAGGGAGAGACAGGACTGGGTTTTAAGGCATTCTTACACATTTCTACTTATTCACTAACTCAAGAGTTGAGAGCAGAGTCTCCTTCCTGTCCCCCTCCTCAGCCCCTGAGTCCAGTTTGAGATCCCAGAGAGGGGTGGGAATAGTGATAAGGAAGGGCTGAGAGAATAGCAGGAGATGGACATCGCTGGAAACACTCCAAGGCCAACCTGAGTCTCCAGAGTAACTCTTCCCTGATGCTGTCCTGGTTTCCTTCGCCTCCTCCGCTCACTGCACTGGGGAGGTGTAAAGTCCCCTGGTAAATCAGACAAGGCAAGTAGCAAAGCCACCCCGGAGCATCCGTTTCCCTGGGCTCCACTCGTCACTGCTCCTCTCCACAAGGCCCATGGGTGGGCTGGGGAGAGCAGGGAGCCCAGTGGGTGGCCCCGACTCTTCCTCCCCCACCCATGGGTGGCTCTGGGTGATGGGCCCGCCCCGGCTCTGCGCCCAGGGCACCTGGGTCCCCGCCTGGGTGCGGGGGGAGCGAGGATTTCAAAGGTCACCCTTTCCCCCCCTTCCACCCCCTTCCTTATTGCAGGGGCGGAGGCCAGGAGGAGGAGGAGGGTGAGGAGGAGGGTGGGGAGGAAGGCGGTAGGAGGCAGGGAGGGAAGGAGGCAGCCAGGGGGAGACATGCAGCTGCCTTCGGTCTCCCTCCCCGGGCTGCTGCCGGAGCTCGGGGGGCTCCAGGAGCTCGGAGGGTCCAGGAGCTCCAGGGACCTCAATATTTATTATTTTTATTTTAGCCTTCAATGAAAGCCAATATCCAAAAGCCAGGTATTTCCTGGCATTTTCGACGTTGAATTCCCATCTTCTTCGCGACACGTTCCCGGCTGCTAGGATCAGCCAGCAGACACCGAATTAATTTGTTTGGGGGAATAAAAATGAGTTGCTGTGAATCAATGAAACGCCCAAACGTTACTTGCCAGAGGATGGTGGAAAAACAATAACGTCAAGTTCTTAGTCGATGGGTGAGTGAATTGTTTGTTTACAAGAAGTGCCAGATAACACTAAATCCCACGCGTGAATACACTGGTGGGGTGGTTGGTTTACGAGAAAGACGGGTCGGATGCTTTGTATCCTGCTTTGCAAAAACATAATTCCCTCCCTTTCCAAAGGAAAAACCGCAGGGAGTCCACCTTACCCCGGTCTGACGTCTGCAGCCGCTTTTCCTTCCTTTTTTTTCTACACCCTCGGAGGGAGGATTTGGGCTCCTTCTCCCCAGACTCACCGGTTTTGGGGGCGAGCGGGGATTTCTCGGGAAGTTCAGGCCGTTTACACTGAGAGATGGTTCAAAATTCCACAGATTTCCGCACACACCGGGGGGGAGCTGGACCAGGAGCCCGGGTCGGGATTGCAGAAGAAGTAATTCTCGTCGATGTACAAATAAGAGCTTCAGAACTGAAGGAATCACGTCTGAAAAGTTGACCGCAGTTGCAGCTTCAGGAAAAAAAAAGGTGGCTGTCCCGGTCTACACGCCTGAAAAAAACAAAAATCCAGCCCCTGAATGGAGTCGGTCGACGCGCAGGAATCCACATCCCTATTGCTTCGAGCTGGATAAAGGTTTTAATATTCCCTGCTCTTAACGTTCTCCTGGTAAATAAGGACCGTGGCAGAGCAGCGAGGGCATCGCACGGCTCAGCCCTCAGGTCAACATGAGCATCAACGCCCCGAGCTTTTTTCACTCGTTTTGCCAAAAAAAAGTAAGGAAATTCCTTATAGTTTCCCTTCGCCGCTGCGGTGCAGAATCCCATCTCAGGCGAGTTGTGCTGCAGATCACCCGGGATGATTACTGCGGCCAGATCTCCATAGGTTTTTATAGATATAATTTTTTTACCGAATTCATTTTTTGAGCCGGTACCGGATCGACTCACACCGTTCCCCACCCAGATCCCGCTCCCTGCACTTGTCGGTTTTCCCGCTGCTCGGGACACGGAGCAAAGCTCCGAGCTTCCCACGGGGGAAAATCCACTGCCTTCCGCTCTGCCCCACCGAGATACACTAAGTAACACCCTCCAATTATAATCGAGACCTGATCTCCCTCTGAGAGCTTCCCTGAGAGTTTTAAGTAACAGAATATATTTTATTCATAAGTATACAAATAAATCTTAACATCAATCATAAAGTTGGCAATGTTAATATTGCTAGAGCAAAAACGATATTGATAAGTACGATAATATTAATGCATTATATATCTTATTATAATCAGGAACAAAATATCACCCCATTTTTTTTATTTAATACCTGTACAAAAGTATTTCTTATTTAATTCCGCATACAAAGGAGCGTGCGGTGAGGGCAGCACAGGATTGCGGGCTCTCAAAGCGCCGTGTTCCTAAAGTCTCAAAACCACGTTTTCTCTGTTGCAGCTAATGTGGAAGATCTGAAAAGTTTCTTTCTGCTCCTTCCCCTAATTAATTAATACGCAAAAAACCCCTGCAACCAACCACCCAATAAAAAAAGAAAACAAGCCACCCCAAAACCCCGACAACAAAGTGCTGAGATAACATTGCAATGCAGAGAAATAATTATAAAATCGGTTAAGTTGGTGGTTTTTTTTTGTTTGGGTTTGTTTGTTTGTTTTGTTTAACTTCCCCCCCCTCCACTTAGTCCCTGTTTTGTCGGAATTATCCTAATTCCCCTCAAACGGGAGAGGAGGTTTTTCCTTCCTCCCTCTCTGTAATATTCCAGCGTTACCTGGCTTTTGGCTTTTTCCTGATTTTTCTTCTCCCGTTTTGGTGCCACCGACTTTGAGGCTCCCCCCGGACTCTGGCAGCTCCCCGCTTGACTTTGGAGGGTGCGCTCGTCCCCCAACTCCCCCCTCCCCGGGAGGGAAGATGTGCTGGGAAAGGGGAAGGTGCCCGAAATAACCAACTGCTCTCCTCCCTCCTGGGCTGACAAAGAGATCGAGTTCCCAGCCGCGAAGGCATCTGTTTTGGTGTATGCTAATTATCTGGATTATTACAAATGAGCCAAAATTAAAGGTGCCCCCAAGGTGCCCAAAAAGGGGCCAATATAGCCGTTAATTAAAGGAGTGGTTTACTCGTGAACAACTCCTCTAAAACGACCTCCACGGCTAAATTGTGGTTTATTTCGCTTTCATTTTCTTCTTTTCTTTTTTTTTCTTCTTCTTCCCGGCAAATTTATCCTGTGAGGTCAGAGGATCTTTGAGATCCTGGGTGTGAACAGTGGACAGACCTTTGGATCTCCTTGGAAAAACTCGCAACTTTCCCTGTTCGTGTCCTCATGAAACGTTCATGGAAATGGAATCATGCATTTTTCTGCAATCTGTCCCAACTCGATTTAGACCTTTTCACACCTTAATTTCCAGCGATCTCTACAACGTCTTGTCCTCCAGCAAGGAGAATCGATTTTCTTTCTTAATTATCAAACAATCAGGATGTAAAAAAATTAAAGAGGTTACAGCACAATAGTAAATTAAAAAATAAATCACGTGTGTAGTATTAGGAAAGTTATAAACCAACGAGGCTTTTTTTCTGCCATTTATTTGTGTCTGCACTAAGTTATTTTTCCTTGTTCCTACTGACAGGTACATTTCTCTTACCCCCAGACAGTTCTCTGTGTCTTCCTGCCAGGTGTTTATTCACCGTTTGGAGTTGTCTACAGATCATGATCTCCACTCAAAATCTCCTTATTTTCAGAATTCTGGTTGTTTTTTATGGCTTGCACAATATTCAGAAGTCTAGATTTTGAACCACCCAGCGCCAAAATTTCCAAAGGAGCTGCAGGGTTGATACCGTCAGCTCCAGGCACACACCTGAGCCGCTCCCCCCTCCCTGCAGTGATTCCTCACAGTCTCCCCGGGGGAACTCTCTTGACCATTTTGGTGGTCTAAGATTTTTCCTGCTCATTTTAACCCAATCCTTGCTGCTGACCAATGCTGATCGCTTGGATTTCCAAAGCATGACATAGGGGGAAAAAAAAAAGATTCACAATGCCAGAGCTATTTGCTGCTACACCAGAAAGTCTTTTAAAAAAACATCATTTTCAGTGATTCCCTTTGACAAATGTCCTTCCAACGCTGTCCAAACCAGTTTCTTTATAGCAAAAGAAGGAGACCACGTGTACACACTTGCACACTCCCACAGCAGGAGACCGTATCTGGCCAGTCATCCTCTTCTTGAGATAATCCAGACTTTTCAATACCCGTGCCCACGTCATTTTCTATTCACCAGAAGCAGAGGCAGATCTGGGTTCTCCCTCCTTGCGTAGCTCGTGCACCGCATCAGAGCACTTCCCGAGCACCCGCCTGACAGATGGTTCACAATTCGTGTTGCTTTTCCACTGTCATTATGTACAACTTCTCCTGCTGACTAGTCACGTACCGCAAGACATCAGGCAGTGCCGGATCATTTTTATGAATGCCAGGACCAATAAATGCTGCTTGCTGGTCCTCAGTGGTTGGGAGCGATGTTACCACCCTTGAGATTTAATGTCATCGTGTATTTCTGCGCCCAGGCCTTGACAGTTAAAAGCAGGGGGTGTGACGTTGCCATCAGTGGCTTCATCTTTTCCATTCGTTACCGAACACGTGGCAGAAACGCTATCGGTTGTTGTTTAAGAAAAGAGATTACGAAGTAAATATTGTTTCCTCATGGCTGCCTTACTATAGTCACCTCTTTGCTTGGGCTCCTTTTTTTGCTGCTTGTTGCGAAGACTTTTTCCTCAGATCACAGTGTGTGGTATCCTTTCTAAAGGTAGGGGGTTTTTTTTATTATTGGATATTCTAAAAAATCTGTATTGGCTCTCCCTGATCCCTACGCTTCTTGGGTATAACGACCCAGGGGTTCCAGACACTGAAACACCTCTTCTGGCTCTGCTGTGGGGAAGGAAATCTAGAGTAGCTTCAGCAGAAAGGAGTCAGAGGACTCCACAAGCTACATCCCTCCCAGTCTCTGCTAGAATATAAATCTTCAGAGATCCGTTGTAATGAAAGAAGCCATCCCATGTACACTGGAACTAATTAAATCCCAATTCTATGTTCCCAACAGAGGGAATGTGCCTTGGGAGCAGCAGCACAGCTCCTCCACGCACACAGGCAGAGACTCGCACCTTCCTACACCGGCTGGTAACTGGAATCACAAGCCCCTGAAAGATGCGAAGTAAATGTTGTGGTTCCTGACCGGTGTTAAGCCTTTGCTATCCTGGTGTTGCTGTTGCTATTACTCGTACTAAAGCTGGGGTGGGAATGGTGGCTCTGTCCTCTGCTGCTACGCTCACACACGTGGGTCTATCCTGAGAGCCCTGCCCTAGTCCTGCAGCAGGTTCTTCACATCACTCGTGTTGGACTGCAACAGGTTCTGATAGGACTGTGTTAGAACTGAATCAACTGATGGACATTTGTGGGACAGAGGAGGACTGACCCTCAGCATCTTAACCTTGGCAGACCAATTGTCTAAGAAGGGGCTCTCTGAATTCAATCCCAAAGGACCAAAGTGCCCCCGATCCACCATTTCTTTTGGGGACGCGGGAAAAATGGAAGATGAGGTTTGTTGCGCCACTAGCTCTCGAAATGAAGCCGTCAGAGGACAAATATTATCTACAGGGGCTGAAAGGCAATATGAGCAGAAACTGATGCAGTTTTCACACGCAGATAAACCCTTTAATCTCGTTTTGCATAATTGTATTGTTGCAAAGGGATCATGCAGTATTGAAACGACAGATACCCTCTAGCCTAGATAATTTCTCAGAGCCTTTAGTTGACAGAATTGCTGTATATAATAATTATAGCTCATGATCACCTTCCTTTGCCCAGCTGTTATTGATATAACTCACGAGACAGACGTTGTTCTAAAAACATACTGCTAATAAATGCCATCGAAAGCTGCGTGCATGCAAAATATGATGGAGGGGAAAATAATAAACCTGCTACAGTGAACGATCAGAACGAAGCAGCAGTCCCATAGAGTGAGACCTGAAAGCCTTCGAGGCAGAGACATTTACTGGAATTGCTTCCAAAATACACGTTTCAAAGTGAGCAGAACAAAGGAGGTTTGGTTTAGCTCAGCAAGGAGCCAATTTAGAGATGAGAGAAATGAAGGAGCTGGTATCTGATATGGGTACAGGAAGCTCTGCCGCCTCCTCAGCTCCTGAACTCAGCTGGCACTGAAGGAGGGCTGAGAATGGCTGTGTGCTTCACAACAGACGCTGCCAGCCTGCTCTTGAGAGGACTTTCCCCACAGAAACATCCGCTTCTGTAACTCCTCCTTGCTAACTCCCATTTCACCCGAGTTCAGATGAAAAAACGGCGTCACAGATTCACAGATTCGCAGAATGGTAGGGGTTGGAAGGGACCTTCAAAGATCATCGAGTCCAACCTCCCCTACCAGAGCAGGACCACCTAGAGCTGATCACACAGGAACAGATCCAGGAGGGTTTTGAAAGTCTCCAGAGACAGAGACTCCACCACCCCCCTGGGCACCCTGTTCCCTGTCACTCTCCCTGTCAAGAAGTTTTTCCTTACGCTGAGTTTAAACCTTTTATTTTCCAATTCATGCCCATTGCTCCCAGTCCTGTCACCAGACACTACTGAGAAGAATCTGATCCCATCTTCCCGACACCCACCCTTCAGATATTTATAAGGATTGATAAGATCCCCCCTCAGCCTCCTCCTCTCCAAGCTTAACAGCCCCAGCTCCCTCAGCCTCTCCTCATACGGCAGATGCTCCATTCCCCTCATCATCTCAGCGGCCCAGCTTCCTCCATCTACCAATTTGATTTTCAAGTGGGAAGAGCTGAGAAATCATCACCATCCTGCCTCCTTCCCACCTCCCTCCAGGGCAAAGCAGCCGGGAAGTGGCACACGGGCAAGTGCAGATATTCTGAAACCTTTCTTCCCAGTCAAATGGAGTGGAGACAAGTGAACCTGCGCTTGCCCTTAGCTGAAGGGCAGTGTCAAAACTTCATTTTCTTTTTGATTAACCCTCAGATGAAGTAATTTAAAGGGAAGGGAAGTGATTCTGCTGAGTGACACTAATTTCAGTCTGATTCATTTTACAGTGTTGTAAAAACAATTATGTGCCTGGCACCCTCCAGAACATTGAACACTGTTCAATAACCATCAGATCTACTGAGATGAAACTGATACAGCTTGTTAGAGCATAAACTTATTGAAAATGTGCTTTGCAGCCAGACCAAGCGGACAGTGGCTTATTCTTTTCGTAATATGAGCTTGGCTGGTTTTCCTCAACTTAAATAAAAAGGTGCAGTTGCCACAGTCGCTCTTGATCGGATTTTAAAAGAGGTTTAACTTTCATTTGGGCAATTAATTGGATTAATCTGATTTTTTGCAGAAGTATTAACAATTTGAGGGGTAATGTGTTAGAGGCTTTCAAAGGCCTAAATTTTTGTAACAGCCTGGGGGAGGTTTTAAATATTTTGCAATTATAATCAAAGCCAGAAATTACCAGCTTCCATTGAAGCTATTAAATCAAAAGTGCATTCCCAGTGCAGTTGCTCCCAAGGATATTCCATCCTGTCCTAACTCAATGGTCAGAGACTCACGCAGCACTCTGAAGAACTTCCAAATATCCAGTTTTTCGGAAACTAGCTGCTTTGTTTTACTGTCTCCTGACTATACTTACAAGTCTGGCCATTTTAATGGCCTAAACTGATATGGTATTAAACAACAAAAAAAACCAACAACAAAAAACCCAAAAAAGGGAAAGAATTCTGCATCCTTTTTCTTTTTCCACAGTGACACGAGAGAATGAAGAACTGTACAGCTCAGAAACATTCTTTTGCAGACACAGATTTTCTTTTATTGAGATTCTGCTATTGAAACAGATGACTTACAAAAATAATAGCCCAATGAAATTCACATTTTTTTTCCAAACTTAAAAGGTAGGAGGTGACAGATGGCCTGAATATATCCGAGAGCATCACAAAGACTTACTATCAACTCTGAGCTGGTCAGAACAAGGTTGTAGAAATGAACATTATGGGATCTCACTTTGTCCAAGAGTTAGTAAGAGCTAAAGGCTCTCAGGGTTATTTTTGCTGTGGGTTCCAAGTCTGTGCCATTAGGCTGGAGCAGGAACCAAAACCAGGCTGAAGCTATCAAAATTATTTACTCTGCATTGAAGAGGATAAGATTGGACTCTGTTCCTCACTCTGTGGGTGACAGAGAAGTCCAGGGACACAGATGATCGTCTCTGCCAACAAATGAGCTTGGTGCCTCAGTTTCCCTCTCTTCACAACCATCTTTTCCCAACCCTCTGTCCAAGTCCCAAGTGAGGACTTGGACAGAGGGTGTTTCTAATATGCTTCATTTCTCCATGTACATTTGGTTCCAGAACTGAAGGATGAAGGATAAAAGAAAAATGTACTAATTGCTCTGATCGCTCCCCCTCAACTTTTATTTATTATGCTGAACGAGTGTTCCTCTCTTCTCCTTTATATTTAAATATTCTTCCAGTATTTAGAAGATCTTGGGAAAATTTCTCCCTCCACCTACAAGCAGACCTCCTCTCAGCTCAGAAATCCCTCTTGCCTCCACTGTGTGGGTACTCAGAGGTCAGTGAATCACCAGGCTGAGGATCTAGCTACTGGTAAAAGAGCAAAGAGGCAGCTCATGATCCCTTTCCAGGCTCACATAATCCTTCTCACAGTGACCTGATTAACTATATGTCACGTACGTGGTAATTTCCAGTGACTTACATTGTGCTGTAGTTTCCAGTGACTGTATTTTTACATTGGAAGAGCTTAATTGATACCAAAACTTCTATTAAAATATATGAAAAGATTCATATTTTATCAACGTCCTGCATCGGAATTATCTTCCTTAACGCTGGCACATCTGTCTCACGAGGCTTAAATAGCTTTGTATCAGGAGCTGACTCGAAATCAGATTGATGGTGTGGCCTGGATTCATTCTTGGTGCAACATTGCTGAGCTCGGTGAAATACAGAGCGTCAGCTCCGGCTGTGTTACAAAATTGGCTACCATTAAAAAACGAGCTAAAAAACCGAAAGGTGAAGATGAGACACTGGTTACCTTTTCATTTTGTTTCCTGTTGGCAGCGACTGCCTGCTGAGAACTAAAAGAACTGAACAGAAAACAATGGAACAGCGGCTGTAGCTACCTCTGCAGCAGACCTGGAAAGCGCTTTTGTGAAAAATCACAACCAAAAACCCAGCATTTTTTTCTAACCGAATCGTACAGGCCAAGTTCACAGTGTGGGTGCCGAGTGCCCAACCTGCCCGATGAACAGCAGGAGGCTCCGGATACAAGGATGAAGATCAGGCAAAAAGAGGCACTGGGTTCTATTTGTTCTGTTGCTGGTAAAGGAAACACGAAGCGATGGCCTCAAATCCTTTTATCAAGGCAGACGTGAGCGCTTTGGATGGGGGCAGTGCCTCCTCGTCTACAGCTTTGTCAACGTGTAGTAAATAAATGTACATTTGCTGAAACTGAGCTTGAAGAAGAAATAGCCCTATCCCGTGAAGCAATTTGTCAGACACACGAGGTCTTTTTGCCTCTAATCAGATGAAAAGTAGGCCAAGGAAGGGCAGATCTGTGAGCAGTCGAATGCTCTCTTAACGGGGTTAAGTGCAAAATGAATGACTCTCAACGGAGCAATATAAACAAGCCCGGCCAAACCCCCAGACTTACAGGATCACAGTTGGTGTTCCTCATTTGGGCCTCCTCCACCTTTTACTCTTCATGAGGCCGAGAAGTGGGACTCTGCTACATCACACGGACATATTTATTTCTCTACTCTTTCTGGTCTTAAATGTACAGGTTTGGTCTCAACATACCCTGCCTTGCGAACAGAACATTTCTGAGGTGTGGTGGAAGCACTCGGCTCTTCAGCTGAACGTTCAGCACAAAGGACTTTTGTCCTCCTCGCTGCGTTCCGCTTAGATCAGATACCACAGTGGTACTGAGCAAGATAAGAGCTGGCAGCATCAGCTACCATCACAGCAAGCATATATACATCAAGCTCTGGCACATTACGTCAGGATAGCTACAAACTCCTCAATTTTCTTTTTTTAAAGGCAAATTTCACCGGTCATCTCTTGATGGATGTTGCACGCTAGCAAAGCTGGGAAAAGCGAAGCAATTGCCATAGAATCACAGAATGATTAAGGTTGGAAAAGACCTCCAAGATCATCAAGTCCAACCTTCTACCTAAGTTTTTGAACACCTCAAGGGATGGTGACTCCACCACTTCCTTGGGCAGCCTTTTCCGACGCTTAACTGCTCTTTACATAAAGAAATTCTTCCTAATATCCAATCTGAACTTCCTCTGGCGCAGCTTGTGGCCATTTCCTCTTGTCCTGTCGTTAGCTATTCGGGAGAAGAGGCCAACACCAACCTCACTACAACCTCCTTTCAGGCAGTTGTAGAGAGCAACAAGGTTTCCTCTCAGCCTCCTCTTCTTCAGACTAAACAAATCCAGCTTCCTCAGCCTCTCCTCCTAAGATATGTTCTCCAATCCCCTCACCAGCTTCGTTGCCTTTCTCTGTACCTGCTCCAGCATCTTAATGGTTTTTTTTTGTGTACTGTAGTGCCCAAAACCGGACACAGTACTCGAGGTGTGGTCTCGCAATCGCTTCCTTCTGCAGGCCAGGCCATTTCTGATCCAGGCCAGGATGCTGTTGGCCTTCCTGGCCACACTGTCATAGAGTATATTAAAAAAAAAAACAACAAAAAAAACCCCACCAAAATGATCCTCACTTTCTAAGGAAGAGCATCATCTCCAGGAGAGAGGATCTCTCTGATTTGGAGAGATAAAAATGTTGGAAGTCCAGGTTTGCTCAAGCTCCATAAGGAAGGAAATACAATAATTAACGGCGTGTCCACACTACAGGCCGAAAGTTTCAACAGCACAGCTCAGCTTCTGGAATTGGTATAGCAAATGCAGAGCAGCACGGGCAGCGTCAGTTCTCAGTGAAGGAAATCCAAGGTAGCTCAGATAGTGCCTCACAAGGACATTCCCAAATCAGCTTGCTCCTCCTTGCTATGAAACTGCACGCAGGCAACTCACCAACTCGCAAACCAGACCCTGAAAATCCTCTGCCCGGCAGAACATTTGTCCTGTACTGTCTCCAGTAACAATCTGGTGGTCAAAGCCAAGGCAGCAGGAGCTGGGACCTTCCTTGTCAAGGTTTTCCCTTCCAAATATAACTTCTATCGAGTCGATGCATCATTTCTGAGACAGTCGCCGTACGCTGAATACTGCTGATTAAACACCTAGCGCACCAAGCCAAGCCTCTTAGCAGTGGTCAATCCTTCATTCCTAAATCACTTTAAAAGTAAAATCAGGAATCTTTTGCTCTTTCGATGCTTGGCCTTAACATCTATAAATGGCATACTGAGGATACAATGCTGAGTCAGAGAAAGACAAATCAACCGCTGAGGAACTCACATCTCTCCTTACTACGGGGTGAAGCCAAACTAAGTGCGTGCTGGGGCTCACTGAAACGCACCGTTTGTCACTGAATGCAGCTGATTCCTGGCTGGGCAGCAGCTGCTCTTTGTGGAACACTTCTGGAAGGTGATAGTTCTTGGACAGATAGACGTTACCACCTTCTTTCTCCCCCTTCTCTTCCTTTGTCCTCCAATTTGTGTGCAGCTTCCACTGTTGGTAACTTAGGACACGCTGTGTTATTCTGTGTGTTGAATAACCAGCGTGCTGCTGCCACAAGCCACTTGATATTTTCATAAGGAGATCAAGGTTTTAGAGGACTGGAATTAGGAAAAAAAAATAAAAATACTGTGAATACAGTCCTGTGAGTGGTTTTTTACTTGCTAATCTGACTCTCTGACCTGTTGCAGGATGGTGACCACACCCTGCACGATCTCTTGGGTCTGGATTGGAGCTGGAGCCATCCAGTGGCTCCCAATCTTACTTGTCATTTAGGAATAATCACAGTCTGGAGCAGCAGAGATAATATCCTTCAGCATATCTGAGCTCGGGGATGGGTCTATACCGCATCCCAGGGGTCATCTCAAGCGACCGTAGTTGCCTACAGTCAGACTGCGGTTGTATTTTGCAGCTCGGCGAAATAGTAAAGGAGAAGTTGTGAGCCCAGCCCATCCCTTGTGTGAAACTATTAGCAGAAAGCAGAGCCCACCCACCGGTCTCTGTCTCCGGTCCTGCTGCCTTTATTCCTAGGACTGATAAGATACAACAACCGATACGGAAGTGCTTCCTAAAAGATCCCTCAAGAGCACTGATATTACTTTGCAAGGAGGTTCCAAAATCACCCGCTCCAAACTTCATATAAATGGAATTTCTACGCAATTCGATGGCTACCTAGGACAGTATTAGTGTGCGTTAGGAAGTGAAATGTATCTGAGAGGTGACGGAGATGTGCGGAGCCAGGGAAGGGGATGTAGAGGGCAGGGGAGGTGTGGAAGGCAGGGGATGCATTAGGCTCGATCCCAGCATCCAAGGTCAGGGGTAACCTGGGAAATTTGGAGTTCTGCCGCTGGTTTCAACAAGGAACAAGTCACTTAAGCTGGAAAAAAACGCCGTCTTATCCAGCTTGGTCTTGGTAGACAGAGGGCACCTGGTTTTCATAAATATTGCAACGAGGGAAAGAAGAAACATAGTTTGAATTTAGGTGAATGCAGAGTTGATACCAATTTGGTAAATGCTGGGAATAGAAGAGGAGAAACTGGTGTTAACTCGCTGTCCTCAGAGAACCCGTCTGCCTCGTCCGTTACCAGGTACCTTCCAGAGAGGGTAACGGATAAATCTGCACTTTTTGTGCCTGCAGAGACCCGGGGTGAAGCTGCCCACGCAGGTGAGGACTCCTAAAGGTAGGCGACGCTTTCCGCAAGTCTCCAGGAGCACAAACCCCCTTTTCCCACCGATTCCGTGTAGTCGATCCCCCTCTGCCGGCCACCCACCCGCCAGCCGGCTGCACAGAGCCAAACCAGTCCCAAACTGGGGAGGAGAAAGAGGCTGGTGAGAGCAACAGAAAAAAAACCAAACCAAACCAAACCCCAGATCAGTTAATACACGATCATGTTGAAGGAGAGACTTTTATCGGGGTCCTCAAGTAACCGGGGCTTGGATTTGTGCCTCAGGAGACTATCAAAAGGTGCATTTCAGAGTGAGTGCTACCCTGGAGTAACTGGGGGAGTAGATGCGATGAGAGTTGTGCACCAGAATAGCAGGTGCCGTTATCCCTATTTTAATAAAAGTATCTGCTCCGGGCAGCCACATCTGGCTGGGATCAGAGCCACATTTCTACCTGCAGTTCTGAAAAGTGGATTGTACCCTGGAATGGGCGGAATCCTGGAAATCTGGACAACAAACACCAATATAACAGAACGGGTTTATTGCCACCCTCATATTGCAACAGCTCAATCAGCGTAGAGCTTCTTGATATTGTCAGAACTGTCTTTGTGCCTGGAGACTTCTGTGGCTCAAACTATCCCATTTCCTAGCACAGGAAAGGATTTAGGAAGCAAAATGTAAAGAAGAAATGTATATTCCTGGGCGATCTGACTCTAATTATCAGCCCTGCAGCTGATTTATGTACAAAGAATGAAGGGAGAGGGAACACTGCAAGAGAAATGCTTGGAGAAAAAGCAGTATGTCCAGGTAAATTAACACAAAAGTGCCCATCACAGCCGAGGAAGGTAAATCACACAGTGGAATTTTTATATCACGATGATCTAAGCTTACAAGGCAAGTCTGGAGAGCAGCAATATATTATTAAAGTCAGCGCACCCAGGAAAAGCAGGCAAACATTTAGTCTCCTGCCAAACCCAGGAAGAAATCCAAGGTGAGCTGGAGTTTTCTTCCCGGTTTTGGTGTCCGAGTCTGCTGCTCATCGGAGTTTCTTCACCTGTTTTACGCACCGGCAAAACATACAGTGCCGTGGGGAAGCAGAGCGATGCTTTGAAGTCTTTATGGAGATGGAGAAGAAAAGGTAAACACCTCCCCCTCTGGGAGCAGCTTAGAAATGCTCTCTCCTTTCTCCCTCTTCCTACCAAGTGTCTTTTTCTCCGGCAGAATTAACTCTGTTCTTGTTAATGGAATAATTTGTCAGATGCATGCATACATTATCCTGTAAATGAATGAACAAGATGCAGGGTTAGAAAGGTATTAGCCTCCTCCCTTCTTCTCTACATGATCCTGGTCACACTGCATAATGTACAAAGCATCTTAATTAAGCACAGAAGATTTAATGGCACTAAATATGATCAGCCCTATACTGATCCCATTACTCTAAAGAACCCAATAAATGAGGCTCAACAGTTTCAATTTCACTTCACGGCAATCTCATCAGCATTCCAATTCCATCACTTCTGAGAAATCAGCAGTTTCAATGGAAGATAACCCTCTTTTCTCAGTCAGGCCCCATTCTGCAACCACTTATCAGAAGAGCTAATTCTGTGCCGGAATGACCCAGAACCACACACCAGAACCTTTTTCCAGCCATCAGCTAAGCCACAACTTCTTTTCATAAAGTAAAATACCTTTTTAGGACCATCTTTTTTCCTTCCAAGATGTCTTTTTCGTATAACTCTCTTTTTTCTTTTTTTTTTTTTCTTACAATAATGTTTCATGAAAACTACTACCAGAATAATACAGAGAGTTAATTAAGCGTATCTTTCTAGAAGCACCAACTGTGCCCGAACTTGTCCACAGCACTGATCTGGATAATAGAACACATGCTGTATTCTGCTACAGAATCCGCTCACATATTTCAGCCCTAATTTTATTTATGGCACTCAAGAGGAATTACAAATATTTACAAAGCGCTTCGAGATTTTCTCAAGAGAAAGCTGCTTCGGACAGTCGAACCGTTACGATTTCTCCGTATCTCTGGCTGCTCTGTATTGAACTGTCATTAACTTCTGCTAATAGGTTTGTTTACTTAGGAAGCAAAAGGTCAGGGGATGCTGAAGTAGCAAAATGTGTAAGGCCATCGTTATAGACAACCATCCTCGGAGGGTCACAGGATGTCACCAGCACCAGATCAAACCTCAATTGACCAAGATAAAAGGAAGGAGAACGTGAAGTCAATTTGCTTCTAAATCTGCTCGAAACACGCGGACAACACTGGGAGCTCATTAATGGCAAATTCATAATTGGCAAAAGTGCCAAGCCCGGCCGATGTCCCTGCTGAACTCCTTTCTGTACCAGATGGGCCGGTGCTGAGCTGGGAAAGATACTCTAAATGTCTCTTACTGGGATGTATGACTCCCCAGAACTGATCAAACTGGAGCTGGGGTCTGCGTGTTCTTGGAAGGGCTCAGTCACTGAGGCAGGATGAAGTTTTCCTTGTCCAACCATCTACCCTGAATGCCCCGAGTTCTCGTCGAGGTGATTCCATCTCGAGATATTAGAAGTTATAATCAGGACTACTTGCCTTCACTCTCTGCTATTAAAAAGAGTTTTAAGTGTCAATTGCTTTATTTTTTCCTGCTTTATTTCCAGCCCTGATTTCATACAGAGAAAATGATTCGATTTCCTGTAGCCCAGCATATTAATCTTTGCCTAAGATTCAGGAGAGGCTTCTAATACGCTGGAAGGTTGTGGCATGTAAATAATAGAATTTAAAGCTGCTAGCCAAAAAATAATTGTGCCAAGAAGAAAGTCAGGGTTTACGAAGGGCTTGCTCTGGCAGGAAGACACTGAGAAAAAAGCTGAATAGTTTTGGGAAGAGCTTTACCACTCTGGTCATGTTCTTAGCCAGCAAATATTTCCTACAGATCTCACTCCTTCTGGGGAAGGGGTTAATTTTCTGGGGAAAGAAGTCCAGGGAAAAGAAGAGCCCTACCCAAATATTTTGATCTTTACGTTTTTTGAAAAAAAAAAATAAATAAAGGGCTTCTTATATGCATATGGCCTCCCCAACTCACACTCCTGATTATTAATCGATCCGTCTCCAGCACGCTGCTCACCCCTCACCACCTCTTCCTCCCCAAAAGCCACCCCCACGCACCCACACGATCTCCTGGCAGAGAAGATTTCAGGAGAACGAAGACTTGTAATTTCAAATCCTCTGTTTGTACTCAGAGGGAGCCGTAGAATCGCCGTTCAACAAGGCCCGGGCAATCAATCAAGGTGGATTGCTTCTGCTTACTGGGGATGTATTATTTACAAACTGCCTGCTTTCGATAATAATCCGGGCCATTAGTCATCAATGACTACAAACAAAACGACCATTTCTTCCTGTTTCAGAAGCTTCCTACGAGCCGGCAATAACTGCTAGGACAAACAGTTCCATTGATATTTCTGACGGAGTGGCGAAGAACAAAGATTCCTGGAATACAGCTCTGAATAATGCTTTATTTGGGTCGGGAAGGGAGCCAATTCCAGTCCTTCTTCACGTTCTCCTCTCGAGGCACGAATCCAGAAAATACTGGCAAGAGCTCCCAGACATATTAAGTTTTGACTTCTTGCCTAACTTCAGTCATTAGGAGAGAAATACGTCTAACGATCACAAGCTAGTATTTCAGAGAGATTAAACATTAGGGCCAGCACACGCTCGCAAAGAGCAAGAGTTAGAACAACAGGGGACACTGGGGCCAATAAAGCACCGCTCTAATGACTGGTAGCACGCGTCTCAACCGCATCGGGCGGAAGGCGGGGAGAAATTCTGAGCCAGGCCTGCCAAGCTTTGTGCAAAACAAGACGCACCGACCCTGAAGCTTTTGATCTCTAACCATTCCAGCGATATGTTAAAACAATACTTCGTCTCATGGCGCTAAGGGAAGTTTACTGGCCCTTTAGGAATCGACTACACCACAATTACTTTGGCCTCCGCATTCAAGAGACACTTAGAAACGACCTCCCAACGCTCCATCCTTCTGCCAGGAGCAGCCTCTACAGGGCAACTTTGGAGGCATTTTCCCCCCCAAAGTTTTCCCCTTTCCACTTGTCACACCGGACTCGGCACTAACTCAACGCCAGCGGGAACCGACTGTCCTTAGAGAGGCCGCTACGCCCCAGAACCGCCCTCAGCGGCTACCGGGGGGCAGCGCAAAAGTTCGGAGCGGGGGCACCTCGCATCCCGTGGGACCGAGGCGCGACCCCTCCCCGGGCTCCGCGGCGGCACCGAGCCAAGGGAGGGGCGAGAGGCTCCGCGGGGCTGAC
>VWZK01020296.1:0-56727 GCA_013396935.1 Baryphthengus martii
CAGGCGGCCCAATCAGGGGCGCGGGCGGGGCAGGGCGCTGGGTTTGAGCCAGGCGGTTAACCGGCGGCGCGATGGCGCCGAGCGGGGTCTGAGAGGCGGCGGTGAGGGGGGAGGTGGGCAGCGCTGGGATGGCGGAGCAGAGAGGAAGGCTGGGGCGGCTGGCGGGGCTGGAGGAGCTCCGCGNGAGGAGCTCCGCGCCTCTTACGGGATCAAGGTGAAGAGCGGGAGCTGCCTGGCGGCGGCCAAGGAGCCGGGAACGGCGGCCCTGGAGGTAAGTGGGGCCATAATGCTGGACGCGCACGGAGGGCACTCGCTCCCTACGCCGGGCACCGGCGGCACCCGGCGCTCCGGCGCGATCCGAGGCTTACACAGGTCTGGGAGCGAGTCTTCTGTCCTAGGTGAGGCCGGGAGATCACCGGTCTGGTCTCGGTGACGTTGCCGTAAAGCGGTTGCTCCCGCTAGCCCCTGAGAGGTCATCGTCTCCCCTCGTGGGGAAACGTTTTAATCCCTGCAGTGGGGGAAAAATAGGTTTTCTCCCTTTTCCAGCCAGCAAGTGCTCCAGAAGGTCGTCAGGAGAGCCAATGTTATGATTTAGTAGGATAACTGCTTGATGGTGCTGAATTTCCCCCGCCCCTCGCCAAGTGTAGGGGCTGAGCAGATGGTGGACGAGACGCGTTCCTCTTGCTGTTGATGTCGTTTAGGCTCTCAAAGGCGCAGGCGTGCCTCTCGTCTCTGCAAGAGCTTTTTACACTTTATTGTGTTTAATGTCGCTCCGTGCGGAATTTACGTCTTAGTCGTTGTGTTATTTCTTAGAATGCATAGCTACTGCGTAGTTTCTAAAAGCTTTATGTCATTTATTTGACTTAATTCCTTAGATTTCTGGGTGGCAGGGTGTTATTTGTGTGGTTTAGTAATCTAAGATATGACTGTAGGTATTTTGGTGCAGACGGATCTGGCCTTGATTTGCCTGGGCCCTGAGGATTGACATCTGTCCTGTTACCTTAAACACCTACTTTGAAATCATCGAAGGGAAAAAAAAAGTACATTCTGTCTTAGAACTTCTATGTAAAACTAGAGGTTCCTAATAGATGGCAGTTTATACAGCATTGAGGTCCATTTCTGAGCACAGATCTTTTAGTGGGCTCCAACTTACAAAGCATGGGCCTCTATCAAGTCCTAAACAAGGTATCCTGTGCAAGTGACATAGAGCAGAGAACTAAGCATCTCAGAATGAACTTTAAGTCTGAGAAGATACTACAAAATGCTGCAATAACCTTTGGTCAGTATAACCCAAAGAAGTTGCAAGGACATGTGCTTGAGTTGAGTCATTTGGAAAGGGAGAGAACAAGAGTGAAGTTAAAATTAGTTTCTTCCCCCTTGTCAGCATCAAGCATTATGGATCTAGACTTTTTTTCTCCTTTAAAGGGGAAGTAATAAGAACTGTGAACAGTGTATGTACGTCAGCTGTCTATACAGCTGTCTGTAGTGCTTCAATTTTATACAAGGAAGAAAGCATACGTTTAAATAACATACTTAACAACTGAACCAGGTAGGAAAAGGTGTAGAGTAACATTTGTTTTGCCAGGGACCATTCTGTTTCTGTGGTAAGGGAATGGGCAGAACTTTAAGAACTAAAATCACAACTTGCATTTCAAACAAAATCTAATAAAATGAGGATATCAGTTATGAATTTTAAATGTTGAATTGCAAGCCACTGAAATTTGCTATTCTGTAGCCTTGTAAATAGAGAGAAAAACACTGTATCTTGAAGGTAATTTTATTTTTATACTTTTACTAGCGACCTGGAATACAATGCATTTCTTCTCTTTGCTTATCGTGTTATGCCTGTCTTCTATAGGACAGATAGGCCCAAGGTGGCCGAATGGGCTAGTTATTGATTAACTAATTTCCCAACATGGTGAGCACTTTGAATTTCAGGTATAAATGACCAAGTGTTCATCTCTGATCCCAGCCCTCTCTGGTTAGGGGAGGGGCTGGCTTGTGTGTTCTGTAAATAGAAAAGAGGTGGGGCAAAGAAAGACGTGCAAGTTGTTACACTGAAAGGTGAGCTTTTATAACTGGAACAACGGCAGTAACCTCAGATAAACATTTAAAAAAGCAAACAAAACCAAGCCTCTGTAAGCATCAGTAGTAATGCCTGAAGAAATTCTCATTTTGTAGTATGTAACAGTTACTCTGATGTCTAGCTGTGAGACAGTGGAGTTATAACAGTTTCTTAAATGCAAATGCTGAATATGAGTGTTCAGAACAGGCTTCTAGACTATTCAGAGTTTAATACTTGCTAAAACAGCAATCTTGAGTGTCTCAGATGAAGAAAAAAATTACTTAATTCAATTGTGTTGTGTTAATTTTGAAGAAAATTAGTATTTAGTCCATTTGAAATGGTAAGATGAGTTTTCAGAACAGTTCGTTTAATTTTCTTACTGGTTTGGGAGCCTAATAGGAAAACTGCTTCCTTTTTAAAATAAGAAGTGCAAAACATACTACAGAAAATCTTCCTCTTCTTTCACAGTGCTCTAGGGTGTTACCTGTAACTAGAATCATCAAAGGTTCTGATACCTAGAGATAATGGTGCTTTTCCTGACAATACCTCTTATCTGTCTTACCTTAAAAAACCAAGTCTTTCATCTTAACTGCCCCTCTGTTTGTAGCTTGTGGAATGTGTGCTTTTCTGTGATATGCAGTTGGTAATCCTATCAACTTTTGAATAACATTAATTAAATTTTGTATTTTAGGGTAAAATCTTTGGAACATCTTTTCATGCATTGCCACAATCACTTGTGCCAGAATATGGTTCTATTCCGAGGTAAATTACTCCTGCATGTTTAGGGTTATGCTTACTTCACTCTCTCTCTATAGTGTTGAACTTGTCAGAAAAGGGCATATAATATGTATTCCAAGCCTGCTAAAGTTTATGGGGGATGTAAGAATAGTTTCAGTTGGGGAAGGAAGGATGCAGAAGTTAGATGGGGAATTCAGAGCTGCAGCTATCATTCGGTCGTATTTCGTTGGGGAAAACTGTCCTGTATATTGTTGTATCTATTTATCATGAAATAATTTTTCTGGAAGAAACAAGCTTTCTTTTTTTTCTGAGTGTCAGAAGTATGTTACTGTTCTTTCCTTAGCTTCCTTGTTGATACTTGTGAATATTTGGAAGAACACGTTCATACCGAGGGGCTCTTCCGGAAGTCTGGATCTCTTGTTCGTTTAAAAGCTTTAAAGGTATTCTCTAAAGCCTTTTTCCACTAGATCATCTGTATGTTTTAGATTTTGGACTCTTTTCTGTCAGATTCCAGTTTTAATATTGACAGTAACATTATTACCTGCTTCAGAAATGAGAGGAGATCTAGTCCAGAAATAGTGAGCTTCACCTTTGAGTTGATTGTTTTATTCTGGGAAACTTTTCAGCATTCCAGATGGTGATGATACACTTGTGACTGAACAAACTCATCAGTAGTTATCCTCACTGGATACTGCGAGGATATTTGTTTAGGAATCTTTCTCCAGAAGGATGTGGGCGTGGGAAACCTGTAAATTAACAGGTGGTCTGACAACACTGTCTGCTTCTCTGTGCAGATACTGTGGTTGGGCAAAACACCACAAAGCTGAAACTAAAAATGGGGAAGATGTGACTGTCTTTTCTGAAGTGGGCTAGAGCATTAATGCCTAAACTTGGAAATCTGATGGTGTGTTAAAGACTTCAAATCATGTTTCTTATGAACAATTTCAGAGTAAACTGGATCAAGGTGAAAATTGCCTCTCAGCTGCACTGCCATGTGATGTTGCAGGGCTTCTCAAACAGTTCTTTAGAGAGCTTCCAGAACCCATCCTTCCACCTCACCTGCAGGAAGGCCTTCTCAAAGCTCAGCAGCTAGGAGATGAGAGGAAAACTGCAACTGTGTTGCTGTCATGTTTGATGACAGACAAAACGATTGAAGCTTTGAGATACTTTTTCAACTTCCTGAGAACTGTGTCCCTAAGGTCAGTGTGAAGAGAGTGCTTGTAAACAGCTCCCAGTTCCTTTTATGACTTCTCTTTCCAGGCAGCTGCTGTGACTGGCTTGTGACTTTAAACTTTGTCTGCAGTCATTCCCTATACTTCAGTCATGGTCTTTTCTTTAATAAATCCAAAGTGTTTTCCTTATGAAACCTTATTTTACTGGAAACGACTTCGATCCATTCTTTCAGAGCTGTATTCCTCATTCTTCTTTGCAAAGCAGAAGCGTGACTGATGAAATTAACATCATCTAACTGATATCTTGCATTCCCCAAAGCTGCCTGTGTTCTATAACATCTTGATTTCAATAACATACTCAAGTGGTTACCTGACCAGAGGTGCATAAATCTACATGTTAATCTCAGTATGTGAGCCCTCAAGTGAATGACTCCATATTTTTTTTTTTCCAACTGCATTTGTCGTATTTGTTCTTTTCTCTCTCCACTGCCTATGTCCTGATAATTTGTTTTAAAAAACGCTTTTTTTGTTAAGATCCAATGAGAACAGAATGGATAGCAGTAATCTGGCAGTGATTTTTGCTCCCAACCTCCTGCACTCGAATGAAAATGAAAAGATGTCAGCCAGTACAGAAAAAAAAATTCGCTTACAGGCTGCTGTTGTGCAAACACTTATTGACCATGCAGCAGAAATTGGTAAGATAAGTGTTTATCGAAACGTTTTGTTGCACATACTTGTGTACAACCTATCAACTATTTGAATAACTTCAAAAAAATTGTTTCTCAACTAATTCAGGGCAAGTACCAGAATTTATCTTGGAAAAGATTCCCACAATGTTAGGTGTTGATGCTTTTCAATCTACTCCCTCACTGTGGGGCCACGAAGACAGTGAAAATGAATCTCCCAGTGAGTGTAAGAAGAGGAGACACCGAAGTGTTGGGGGTAGGTATGGTGTGTGGAAGCTTAAGCAACTAAACTAGAATTATGTTGAGACTTGAGATATGCTGATCCTAAGCACTTGCTTCTCCCATAAGCAGAATAAATGCCTGTTGACATTTGTTGGGTTTGATTTGCAAAATGTGTATTAAGACTTTAGTAATCACATCACTTTATTGTATATTTACTCTGAGTTTATTCTAGCGTGTCTGTTATCTACCAAAGAAACTATATTGCTTGTGAAGCCAGATTAATGCTCCTGTTGCAGAATACTGATAAAGATTTGTTTGTTGTTTTGTTTTTTTTTGCTAGTTTTGAAGTTATACGTGGACACTCAAAGAGATTGCATACTTTAAGTTGGGTCATGAGAAGGCAAGGTTATAAACTGTATGTGTTTTTTGAATTAGAGTAACTAGTGTTTTGAAGTGTAACTCTGAAATGAATATTTTTGGATACTCTGTGCTCTCATGTCATAGATCTGTGGAGTTTTTTCAATTTGGCTATTCAATAGGATTAAGGGGTTTTTTTGCCAAAATGGATAATCAACTAGTATATTCTTCTGCATTCTCTGAGGAAATACTATGGAATACATATGCTTGACGATTCAAATCCACTATAACATTGAATTTGTATGTGGCTATAAAAATATGTGTTTAGCTCATGTATTTGGAATATTAAACCTGACAGCATTTGATATGAAGGCTTTATTATTGTAGATGTTTAGCCAAGATGTGGGTTTTCTTTGTGTAATGTGGTTTGGTTTTTTTTTTTTCCCTCTCTGAAGAAGGGAGATCATCTTGGAGTTGCAAAGTAATACATGTTTATGAGAAGCAGTTAGAATTTGTTAATTTTGTGGAATAGATTCTGGCAGTTGGCAGCTTCTACTCTTTCTGTCTCTGAGACTTTGTGTGAGAGACTCCAATGGGTAACTTCTGAGGTTGTCTACAAGAAACCAGGAGGCATATAATTTTATATTGACCAGAAGAATTTTCTACAAGAAACTTCTGTTGCTTGTGCATGAATTTTTTTTAAAGGAAAATGGGATTTTTTCAGATATTGTGAAAACAACAAAAACCATGTTGGTGAGAAGATCTGGACTGTAGTTTTCTTTACATAAAACAACCATTTAAAGTGATTTGCTTTATTTCTCTCTGAAAAAAATACAAGTTAAACTTGAGTTTGAAAATAGAGCAAGACAAACTTCATATTTAAATTTCACTGCTCGGTGTGTCTTGCATTTCAGATATTGTTAGTGGAGCATTGAATAAATTTAAATCTAACAGAACACCCTCCACTACACCTCAACAAGACAGAAGCGGTAGGTATTGGTGTATTTGTACTTAACACCCATGCAGTATCTTCTGGATTTGTCAACTATATTCCACAATTTTTTGTATTTTTTTTAAACTGAAGATCAAGAAGTCAATTGAAGATAAGAAATTTGAAATGTAATTACTTAAAACTTTGAATATAGATACATATTTATTGAGGATACTGCATTTCCTGTAGTTCTTGGAGCAGCAACAATTACTGCAGCAGTGGGCTGTGTGATTCTAGGATTACGCAACTGAACTTGCGCTTTTTATTTAACGCACAGTAAGGCTTCAGTGCAGTAGTGCAGCATCTTATCTTGGGGATAAATTTGCCAGGACTGATATTCTTTCACTCTGTCTCTTAAACTTACAGAAGACGACTATACCATTTTTTATTATTATTTTTTTTCTTCCTCCTAATGTCTATTTTTATTTATGCATTTTGAATTTTCCTTTCTGGTAATCTAACTTGTGGAAAAACAACATAATAAAACGAACCCTAAGCTATGCTGATTACTTTCCCTGTTCAAAATGCATGCACTTTGGCTAAGCTTTTATAACATTTCTCTTTCAGAATTTAAAACAAACAAAACAGCTGTTTATATTTCAGTAAACTCTCAACCTTTTAAGCTGTTACTGCAGATTTGTTTTTCTTAATTTCAGTCCTTTCATCTGTGACTCCGGTGGTTCTTACTCCAAGTACCAAGCGTAAACTTCCAACTGATTGCTCTCAGGGCTTGTCCAGCAAGAAGAGACGATCTTTTAAGCATAGTTTTGCTTTTGAGTTGTTACCGAGTAGCATTTTTAACAGCAGCTCAACACCAGCATCAGGTACAGCGCCTTCACTTTTGATTCCTACTTGAAGTGGATGTTTATGGCTTTTGATCGAAATGTACAGTCTTTCGTTCTTGTTAGGCAGTCAGTGATAATATTCACTTAACAGTGTTCCTTGCACTCCTCTCCTATCTTGGTAAATAGTCTGTACGTTCAACAGTGACTGTCATGTTACAGAGAGAAAGCAAAATTCTTTTCTTGTTTTCGATTATACTGACCTCTCAAATCTGCAGTCCTGATGTCCTTTTATCTTTTTCAGTCCCTCTGTGTCACCTGGGTAATACTCGTGTTTCTGTCTGACAAATCTATGAAGACTGCCTGTGCTTCTGACCTTTGAAAGTTGTAGCCTTCTTCTATCTCCCGAATATTTAAATAGCTGGCTCTGTGAAAGATTGTTGCTGTTGTAAAGGTTACTTCTTTAAGCCAATCACTTGTTTTCTCTAGATGCTAAATAATCTCAAAATTCTATAGAAAAAGTGTTACTTTTGTCTGGCAATACTTTAATACCACTTCATTCTACTAGAGTGCTTCTAACTGTCAGGCTGTTTTGCAAATCCTGTTTTATTTCTGTTAATGTGCCGCCAACTGAAGTGACAGTAAAAAGAAAATTCTACGTTGGCTGTGTTTATTTTGTCTGAATATAATTTTTTTCTAGGTTGAGTGATATAGAACTTCTTGATTTTGTATATTGAATCATTTCGTGCTCGCTACAAAATTCTTGTTTTATTTGACTTATCTATAGGAAAAAATACATTGTCTAAAGATTGTAGTAATGCATCTCTTTCATACAAAATAGTTAAGTGGTAGAATAGCAACTCTTTCATTGTTGCTTGAGCTGCTCTGGCTTGAAATGTTAAAAAGGACACTGGAAATAATATTAAGACTGAATCTAATTTTTCCTACTAAGCCCTGAAACTGGAGAAACTGATCTGGTGATAACAGAGTAAAAACTTTAATTGAGGTAGTGATATCAGTAGTATGCAATTAATAGCAATCCAAACACTTCTGTGGATGCTACAAGCAACAGCTTCATTTAATATTAAATAAAAGTGGAAGTCAAAGTAATTTTAAGCCAGCACTCCACAAAATTAGCAAAAAAAAATCCATGTTGTTTAAAAACCTGTTCTTTATTTTATTAACTGTTAAATCTATATCTGAAAAAAATGTGTTGATTTTAAGATCATGTAAATATGATTTTGTTCCTGTAGTTCAGTTTGAAGCAAGCCCGTGTGTGTCTCTTGAGTCATCACAAACCTCACTGTCTCCTTCAACTGGTGGTGAAAATCATCTGTTTAGTACAGGGAACAGAAGAAGTAAAAGACATGCAAGCAAAAAATTATACAGGTAATCTGCCTTAACTATCAGAAACTAAGGATAAATTGGAAAGGTGGGTCTAGACCCCTTGACTAATGATGTGTAAAATCTCAGTCTGTCTTTAAAATGTTCTGGTATTCAAAACAGAGCAGATTTTTATAGCAATCTTAAAATCACCAGGTCTTCCAATGTGGCAAAATGGAGCCCAAAACAAAGTGAGGACTGGTGTGGCATTCTTCTGTACCTGTTAAATATCTCAGCAAGAAGGCAATAAAAGAAGTAAAACTAGAGGAAATAACCATAAATAAGTGTCAGGATGTTTTCATTGCCCTCCTAAAGAGTTTTGTGTATGTCACTTCTTCCCTTCTGTCCTCCCAGGGCTGAATCAGGAAAGACAGGTTGTTTTTCTCCAAAGATTAGCCGAAAAGAAATGGTTCGTAGGTCGCTACGCTTGAAGTTTGGTTTAGGGAAAAGCAACAGAGAAGTGGTAAGTATTCTGTTTCTAACCCTGTCTTCCTTGTTACTGTGCAAATTTTAATCCTAAATTTTAGGCATGGCTTTTTCAGTAGCAGAAAGGACTTACTTGGTAATGGTGGGATCATAGCATAACTGAAGCTGCTATCAAGTACAAGAAGCCCTAGGTTTATTTTCATAGCACTAACTCATCAGCTTGTGCTGAGTTTGGCTGGGATGGAGTGAGAGGCTGTGGGAGGGGACAGCTAACTTGAATTGAGCCAGGAACTATTCCATGCCAAATAATACCATGCTCACCAATAAAACTGGAATGGGGGCAGTTTTTGTGAAGTAGCCCATGCTCAGGGGCTGGCTGCACATTAGTCTACTTGTCATGAGTGATTGCTTTGGCATCGCTTGTGGGTTTGGAATGTGATGATGATGTTTCTCCTGCCTCTCCTTTTGCCTTTTGAATTCTCTCCCTCATCCTGATGGGGAGCAAACAAGTGGCTGGCTGATCCTGCCAGCTCGGATCAATCTACCATACTTGCGATAAGTAGGACTCCCGGTTCCTGAAATTCTGGTATTACAGAGCCTACGTGCAGAATGACTATATGTTCAGAGTGTGGCTAAGCCTTACCTTACTGCAGGTGGGTTCTTCCCTTTCCTGGTCTACAGCAAATCGAGGGAAGGTGAAGTATGGCCAAGAAAAGCCTGCTGTGGCTAGTTTGCATAGCCATAGAGGTTCTTCTTTAAATGAGATTGCAAATTACAAGTTCATGTGAAAGTAATCAGCACCTTTTTGTTTGTTCAAGAATATTGTATCAGGGTGTGTAGTTGGTAACAGATCTGAAAATATTGGAAGGCGTCTTGCAAGTCAACAAGGTTTGGAAAGCAGAACTGAATGTGCAAAGAGAGATATGCTCTTCAGCCCATGTCTCATTGAAAAATTCCCTAAGAAAGGTAAATATCTAACAAGATATATTAGATGGGGAAAACTTTTTTTCTGTAAAGTAAAAGTAACTTTATCCATAAAAGGTATAAAAGCGATTGGATTAAAAGTGCTTCTAGCTAGTAGGACAAAAGTTACTTGAATATTAGTGGGTCCTGGGGAAAATGAATCCATTTAGGACAGACTTGTGTTTCTAGTGTATTTTAGGAGTTCTCTTTAGTTAACCAAGATGAGATGTGATTTTAATTCTTAATGTTATAAGCTTTTTTTCACATCTCTGAAACTTAAGGGAGTAATGGCATCTAAATGCAGCTTTGATAATTAGGGTTTTAAGCAAGGAGATTTCTTATAATGATTATTAAAATTGCAAGATATTATTCTTTAATATCATATTTATTTTAAGGTTCGAAGAATGTGAGCAAGTCAGAAGAAAGCTTGCTAACTCCAAAATGTCTCAATAAAGTAGTTCACCGAATGTCATGGAATAGTCCTACTGTTACGGATTCTCAAGCAATCGACAGGAATGAGGGAGTTCTGCCAGGACACCCTGAAACAGGAATCGCTTCTTCAGAATCTGTTTTCATATTTGGAAAGCCACCAGTTGTTCCAGATGAACTCAAATCCACAACTGTAAGCAAGCAAGACAACAGCTTAAAACTTTCGCTTTGTGAAGAGGAAAGTAATTCAACTGAGGAAACGTTACTGAAAGTTAAGCAAGCCTTCTCTGCATCTGGAAGAGATCTTCACAATTTGATAGGTGACACAAAATCTTCCTTTTCAGATGTAGCAGGTGAAACATTAAATGAAACTCTGTGTCTCACAGGGCACAATCTGGAGAAAGAATTGTTAGTTGAAGAAGTTTCTGAAAATCTAGCAAATACAAAATCCAGGGAACTGTTGCACCAGTTGGATCAATCCTATGCTATTGATAAACAGCGATCAAAAATAGATGAAATAAAAGTTTTGGAGAAAAACTTCAAAACTTCTATTGAGATTGAACTTCAGGTCCCAAAACCAGATACAAAAAATGTAACAGAACTTCCTGTGCCTCAAGTGCTGGCTGGGGAAGACAAGTTGACTGTTCAGAACAGTTCATCAAAAGATGACTTAAACAAATTAGATGCCTTAGGAAGAAAAGAGGGAACAGAATTAACAAACTCACAAACAGCTGAAAACTGTATGGCAAAATGCTGTAATTTGGAAGAAGATTCTGCTAAACCTTCTGTATCGCAGTTGCCGAAATCACAAAATGAGGTAGGCAACCCACACTTGCAAGCTGAAAATTCTGATGAAACTTTAACTAAACCATCAACTATTTCTGACCATGGAAAGGTTTCTGACCACATACAATGGTTCAACAAGCTTTCATTAAATGATCCGAGTTCTGCAAGCAAAACTAAATCACCTCTGAAGTTTCAACGTACTCCTGTTAGGCAGTCTGTAAGAAGAATTAACTCCTTATTGGAGGCTAACAGGCGATCTGTAAGCTCTCAGCTGCGTAAAGCAAGCAATGTCGGTTCACCGCTTGTTAAATCTTTGAGCTATGATTCTGCACTGTTCTGCACAGAAAAGCCCTCAAAGAATTTAATGGCTTTGCCACTCAGAAGTGAAAGTACATATGAGCAAGTTTCTGTGTCTTCTAAGCAGCTAGACTTAACTTCCAAATCGTGTTGCAGACCATTAAATCCATCAGACAAGCCTGATGTTTCTGTCAGAACTTCTGAAATCCACAAACAAAAAGCAACTGTTCATCCATCAAAATCTGTTCTAGAAGATCTAACCAATCACGAAACAGTGAAACCCAGTTTAAAAGTTAATGCAAATATAAATATTCCAGGTGTTGCCCCGGGAAAATCTACAATCACAAGAAGTGCACCAGGAAAAGAAAAAGTTCGTTATAGAGGCTCTCCGAAGAATCCAATATCTAAAGTGAAACTGCTGCCAGCTGCAAAACCAGTAGATTTCTAGCTGTCATATATGTTGTTATATAGCTTGGTTAACCTTTGGAAAATTAAAATTTGTAGGATTTTTTTTCCAGCTCTGATTATTTGTAATTTTTTTATTTTTTTAACTGTCGTGGACTTTTACGAATAACAATTTGGGTTTTGTTGACATTTTATTCATTTACTGAAACTTGAAAAAGCCAATCAGTTCATCTAGATGAATTTGACTTCAAAAACAAAACCTGTTTTTACAAATGCTTGTTATCTCATATTTGATCATCTCAACTTCTAAAAACATGCTGCATCTCCCAAAACAATTTTTACAATATTTAAGTACCAAGTTAAAAAAATTCTCAGATGTTTAAAACAAAGCAAACAGAAAAGTGAAAGAAAATGCCTTTATGCTGAGTACTGGTAGTTACATTTATTTACTGCTTCATTTTTAAGTGTATTTTAGCACTACTTTGATATTTAAATTGGACCTTACACCAGCTCTACTTCTTTTGAGACAATGTTTTTGGGTTCTTTTGGAGTAAATTTGGAGCATAATTTCCTTGTTGAGTAGATAAATTATATTTTGACGTGTATACACACACTGGAGAGTTATTAGAATACATTAAAAATAAATGCGCAGTTTATTCGAGAAGTGAGAAGCCTTAAAACTTCATCCAGCAGTGCGCTCTCCAATAGGTACCAAGTATTTTCAGTTGTGAGCAGTAAAATGTTTTATCTTAATATGAAAGGATGGTTTTAACTTATTTTTAGAGCAATAGAGTAGTGTTAAGTAGATGGTGCAGAAGCAGGCTTTAGATGCTGATAATGTTGCAAGAGACGAATGTAAGAAGCCATGGTGCGTTAACAGTTGATTTGCACAAGCAAATGTTTACATCTTTTGGAATTAACTGTTTGTCTGTCATCAGTTGTAAAATTATTTAAGAGCAAACACTTGAAACCGTTCGTTAGCCTTCTGTATGTGCAAAATGCTTGTTGGCAAAATGTAAGAGCCAAAAGCACTGAATACTTTTGGTTTTAATAAAACCATTGGTTTTGTTCCTTTTCTGAGCCTATTATTCTATCATGACTTAGAAATTGCGGTTATGTTGTCATATGCAGAATGTGGACATCAAAATTCAGTAAGTTTGAAAATACTGAAGTCAGAAGCAATTTATTCTGGCTCCGCTTTTTGGTCATCTTGGATACATGTTGGTGATTCTCACAACGAGCAAAAGCCACGGTACAACATAATTTAGTAGGAGCAGGCTTCTAAACTTTGCGACATGTTAATGAAAGGACTAGTCCAGGTTCTGTTCTGTGCCCTGCCTCTGTCCCCATCAGCTTAGTAGCTGAACTGGTTCAGCTCAGTGATCTGGTGGAAACCACCTGCCCCGATCAGCCCAGCTCTGCAGCCTCACTCTTGTTGCTACTCTGTTGGTAAGATCTAACACCATGAGAGGAACTTAACAGGGTTGCTTGGTATTGTAGTTAAATATTGGAAGCTTCATTGTTGTGTGATAAGGGAACCCATGTTTGCTACCATCTTAAGGGGGAAACTGCTTCTCCTTGCTCAATGATGTGCTCCTACCTTCTTCCTTTAGCTGATGCTGGCAGATCCCTCAGCAGGCTGGTTGTGGGCACCAGAGAACCACATTTTCCATCATTTCACTGAGGTAAATCAAGCTCAGCAGAGCAACTGCCAGCTGTCATAGCTGATGCAAGCAGGTAGGAAATGGAAATAGCATGGAAGGAGATAAAGGCAAGTCATGAGGAAAAAGACATCTGACTCCTATAATGCTGACCTGTCACATCAATTTGTGTTTGAAAGAGCAAGACCTCAGATTTTTTTTGTTAATAAATACCAAATATTTTAAATGCTAGTGTAGCTTTGACAGTATGTCATGGATGGAGCAGTAAAATTGTTGTAAACCAGTAGGCTTCAATGTCAAAAGGAGATTTTGGTAGAGGCCTGACAAACAAATCCCTAAACACCAGGAAGGATTGTCAAAGTTGTAGGCTCTGTTTTTTGAGGTGTTGCAGAACAGTTTAGGCATGCATCCATTTCTGTGAACTTCATTGTGTTTAGGGAAAGACTGGAAACACTAGATGCCAAATGGAGGTCCCCACTGCTTAATCTTGCGAGTTACATCCAATGTACTAGAGAGCACCAAAATGAGAAAGCAATCTACACTTAGAAGTGTAGCTCATGGATCTATGATGGTTCATGGGGTATAACCTTGGAGCTTTTCTGTAGGTAGCCACTCTAATATGGCACGTGTAACATAGCAGTGAAGATGTGTTACATAAAACAGCCTTTAGGAATGACTGTTTTGTCAAGGGCTGTTAACTGGTAGCCTTGATTTAGCGAGATTCTTTTTATAGTTGCCTTTTTGTTAAGCTCTGCTGTGCATGACGTATACAGATTTGTTTAACCTGGACACCGTTACTTGCAAGTGCTTAGAGATGGTGGCTGTGCTGTTATTACCTAGGTGCAGGTTTATAGGATATTATCATTCCATAATAAAACACTGATCATATTTCAGGAAAAGAAATCCAGGGGAAGATAGACACAGTCCTAGGAATAGATAATATCTTATTTCTGTAACCATTAATCCACCACCAACCTTCAGTTTAATTTTAGACTATTGTGTTTAGCTGACAAAGGGGATCTTGAATATCCCCCCCCACTTCTTGCCGTATTAATGACTGAATCCATGCAGCAATCAGCCGGTCGCGGCAGGTTCCCACGAGAAGCTGGCGGGGCCCGTCTAGGGGGAGAAGGGGGGCGAGGGGCCGTGGCTNTCGGCCCGGGGTGCTCGGTGCCGCTGCCGAGCTGCTCTGGGAGCCGGGGAAAGGGAGGGGAAGGAGCACGGTCCGGCTCTGCATGGGCGCAGCGCAGAGGTGCGGGGCGCTGCGGGCAGCGGAGCGGCGGCGCTGCTCGTCCGCGCATTCACGGGGAAGATTTTGCAGAAAGCAGGATTTTTTTTTTTCTCTCTAAATGCACGAGAAAAGGTGGCTCGCCTCCCGTGCAGAGCCTGCTGGAGCCGCGCACAGGCGTAGAGGGGAATATTTCTAGTTCTGGGGTTTTTTCAGCCATTTTTGCCTCAGCTGCTTTCAGGTGCCTTGCGTGGGGCTGTTGGAGCAACGGAACATCTTTAAACGTCTGGCGGGGAGAAATCAGACAGCTGTGTGTGTATTTTAAGGAAGATAAGGGGGATCTTGATGGGTTTTTGTTTATTCAAAGGATTGGAAGTGATACATTTTAATTATTCTGTGATGTGAGGGGAAAGGAGCTTTTTAAGACACAAGCGTTCTGATTAAAATTCAGCCTCTCAAAGAGGACAGTAAGTGGTGCTTGGTTGATTTGTTTGTTTGTTTTCCTAATTAAACTACAGTGTGCAGCTATTTAGTGAAAGGGATTCAAGGAAACAAACGAACCCTATTTGGGTTTGCAAGATGATGCGTATGAAGTAGGAAGCCTCTAGTCTTAAGGTACAAATGAAATATAATCCAGGTTGTTGTTCAGCAGTTTCTAGGGATTCATTTTTCAGACGATGCAAGAATAGAGCTTGGAAAACACAGTTCCCGGCTGTAGAGTTCTTTGCTTTTAGCCCAGAGGTTTATAAAAGAGTGTAATAAACATAGTGGGGGAGGGGAAACACATTCTCATAAATGAAACAGTGGATCCATTTTGTTTTCAGAAACTGTTAATGACCGTCACGAGCAAATGCAAATCAGAAAATTGATTTCTGTGGTTTGCTACTTCATTTTATTTTTTTTTTTAGAAGAGAACCTATCTACCCCAGTTTGTCCACTTCCTCTCCTCCCCAGTTTTCAACTGGCTAGGTTTTCAGCTGCCCCTAGAAGCTGTGGTAGTAAATCTTGATGTGTGGTAGTAAGATCAGAAGGTATTTCCAGCATGCATACTGGGCTTTTTTTTCCACTATCATTTATAATCAAATTCCTCTCTTTATTTTGCAGGATAAAAGTGGCTACCAGAATGACAGCTGCCTTGCTTTCTAACATGATGTTTCTGCTGGCATTTGGATTGGCTTCAGCATTTAGCCACAGCCCTAGGACCCCTGACAGGGTTTCTGAAGCAGATATTCAGAGGCTCCTCCATGGGGTTATGGAGCAATTGGGCATTGCCAGACCCCGGGTAGAATATCCGGCGCACCAGGCTATGAATCTTGTTGGTCCACAGAGTATTGAAGGTAGCTAATTTCTACTTTGAGTTATGATGAATTTATTAGTATCCTTTAATAATAATTATTGTTTGCATACAGATGCAGAATATCCTGAGTTTAAAATCCTGGACTTCTTCACCATTTCATTGCCTGATCTTTGTTTTAAAATCATCATCCATCTTTTACCTTTCTTAATGTAATGATTTTGGCAGAAGAAGTAGTGGAGAATTTTAATGTACAGGCTTTGTAGAAAAATCATGTTAGAAGTGTCTGATCTCTAGTACCTCAAAACAACAAGTTTACTAAATTCTTCTCTAATAGTGTGTATAAATATATCACATATATCATATGAAACAATTGTGAGCCATAGAGCCCAAATCTCGTGGATTTTTAGAAACATTTGCAGACCAGAAGAGAACAAGCGTTTGTGGTGTCGTGTGAGATAAAGAGAGAAACATTATATAGGAGGTGGTTCTTACGTGCTGCGGAACCCTGTGCAGCTCTCTGTGGAACAGGATCAGTGCTGGAGCAGGCAGGGCTGCAGGCAGGGCTTCTGCTGCAGGTGTGGAAAGGACACGGGGACTCTTCTCCCTGCATCCACAGCAGCATCTCAGCACTGTGTTGCTGTGATGAATGCTCTGGGCTCAGGCTAAATTCTTCTGGCAAGTACTTCTGGTCTTGCCCTGAGTGAGTAAATTTTCCTTGGAATCAGTCTTTTGTAACTGCAAACCATCTGCAATATCTGGCTCAAATGTTAGGGTATTAGGATAAAGTTGTAACGTATTTGAATTGTAATAAACTAGTTTTGATGTTGGGATTACAGGAAAATGTTGAAGGTATGCAACTCCAGAGCAATCTTAGAGTTTATGTGCAAACATCAAAACAGAACAGAACCTCTCAACCCTTCTCTCACAATTAAACCAATTTGATACAGTGTAGTAAGTCTTCACAGTTCTAAGTCTGTGTTCTTTATTTTGTCCCCATTCCAATCTATAGACTTTCCTGGCCAAAGAGTTAAAGTGCCCTTAAAGGGGGTTGAAGATGGCATTAAAGCTGAATAGGTGTTTCTACCAGATAACTGCAGACCTGAGTTTATATATTTTCTAAACAAACTTTGATGGACGTATGCTTTCCTGCAAGACTAAATGATGGAGATTAGGTTTAAGGATTAAAAATTAGTCTGTGCCCTTTCCTCCTCCTTTATGAGGGTTTGTGTGTAGAGAAATTGGGACAGACTGATAGAAGAGAATAATTTTGCTCATCATCTCCCTCTTTTCCCCAGGCTTTTGTGTTTTTTTGTTTCTAAACTTAGAAAAGATAAGCAAATCTGGATCTCTGACAAATATTTCATCTCAGCTGTTTGCCATCACTTTCTAATTACAATTTTAGCAGAAACAGATTAAGAATCTCTTCTTCTAAGCATTGAAACTTTTCCAGTGCTTGTGAGACTCTAATAATACTAGTTTTCCAGTCTTCCATACGGTCTTCCACAAAAACGAGGTTGGACATTTTTTTTCTCTCTTTTTTTTTTTGTTACATAAAAATACCTTCTGTGTATATAGCAGAGTAAAACCGAAAAGTTGTAAGTCCAGTTGGTTTATCGTATTTAACATTCCCCTCATGATCAGATGAGGATGAGTTTCTTTTCTTAAGTCTACCACGGATATTTAACAGCTGGGAAATTTCTACAAAAGCTAAAAAGCCTTGTGAGAAGAATATTATCAATCAGTGTAGAAATAGACATGCAAATGAGACCTTCATGCCATACCTTGCTTTTCATAGTGTTTTGCAGTTTTTCAGATAGCAATTACTTCCAATTTCTTTTTCATTTGTTTCTTGTGGTGATGTGCGTCTATCTCTAGAGATAGACAGACAGATCTCTCCTAAAGTATCTGGTTAGAAGCTTCAGTTTAAAGTGTTATGGAAGTGTTGGTTCCAGTTGCAAGATTAACATGGTCTTAATGCCATTCTGCACAATATTTTCTCATCTGCTTTTTAAAAACAGTATATGTAATTCAGAAAATTTTCACTAGGACTTTATCGACCATGAATTACAGGATAGCTAATCCAACAACATCTGCATTTCATTCTGTACCAATGATTTTAACTATTACATTGTGAAAGACTTCAGTATTTAATATACCAATTACTAAACAGATAACAATGCTCTCTTGCATCCTTTTTGAATATTTGTTTTTATGCAATTTGGAAAAAACACCTGCACAATGGGTTTGACTTTCTATGAGATGTCTACTCTGGAAGCAGGACTGCTAAAATGGCATGGTAGGAGATTTATCTAGAAGTCTAGTTCTGTAAGATTCCCACACATAATGCTTCCACATAAGGTATCTCCTTGAAAAACTGCAGATTTTACCATTTTCCCCACAGTCTGCCCACTTCTCTGTTATTGCCAGGGGACTGACATTCCTGACCTCCCAGCAGCTCCAGTCAGATGATATTTTTCCGAGCAAAACAGAATAGGAACTGAATGCAGGCAAGGACCTTGTCCTCTGTTGAGGAATGGGGACCAGAGGCATTTGAATGAGGACTCCCATTAGGGATCAGCCTGATATTGAAGTCTAATGAAGTCTAGTGAAAATACTGTCATCTTTCTGAACTGAGTTTTCTTGTTTGTTTATCTGGGGGGAGGCTGGATCTTACATACATTTTGTGCAATTTTGTCACATGATGTAGAAACAGAATTTCCTCAGAGGAAGAAGCTCCAATCTCTGCTCTGCTAAACAGTCATGCAGGACTTTCTGGAGGAACGTTTCTGATGGTGGTGAGCTCTTACAGCTTGCTTGTGTCTCAGATACTTCTTGGCCAACGCGCAAGGAGCTGAACTGAGCAGTGCCACAAACAGTGTCATGGGTTGTAATGTTTAAGCAAATAACCTGTGCCTGTAGCACATGTACCAGCTGACAAAAGGATTGAGAGAGGACTTGTGACTGATATTCTGAGTGGTATCTATATGAACAATAAGTAATTTATGATTGAGCTACTGAAAAAACAACTGCATGTGTTTTTAGACTACATCAGTACAAGTTTTCAGAATCTGCAGGATTCACCTAGGAGCTTTCCACAACATAGCTACACTTTTATCACTGGCTAATAGTTCTGTGTGCAAGTGCTTAAAAAAAAATCTACAAGATAATAGAAGAGAAAACTAAGGGGGTAGGGAAGAAAGAGGTTTAAAAATAATTGGAATATGTCACAGTAAAATAGGGTTTTCATCCTAAATACCGTCATGGCAAAGTGGTAATTCACTAACTACTCTCCTGAGGCACTGTCTTCATTGGGAATTTTTGCCTGAAAGTAGTAGAGAGTAGAATTGTGTATGAAACTTGTTTTTTATGAGAAATTCTGAGCTGCCTGAAGTGTTCACTTCCAGCCATTTTTCAGACTGTAGTTTGCAGTGACCAATGTAGACAGTTTAAAACACCATGCCAGCATCCTCGCTGTCAACCCACTGACTGTTTCAGACTGCATCTGTTTCTCATTTTGACCAGATATTGCATCTCAGCATAGAAAAACCCCTTTATCAATCAGAGCTTAATAAATTTAGTATGCTCCTACAGAAAACTGTTTTGCTTAACAAATGTTTTTGTCAGAAATTGCCCCAGCAGTGTAGCCTTGCAGCAGTGTTGATAGCTGTGGATGCTATCAGCTTCAGCCAAGCGAGGATTCCAGAAGTACCACTGATTTTTCAAGACTAAGATTTTAGCCATTATATGTGTACACTTGCAAACTAGGTGCTGTCAGGAAAAAGTAATTTCTGTGGCTTTGGAATTTGGAAGCAATTTTAGTCTGCCGTAATATGGAGAAGTTTATACTAGCAGCCTTATTATAATGAAATGTTTGCAAATCTGAATGATTATTATAATAACCTTTTCCAGCTGAATAAGATCTTAATAATTTTGTATGCAACAAAAATACTGTTGCTGTTGGTTTATAAGCAGATTTCCTAATTATGCCCATTTTCCATCTCGGCTATCTGCATTTTTTCCAATGTTAATCATTATATTGTGACTTTAAAATGCTAAAAGCAAGAGGGCCGATGTGACACAATGAATGATACATAGTCTTCCCACCCCCTCACACCACCCTCCCCAGCCCCCCAAAAAAGTAAAAAAAATGATAGGGCTGCCTCGGCTGCAGTAAGTGAAGTTACAAACTTGCTCTGTACAAAAGACAACTAGAAGAAGAAGACACTTTCCAGAAGATACATTTAGCAGCATGTGTTCTTTTTCCTAAGTGACCAGATCTCTTTCTATCCATCAACAAGAAAACTATGTACAGTTTGTTAATCAGTAGCTGTGGATGCCTTTTCTTGTGTTGAAATCTATAAATACATGGTTGGAAAAAAAACATAGAAAAGCAAAACAGGATGTTTGAATGAGTAGCTATGTTTCTGTAGTTGCTATTTAGGTTTATCGCTAAAATACTATACAAGCACCACTGGGCTATATTCAAGTTTTCTATAGACAAGAAGGGGGCCATATCTGTGTTAACAGAAGATGAAAGAATAAAATAAAGAAATGTCTTCAACATTTCAAAACCACAGAAATTATTTTTCCTGCCTGTCAGGAGATTTATGAAGTAAAAGACCCACATTTTGTTTTCTGTCCTTGCATGCTTGTAAGTTTGTGCCAACTGTTACGTTTTGATGGGGGGAGCGGGGAAGGGAATATGTTTATAATGCGAATCACAGGACTGTTATACTATGTGTAGGAGAACAGTAAAACCTCATTTAAACACACGGGGGCACCAGTAGCTCAGCTCGGGCAGTTTATAGTCCTTAAATTCATAATGGGAAATGTGTAGCCCTATCTTCCTTTTGCAAATATCATCTCCTTACATTTTCATCACCTCTGGTACAATTCCGTGCAACAGAAAGCCTCTTGAGTGGTTTGTTTGTTTGTTTGTGTTTGATTTGGTTGTTTTGTTTTTATTTCCTGAAAACTGTTCAAACGAGATAAAGTTTGATAAAGGTGCTGGCTTGACAGACCAGAGAATCTGATGTTTTCAATCTGCAGAAGATGTGTAATGTTGTCAACTTCAGTGACTGCATTAAATGATGTCTCTTAAATCCTGATTGTTTGTAGAAAAAGAGACATATATTGGGACTGTTTTTACTGAAGCACATACAACTTTAATCAAACACTGAGTTATGGGCCTGACATTTAACAAACAAAATCAAGCCCCAACATCACTCTACTAGTCTATGCTTTCAGGTTTGGGGTACTTTTTACAAATTACTGGAAGAGCCCAGGAAATATGATTTCAGAATTGAATATGGACATCTCAAATTTGTAATGTAAAACTAAAGCTACACTTTTTTATATATTAATATGGTAGACATCTAGATTTGTATAGATTTAACTAAAAATAACTATCATTTTCTTTGTATGTTATTCCCCAAGTTGTGATGTCTAATGTAACCAGATTTTGAGTATCAGGCAGTGGTGCATGCTGTAAGAGAGGCAGTTTACAGTGTTAATTCCTGAATTTAAAAGCTAATGATCGTGTCAAATGCCACTGCCAAATGACAGTGGTGCTTTGCAGTGGATTTTCTTTATCTGAGTAAGTTATATGGCACAGCTCTGTGAAGAAATTACATGTAAAACAATTATACCCATAACTCTGCAAACAGAAAAATAATGAGGTAGTATGACTTTATTTGTTCTTTATTAAAGAGGACAAGTGTTTGAACATTTGGCCCATAATATCCTTTCTTCCGTATGAATTTATAAGCTACGACAAGCAATGAATAATAAGAAAGCGAAGTTAGTGTTTGTAGTGCTCTGTGGAGGTGCTGTTGTGTTACCTCAGTGTGTCTGACAACTTTCCCTCTTGAGCAGCAAGGGCAGGATCCAGCGAATGCTGTCGTTGTCACCACTGTGGGCTCTGCCACTTCTGAATCTGAGGAAGTGTTCTTCTTCCACCCCCCAGCACTGTAGGAAGTGCGCAGGCATGATGCTTGGCTCCTTGGTGTGGCTGGGGACAGGCAGAGAAAATTCTCAAAACTAGTGTGGTCATCAGAGAAGTCAGTCAATGGAGAAGGCAAGAAGAAAAGGGTATTAAACCCTGTTTCTCTCTAGATCGTTGCTATTTGCACGTGGGTGTGACAAAGGGATCTATTTGGCTTTAGGGTTTTGCAACTTTTCTTGAAACAATATGTATATAGCAGTCCTCTTCTTGTGGCTGCAGGAGGGAGTACAGGTGTCACATCCCTCTTCTGAGGAACCAAGAAGATAAAGTGACTCCAGCTAACTCCCACTAACCATAGTTATGTGGTATAAACTACTGCTGCTAGTCATAAAGTCATCTTTATAAGATGCTACCAAAAGAGAAAGCTGAGGTGGGACTCTTCCAGAGAAGAAAGGTGGCAGGTTTGTGGGGATTTAGAATTTAATTTAGAAATAGATTCTCATGTACCTAAATGTAATTAATAAATTAGAATGACATTTGTATTCACATTTTTTTTTCTCCACATGTTACTAGAGGGAAATAATTCAGTAAGAACTAAGAAACCTTAGCAGAAGAAGGAATATGACAGTTTCTATATTGCTTGTTGCTTTATAGTACTTCTGTTTTCTAGTGTTGACATATAGAGATATAATATGAAACTGTAAAACTTTATCTAGCAATTGAATATAGTCCATAAGTATTCAAAAATCTGCCAGTGAAGATCAACCAAATTATGATGAGCTCCTGTTTTCAAAGATTTTTTTTTTTCCCCTGTTAGCCTTTCATGTGCATAAAAAAGATCCTCAGGCACATTACTTGGAATTTATACCTCTTTGTAGCTGTTCTCAAAATCATGTGCATTTCCCCTCTTTCCATCTGAATTTTAAATGAACTGACAGTAAGAATACTTGAAAAAAAATAGACATTTTAGAAGTCTAGACAAAAAAGAGAATCTTACTTGTCTTGGTTGTGGTGCCATGTGCAGGAGATAAGATCTCTGGCATGCTCCAGAGGTTTCCAAAGCGATTATCTCTATGTTTCCCATCTCGTGCGCTTTCAGCAGTGCCTGACAGCTGCTGCAGGAATGAGTGAGAAGGGGAACGTTCTCAGCTGCTGAACAGGAGAGAGGCGAAAGCTATTTACTCCCCTTGGGATGCTTTAGTACGTCAGGTTAGCTGGCCCAAGCCTTTTTGCAGTGCCAAACAGCAGCGTTGGGCCTGATCTTACCTTGCAGGGTTCTTCATCCCACCGTTCTACTGCATCTCCATTGTGTGCTGATGATTTTATTCAAGTGCAAAAGAAACCTCATCTTGACTCAGGCCATGTTGGCTGAAGTTTTGAGTAGGAAGACCTCTGCTTTTGGAGTGGGGAGGGGAAAGGAACAGGAAGATGCAAAGTCCAGTGGAGGAGGAGACAGAAAACATGGTTCCATTCTGAACAACTGTAGTGCCTCCATGCATCACGTTATAGGAGCAGAAGGAGTACATTTCTATGAGTGCGCTGACCTTGGTGGAGCATTTGAGCTTCTCATGCAGCTGGTGTCAATAGCAGTGAATAAAATTCTCTAGTCTTTCGTTGGCACATTTATGTTTATAGGATTGAAATAATGTCCCATCCCTCGGGACAAAGCAGGTCACCAGCTTCCTGTTGTTGCCCTGTTTCATGGGGCTGTGCACCACACACGTGGTCATTAGCAAGGTAATGTTCTAGGAGCTGCAGGTGCATGGTGTTTGCTGGACGTGCTCTCCCTTGGCTCTGCTGACGTGTGGGAGCTGGGAGGCGGTGCGGTGCAGGGGGCCGGTAGCTGCACGTTGCACCAGGTTTGTAACAAAGATAAGCTTATCCACGCAGCGAGTGCAAAAGCTTTCTGCTCAGTCTGAAGGGCAAATTAATAGAGCCCATTAGAGAACTGTTCAACCAAGGGAGGCATAAGGATCGCTTTTCTGCTCTGTCAGCAAGTGAGCTGCTGGATTTTATTTTTTTTTATTGTGTGTGCAATTTGAATAATGAATAATAATGGCATATAAGCTACTGTTATAAATTTACTGTGAGAGAGACATAGGCATTACTTTGGCCTGAACCATTTCACAATAAAAGCATTTCATATCTTAAATATTTGTACTGTTTGTAATTAAAATATGGGATAAAATGGAATTATTCACTGAAAGCAAGGTCAGTAACTGTGTGATGTATGTGCTTAAGGGTTTAGAAAACACATTGAAAGGAATTTGTCCCTCTGCAGAGAAAAAGAAAATTAATCTTTATAGCTTTAGGAAACTTTGTTTCATTAAGGGGAAGACAAGCTGACTCCGGAATCTGGGATGCTAGAGTATGTATAGCTTTGGTTTTCTTGGGTTTCCCGAGGCACGCTCTTGAGCGGTTAAGGAAGTTGGCTAGGTTTGTATTTTTCCATTCTTGGTTCTCCTATGCTCTTTCTCCTTCCCTATTCTCTTATTTAGCAGCTTCTGTGGAATAAAGCAAATGTGATAATAAATAATATTTTTTCAGTGCCTCTCATTTCCTGATCTTAATCAATAGGATAGGACTCTCTAGGATGAAGTTAACTGAAGACACATGGGGGGAAATGATACTGGAACTTTAAAGATTTTGGTGATGTTAAAAAGCATAAGGAAAATGAAAATGCATTTCTTACATTCAGGATTTTTTTGACAGTTTGAATAAATCAGATTACATGGTGGGGAGTCTTGCAGATAATAAAGGAAATATTTTTTCGCAATGAGAATGGTGAAACACTAGAGCAGGTTACCCAGAGAGGTGGTAGAAGCCCCACCCCTGGAAACATTCAAGGTCAGGTCGGACGGGGCTCTAAACAACCTGATCTAGTTGAAGACGTCCCTGTTCACCGTAGGGAGGATGGACTAGATGACCTCTAAAAGTCCCTTCCAATCCAAAAGACTCTATGTTCCTATGGAAGGGAAAAGGCAGTCAGTGGATAGTGTCCCATTTTAAGACACAAAACATTCTGCAGAACTTGCCTCGTTTATGAATGTGACAACACCACAGAAAAGGTAGATGTGGCAAGGTGACTGGGGATGGAAGTGCAGGATAGTGTGGAAAGCTGTGACAGTGAAAGGAAAAAGAGCTATCTCTATATCAGAGAGGAAATAATTTTGACGATTTTTCCCAGAAGCATTACTAGTATAAATAAACAGATTTTGTGAAGTAACAAAGATGATATTTCATCTCTGATTAATATCTATTTATTCCCTCAGGAATCTTAACACAAATGGGATAAGGTGTATCTAGCTTCCCTTGCAGCTTGTATTTCTTTGGAGTTTGTATAGCTCAAGATGATAAGAGGTGAAACTCTTACTCAGAGGGAATATTCCTCTGTGCATCTGGAAAGGACTTGGACACTAAGAATCTACTTCATAATGTTTAATGAAAACTTAGGGCATCTAGCACAACGCTGTAAGTAAAGGACTTTAATTTGCGGTCTGGGATTTATATACACACAACAGATAGCCATGATCTGTTCTAGTTTGTAACTCCTGGCTAAGACTAGTCAAACCACCTCTTTTCTGAATTTGGAAGTGGGATAACTCTACCTGCACTGTGACATGGGAAACTGTTCCGATCAGATTGAAAGGCAAATTTGTCCCATTATTTGTGTTTAAATGTTCTACAGTTATTTTACGCTCTCAAAAATCCATTCTCACCGACTTTCTTAAAATGACTCTTCTGGGGGTCAGTGTTGCCTGTTTGTATTACATGCAGAAGATTGCTTCTGAGAACAGCTTTGTTTCAGTTGTGCTTGATGCTACCAACAGCCGGGTAGCAGCAACTGGAACTTCAGTGGACTAACAGCATTTCCATTGGATGTGTTTGATCAGGGGAACGTTCATCAGTGGCAGGAAACTGGTTACTCTTTGACTCTTTGTGTTTACTTTTCCTTTTTTTTTTTTCTTCCTTCTCTCCAAGAACAGAGTGGTTGTGCTGTATTCCCACCCATAGAGACAGTATTGCTTCTACAAAAAAGCTCGTTAAAATGCATGCATTATAAATTTTTTTGCCATTCCAGGTATCTCTGAGATGATAGCAGCAGTTGGTGAGATGATCAAAGACTTTACCCCAAATTATAGGAAAGAGAAGAGGCATGTAAAGTAACTACATGCTCACACGTAGTTACTTTACTACTACTTTACTTTACATGTAGCTCCTGCATGTGACAGGGAGCTGATTGTTTCAGAGTTTGGTTTTTTTTTTTGCTAGTATGTGGCACACAAAATTCGGTTTATACAAGAAGTCAGGAGAAATGGGGAAAACACAGCTTTATCTAGCCCATCATTTCTCAGTACAAGGGTGTTCTCTGTACTATTCTGGATTTTTGCTAGTCTAGTTCAAATAATGTAACTAGGTATCTCTCATGATTTCTTTGTGTAGGAAATTACGAAAAGTTCCTTGATATTTAGTAGTCTTGTCTTTTTCATTCTCTTCAAGGTTCAGGAGACCCATCTTGTATCATTTTTGCAGCTGACTGTAAATGTTTGTATCACAATATTTTGACTTGGTAGCTGCAGTTTCTTCAAATCAGTAACACTACAATACCAACATTAATGCAGCTTGTGAATTACTGTACATAATATCCTGATTTTGTATATTCATAGCATTTCATTTTTATTATTGCAGTCTTTACTGAGTGCACTATTTGTCAGAGTTTAATAGGAATGAGCTTTACTAACATTATTAAATCACTCAAGCATGCTAAATTATGGCACCAGAGCAGGTGCTATTGTCTCTAGCCCTTTTGGAAAGAAATGAAAACCCCTTAAATGATTGTGGACATTTATACCTAAAGGAAACAATCCGTTATATTAATATTAAAAGATTGTTTTGTACTCAGTCAAGGGAATTCTTGGCAGTCGGTTTAAACTTACAAGTATATATAGCACACTGGAGCCTGCTAAGTACCTCTGTTTTCTTTATGGATGGAGCTTTGGTGCCAAGAGGTCTGCACCACATACAAGATATGCTTCTATCTGATGGATTGTCCCATAGTGAACCACATTGTATACAGGATGTTCAAACACTTATTGATTATGTGGTTCTGTAGTTTACAGCAGAATCATAACCTGATGCTGTTAAGTACATATACAATCAGTCTTTGTGTGAAGGAGCTCAGTACAGAAGAATTTTATGCTGTACATTAGACGTTGGATTAAATTACATTAGATTAAATGTATGTTATACTTTTTTTTTTTAACCTCACCACCATAATATTATCGTGAATCTGTGCAGTTCTTACAAGCATCATCTTCATGTTGACTATGGATGTTAAATATATAATAAAGTTCATAGTGTATATAATGCTATTCTGGTTTTAGTACCAGGTCTCATTGTCAGGGAAAAACCTCATGTAACACAGATGCAATTTTTTTATAGAGCTATTTTTATGTTTGTTACATATCTGTAAAACTTTCCTTCAACATTGCATTACAGAATAAGAAACTTGTACTTGAGGGGTAAAACTACCATGCTGATTAGATTTTAGTCCATCATAATGTTTATTTAGGCTGTGCCAATAGAATTTATTCATACAGTCATTAGCTTTGTCTTCTTGCCCTATCTTCTTCAGTTATTAATTGCTACAATGAACAGCAACCAAAGATAATAGTGCAGTAAATGTATTAAGTTCCATTACTGTTTCATGTTTCTTTTTCTTTGCTTTTTCTTACCTATAACTTAAATAGTTAAGGAAAAAAAACCAACCCTAAGATTAACAGTAAGTGGCTGATTTTGTTTCCTAGTTTCATTTTTCATTACCTAAGTTACCTGATTTAGGTTACAGGGTCATGTTTCTAAACGAGATGTTTGAAATCTAAACTTGGATCTTTCTCTATAACAATTATATATATTTTTAAATCTATGTCTGGATTATTTGAAGCAACTACAGCACTTACACTTTAACCCTGTAAACAGACAGTGTGTGTAAATTGTCTTTGCTAGGTGGTGCTCATGAGGGTCTCCAACACTTGGGTCCTTATGGCAATATCCCAAACATCGTGGCGGAGCTGACAGGAGATAATGTGCCAAAGGATTTCAGTGAAGATCAAGGATATCCTGACCCTCCAAATCCCTGCCCTATTGGAAAAACAGGTAATTCAGGTGTAGCCTTCACACATCTGTCTTCACTGTACACCTCTCAGTCTTGCAACACCAGATTAACCAGTACGACACTTGATCAACAGTGGGTGTTTTCTTTCATTCTCTACCCTAGGAGCAGAACTGTTGAGCAATCAGGTGCTTTAGATGAATATTTTTTTTGTAATATGTGCACCTTCTGTACCTAGAGAAGGTCAGGTGGAAGAAATCATTTTGACCTTGGAGTAGAAGATAGTGAGATTTATGATAGTGTCTTGCTCTTGAGGTAGTTCATTTTTAGGCTGGCCCCTGAACAAAGTTATCATTCTGGACAGATGAGATTTACCCTTATTTTAGAGATTTTCATTGTGCCAAGGGGAATGAAACTGTCTGCCCTGATCTCCAACCCAGACCATGAGTCAATATTTAAGATACTTTGGCCCTAATCCATGCGGCTTTATAGCTCACTGAGGGTGCATCTGAGCCAAGAAATGGAGAACCACATGGACGTACCCCAGAGCACTGCATGCAGGCTCACTCTGGCCTAGCAGCAGTGCAGCCTCGGTGTGCCAGAGCAGCCCGGTACCCGAGGCACCCAGCACATCCCTCAGATTGCAGCTGCGCATCTACCAAGCCCTGCGAGTGGCTACTGCTGAAGGATCTCTGCAGCAGCACTGCATGTGCATGATGCAGACATACCCAAAGGGAACTGATCTTTTTCCTGTTATTTGAGCCAAGGAATGACTTCCAGTACTGAGAGTAGTAGTAAAACACCCATTGGCTGCCTTGAGAGCTGCAACTGGAAGTGAGCACTATTTTTTCGCTCATTTTTTATTTGTGAGCTAAAAGATCCTTTCAAAATATTTTCTGTTTAGTCGCCTTTTATACAATTTGGATAATGCAAAACAATTGTCCGTATTCTTACTTAAAAAAATGTTCTGACTAGCTTAAAATTGATCAAAACATAGATATTTGTCACGAACAGTTTTGCAAGCTGTTTTTTACATTTCATTTAAAAATATGACAAATTTTTGAATAGTCCTCCCTTATTGTTTTCTGTTACAGCCAATTTGGTGAATATGGCCGCATCTCTTCTGAAATAATATCTAATCTTTCATTTTGTTCAATATAGTTGTTGTCTGACAGGTTGCAATTGATGAGTTTAGGTTTTCTTACACACACGAGCACACACACAGACTTTCTATCGTCTGTGCTTCTCCATTAGACTTCTGTCAGAATGATTAGATAAAGAAATTAAAAACCTGGCATTCAGAGAAATCCATTTGAAAATCCCTGCAATTTTTCTTTCTTAGGTGAAATAAAAGTTGTTAGCTAAGCTAATACTGTCAGATTTGAACACAGCAGGAACTCTTAGGGAAGTGCTGCCTGCTCAGATAAATGGTTCTGTCGTAGGTACGCAGTGAGTGAAGATAGTATCTACTAGGATTAGAGTAAAATGTTTTTCAGAGCCTTAAATGGAAATTCAAGTGGTGACTGTATTCTGCATACAAATTACCAGAGGCCTTCCTCAATCAGGTCTGTGGATTTGCTTAATGGAAAACAATTTTTCCAGTCACTGTCTACATATGCACATTCCACAGCGGGAATACATAAGCCTGGAGCACTTGAGCTCGAAGACTTTTGGATTAGCAGTTGCAGAGGGCACACATATGTCTAGCTGCCCTTCGTGCTTTCTACCAAAAGACACAGATGCTCTGAGAAGGTCAACCACATTTCTGTTGTTACCTGCTTCTCTCTTGAGATGACCCTGCCCCTGCTGAGACTGAAATATTTTTTAAGTGCTTGTAGTTAACTTAAATGGCTTCTGAGTTACTGAGCCAGCATGGCTAGCTTCCCACTGTCTCTTATTGGCAACTTTATTTTTTTTCCCTCTTTCTAAGGAGAGAAGAGAGAAAGCAGAATCTGTTTGACTTACAATAACCTCCTCAGGTCATTGGATCAACTCATTTTTAAGTCAAGTATTTACTGTTTCCCACATCTAAGGGAAAAAGATAATCTTTTAACATGATGCTCACTGAAGGACAGAAGGGAAAGTCCATAGCTGTGTCCTCTGGAGTACCTGTGTACTGGCAGATGCAGCTGCTTGGTTGCCCAGCATCATGCCCTGGGTGGCAGGATCTGCTTGAATATGTCTGAAAGGAACTTGGACTGCAAGCTCCCCACGATGACAAAGCAGAGGGAGCTCCAGGAGCACTCTATTGAAAGAGCTACTCTGGCCTCAAGTTGCTGAATCTCTGTTTAGTCTGAAGATGACTTATTTTGGTAAAAAGTCCATAAACTGATTTTTAAAAGAGCATAATCCTTGATGTGACACTGTCTGCAGAAACATACATTGTGATCAAAGGAGATTTCTGCACCCATCAGATTAGTTTCCAATCTGCAGAAATGTCTTCACCGTAAATCTTTTTCCACATTGCATTTTTATGAGCTCTTTTGATAAATGATTTTCAGCCATTTTGAACAAAGCTAAATCACTAATTTTAAAGAAAAACAAAAAGGAGAGGGAGAGTTCGGAAAACAGATTTGTTTGATTCTGAAATTTCATTAAGTTTTTTTTAAATATTTAAATATGTTGTAATAAACTCCATTCAAGAGAAAAAAATTATCTGATATTTTCCAGTCATCCAGGTCTTTAATTTTTTTAAAAAGTTGCATAATTGCATTTATCAAATTTGCTGAAATTTGCTCATAATGTGTATTTCAAAGCTAGTAAGCACTCTGCTTTCTAACACGCTTTTGCAGTTGATGATGGGTGTCTAGAAAACACCCCAGACACAGCAGAGTTCAGCAGGGAATACCAGCTGCACCAACACCTTTTTGATCCAGAGCATGACTATCCCAACATGGGCAAGTGGGTGAGTACATGCTTCATGTGTATTTTTGTTCCATGTGAAACTGAGTGTTGTCTGCTGTGTGGGATACTATGAAACCAGAAAGAAAATGCTGTGCTTATTGATAGCAAAATTATCACCCTAAGGGAAATGTCTCAAAGTAGCCCTTAAAAATATATAAATGTCTCAAAATTGCCCTTAAAAATATAAAAATAATACCTGTGATTGATGAAAACCCCTTAAAAATAGAAAGTAGAAATCCTTGTCTTATTGCCTGGCCCAAATTATGACAACTATGTATGTGCTTCATAAATGTAAGAAACCACATTTCAAACTGCAGTGAATATGTAACCAAATTTAGTGTGGATTTTAGCACAAGATTTCAAAACATACCAAGGCCCTAATCTGAATAGTCCTGGTTCAGTGACTATTCACTGTTCAGCTACTTAGATGCTAAAAATAAATAAATAAATAAATACATAATAATTAAATAAATGGAGTGCAGCAGTGCCTGAACACCTCAAGAAAGTCTAGATCCAGACAACTTGCTTTAAGGAATCCTCTCTGGCTTAAGGATTTTGGAAGACTTGATGCTCCTTCGTCCTCTATTCAGATTGTGCACTATATTATATTGAAAACCTGGTTTACACATTGCATATAATAAACACATCGAGCTACACTACAGGCAAAAATCGTGCTCTGAGCGTACAAGGACTTTAATAACTCCAGCTAGACTATTTCTGCAGGCTAGAGGCTCCAAAGAGAGCTCTGCTGCTTAATCTTAGATTACATCAGTTAAATGTCCAATCCCAAATCCATCTTCAGGCGCCAGGAAAACAATAACAATGATCATAATTTATGCTTCTAGAGCAAATAATGAAATCTCATTTTACATTGTTATAACACTTTACTTAAGAGTGCCCTAAACCAGCGCTCTGTAAGCATATATCGATAAATGGACATGTTTGGCAGCCTCTTCTCCTGCTATAATTGTGAGACAATGATTCATCATTCATAATCAGACCAGCGTAAGATTTATCGCCTTAATTACTTCTGTGAGTGCTAAGTTTCTAGAGAGAATCATGCCAAAAATCCAAATTTTGGAAACTCTTGTTGCATTCTAAGTAATTACCATCAAAGGTTTTCATTTTAAAAACACCAGATGGTGAACTTTCTTATTTATGCCAGATAACGCCGTTAGTTTTCTTATTATTCATAAGTAATTTACTTTCATAATACCATTTTGAAGACTGTAAAAGCAGTTCTGTAAATCTTTGGCCTATAGCAATATTTCAGAATCAAGCATACATACTGTGTTGTCGTTAGCAACATATATACTTAACAAATGGTAGGTAATGATTAGTGAATACTAGCTTTTTTTCATTTCTCCATCCATCAGTACTAATTTAGGGGAAAAAAACTGCTCACGCATGGATTAAAACGGACTGTTAGGTACTAAACAGTAATCATATCTAGCTGCAGCATAGCCAACTCCAGATCTTTTTAATTAGAGATGAAACAGCTGGTAATGTCCGTGAGCAAATGTTCTGCCGAGATCCGTAAGAATTGCCCCGGCTGCCTCCTCGTTGTACATTACTACACATTAAAACGATAAATACAACAGTATCTGGTTTTGTGGCCAGTTTCGTGATTTTTATCTCTCTGGAAAAATAAGAGCAGAAAAGCGCTCTAAAAATTAGCCGCTTGAGACTTTATAAAGGAGAGAGAAAGTAGGTCAGATCTTTTAGGTCACTAACTGTCATCTGGATTAGGTCGTAAATGACCGACACGGCCGACTATGGGCTGCCCACTGTGTGCATCCTCAGCCTCCCACTGCCCCCAGCCACCAAAATCCCCGCTGCCTGCCAGCAGCCTGCTTCTGCTTCTCCTGTGGAAGAGCCTAGGACCAGGCACCTCAGGGGCTCTAAGGGCTGCGTATTTATACCCATTTAGAGACTGCCTTTCCACAGACTCCTGCACGCTGCGAAGGCGCGAGGCTGTCACCACCGCCTGAAGCCCTTGGAGCCAGTGTGTCTCCTGGACCCGTGTGAGCTGGCGTGTGCTCGCAAGCTCTCGGGGGAGCTTCTCCCCAGCCTTTTCCTGTCACGGAGCGGTTGAGGCAGTGTTAGTTACGGTTCCCACTGACTTGTCCTTTCAAGAAGCCAGCATGCATTCCTTAGCTTAACCACAGTAAAACCCAAATTACATTAGCAGGTCAGAAAAAAACAAAACCACAAAAACCTGCTTGTTCAGGAATAATGGGAAAGAAACAGGTTGCTCGGTTTGTTTTAGTGACAGACTGTCATGCATGCAGAGCTGTGGGACCTCTGCAGTTCCCTGTGAATAGCAGACACTATATAACGGAAAAGCAAGACTAGAAGCTGTCTCAATCACACAGCAAAGTGTATGATTACGTGTAGATGCTAAATATTATGTGTAAATAGTGCTAATACATACAAAGATACAAATAGCGAAATTGTGATAAATACATACGGGGTTAGAAAAGGGAAAAAAAAGAGGAAGAATTTTCCTGTCTTTGGGACAACTCTCCATATATCAATATGCTGACCTATGGAAAGTCTCAGAAACAGACTGTTTATAGAGCAAGATATATGGCTTTATACTCTGCTCCCCGACCCCAAAGACTCTTTTCTTTTTTTTTCTCCTCATATGTGGAAAACGTAGAAGGGACAATGGGAATAGCAAGATGAAGGACTTTTGGAGGTTTCTACCCTAGTGTGCAATGATAGTTTCTAAGATTTCTGGTTTGTTTGCTTTTTTTTCCCCCTCAGTTCAGACTTTTCCTCGCAGGAGGCAGATACTTGCCATTCGAGTCTGCCTTTTCCGCATCTTGCAACTTCACTCTTTAGCTGGTTTGAAGAAATGCTGCTGGCATCCAGAAAGACTTGTATGAAGATGGTTTACAATATACAATTTACAGTACAAATCTTAAAACCACTTATATGCAAGCTATTTATTGAAACCCAAAGTGTTAACCACTACCACATGTAGGGGTTAAAAAGAGGAGGGAAGTTCAGCTGTGTTTTTTGACACCAGTATCAGTACAAATAGAAAATTAAAAGCAGCTATGCTTTTCAGCAACGCTTCTTTTTACTGAAGCAGTGGATAACATTTCACTCTGAGGGTAGAAATAATGCCAGTACTGCTTATCAGCTATAGTGGATGGATCCAAGACAATACGAAGAGAAGCAAATGGGAAGCAGGGATAAAAATATCTGACAAAGTTGAACTTCTTGTTAAAGAAGTTACCATCTCTGGCTTCCTAATGTTAATGAAAACCTGAAGCTAATCACTCAGACTTTATTTTATTCCAACTCCAGTTATAGTGAGAAACGTCAAATGCATCTTTCTTTACCAGCTGTTATTGTTAAATATCTGGATGGCAATGGTGATTATTAGGACAGGTTATGGTAGATCTGGTCCCACTCTTCAATTTCAGACAATACAGATTGTTTAATTCAGTGTAGTATGCTTGGTGGAACAGAAATTGTCATGTTTGATATTCCTTGTACAACTGTAAATTGACTGGAGAAAAGGAAAAAGACTACAGAGAAAAAGAAAAAGGAAAAAAAAAAAAAAGAAAAGAAAAAACTCAGCCCTCCTGAAAGTGTGCAGCCTTGCTAATGCAGTTTTCCTTTTAGTTTTGCTGAACAATTGTGCAGGTCCAGATTACAGAGATGCTGGTTGTTATTGTCTTAAAGAAGTTTCAGTGAGGTCTGAAAGATCTAAGGGTAAATCTCTCTGGCATTAGTTAGTTCGTTGTAAGCATTTTAACTTCTGAGTTTTTCCCACCTAAATCCCAATCTGTAGTACTCTAATCCAAGCAGCCAAAAGAGTGCAATGAAGGTCCAGGAGTGAGGGGAAAGTAGCAATTAATGTGCAACATGTCTCCACATGAGGTGTATCTTTCACTGGAGAAACTCCATGCCTTCATTCCCAGCAACTTCTAGGTGAGGGATGAAAATGGTTAGCACTTCATGGGCAAATTTTGGTGACTGCTGAGCTCAGGCCGTTACGCAGTGGAGCATATTTTCAGAATTGCTATTACTGTACAAGCACACTCTTAGTTTATGCTCCATAACCTTATTTGCTTTGCGCTCCACATAATGTTGAAGTAGTAGTTACGGTCTTAAAACATTCCCAAACAGACTAAACAAAATACGATCTTCCTGAGTAGGAACCGTTCAATTAGAAGGAATTTTCCCTGAGTGACAGAAATGTTAGCTCCAGTAGTCATGAAATTATTTTAATTTCAGAAACACTGTTTTTCGTCTTGTGAAAAGTATAAGGTCAAATAGTTTACAAAGAGAGGCTTCAGCGGTGCTTTGTTTCCTAAAGAGAATAATTTATACATCTGTGGGCTGCTTTAAAATGTTAAATTTAAGTTTTCCCAAAGTAAGTTTCCATAAATGACTAGCTAAGAATGTCTCCCTTGGCCAATTTCATCTCTGTTCCCTTTTGGCACAGCTCAGACAAAATAACTGAGGTTGGGCAAGAGATAGGCCTTGTGAATTTGGGGTTTAATGAACACGAGAAGTACGAAACAGACAATTTTGGCAGATTTCATTGTAACACTTGAAAATGTTTGTTTTTTCTCATATCACGGCTGCAGAGAGGGTAGAAGTGTTTGGTGAATTTGTCTCGCGCTAGAATTACACTTTCTATTTATATAATCAATGTTAGGTCAGTTGTTTATAGCAGAATTAATGGCCTTGTTTATACAGCGTTCTGCTTTTATACATGTAATTCTTCTCTCCTTCCATTTTCAGGTTAAGGTTTGGATTTGGTTTTCTTCATATTACAGAACTGAAACAAAATGTGTTGAGCATGTGTGTGTTATTCCAGACTTTATTAGAATCCACTACTTGTATGAAATACAACAATATGCGGATGCACTTATGTAAACTATGGTCAGAGGGGGTTTTTTGTGTTGTTTTCTTATTTTTTTTCCTCTTTTCTCATCATCATAACTTTCTCTTCTGCCAAGATGTTTTTGGCAGTTTTTAAAAGGTTTGCCATTAAAAATGTTATAGACCAAATGGTTTTTAGAAACTTTATTGAGGGCACTACTTAAACAAAGGAAGAGTTGGCGCTGAACTCCTTTCAGCAGAACTTTGCACTGGAAAGTGTTGATATCTGGAAGGGAATAAGAAAAGACAACAAAACAGCAGGAATGACGCCAACTGTCATTTTTAAAAGGAATTAGAAAATCCCTTGTAAACCAAATATTTTTTGCTCCTGTTCTTCTGTCACCTCAAATGCATAGAAAGATGTACCAGAGGCAGCATTACTGCTTCCCCTCCTTCCCACTCTTATTTCTCTTTTTTTCATCCTCTTTTTTTTTTTTACATATATGAATTTATACCATATTTTACATGATGGGGAATGTCTAGTCTATATCATTATGCCAGCATGTACTTGAACCACTTACTGCCTGAACATGAATGATAATATAGTGCAACATATTGGAAAATTTCTGGCTTTCAAATTGTTAAGACTGTGACTTCTCCTGAAGAACGGCAAAATGTTACCAGGAATATCCAAACATTTCTTTGTGGTTTATCTTTCCTATAAAATGACACACCCCCTCTATACGTGCTAATATTTAACAGCAAAAGTAGTATTTTAAAAGAAGTTTAATGAATTTGATGGCTGCATTTTTTTCTCCTTCCAGAGCAAGAATTTACTCTTTCAGAAGATTAATGGTGGCCCAAAAAGAAGAAAGAGGGTAACTATTAGAATACTTTTTAGCCTTTGTATCATCTAGAGAGCTAATAAGAATTAAAATCATATTATTGAAATGAAGAGTTAATCTAATGCCTCTGCATTATACTTTAGACTGTGTGTAAAGTCAGGGGATCTCTGTGATGAACACCTACAGCAGGCTTCAGGACTGTCCACCAATGTAAGATGTGTTTCTCTAAATAATTTAGCCTCTTGCTTTCAGGAGACACACTTCAATGCAGAGCATCAGTTTAAAAATTTTATATTATCTGTTTTTTTAAATTGATACTATTTGCATAAAAACATTTAAAAATTATTTTGATGTCTTTTTAAAAGTTTGCTACTAAAAATATTAGCAAACTTATCTACCACTATCCATGCATGCGAATGTATTTTTGGGTGTAAATGACAGTACAACTGGTTCTTTAGCTGATGCAATTTGATTCACTTACATACTCATATTTACCTCAGATTAAACTTTGTGTCCCACTTGCCAGAAACACAAAGGTGAATGGGTTCTCATCGCTGCAACAAGGAAGTATATCCACATATCAGAGGGAACCTCTGCACAGTCCACCTCACTATTGTCTGGCTCTTTTTTTCGTAGTTAGTCTTTCTTTAATGAAAAAAATCACTTTCAGACAGTCAAAATCTTTAGCTTTGCTGCTGGTATATTTTTTCTGTAAGAAGAAAAAGTTTAGCTCCCTGCTAGCAAGTAGCTTTTCAAAATATGACAGCACAGTTTATATTGTAAATGAAGTAAATTTGGTTTAAAATAACTGAAGCCTAAGTGAGGATGATTTACTCATATACTTATTTATTTAACTCTCAAAACTATAGTCTTTGCTAGAAAGGGAGAAGATGAGTTGATTTCTTACTGATTCACATATCACTGGTAATAAACACTGCTGAACCACAAGTTAATGATCTATCTTGAGCTTAGTATCTGCCTCCTGCTTACATTTGATTTTTGAGTTTCTTAGCGGAAGAGGAGCAAGGGTTAGCACCTAATTTTAACTCAAAGTAAGTAGAATTTACTCTGGAAATAATCATGTGGAATATTTATTAATAGCTAGAACGGCATCTTAAAGTAGGATTAGTGCAATACATACATGAGAAAAAAGATAAAATAAAAAAATACATTTTCTGTCTGTGTGTTGACTGATGTAATTTAATACAAAAGGAATAATGGCCTGAGAGATGTGGCAGCCACATGATCAGCGGTAGCCCAGGATTTTGGAGGTGAAGCTTCAGTTTCTTGCTTTGCAGCAGATTTATTTCCTTAGCACAGGCATGTCACTTTAAATTGTTAACGAATTTACCATTATTTTCTTGTTTTGAGAGTAATACTGTAATGATTACTAATGCTTTAATAAACCATTAAGAATTTTCACTTTATCAGCAGAAGGGTAATCTAGAGCTGTCAGCAGCAGAGTATATTTTTCCAGAAACCAAAAAGCCGACTGGATTCCCCTCCTGTTTTCTGAGTTCCTGCCACTCGTCCCTGCCCCTCTGCAGAGACAGAGAGCTTAGGGAGGACAGCGTCTGCAACAGATTGGTCTTTTGAGTCAGGATGTCCCAATTTTAGCTTAAAGTGAGTCCTCTTTGGAAAATTAGGTTGTCCATGGAGAGTAAATATGTTGTATCCATATGCAGCTATAGTGTAACAGTCACAGCGGCACTACTGGAGCTGACAAAACTACATATTCTAAGTATGTGTGTATATTCTTATATTTATATGTATGTATATAAGTACATACATGAGCATACATACACTTAAGCATAGTGTATCTAGTAAAGGTATGTATTTATCATTTGCTACTGTGTTATTTTTTTTTCCAGTCTTTGCAGTGACCTCTAGCAGTTTGACTAGCAATTCTCCGCTTTTTTTAATATCTGTGCATGAACGTAGCCCTGTTCAGAATCTAATATCCCAAACAGGACTGCAGTGCTTCTGTGATTACTGAGTCACATTGTCATGGGCTTGGAGCTGTGCACAGAGGTACTCAGGAACTGCATTGCTTTGAATTCAGCACAGCTGTATAGGATTTAACATTTTTTTTTTAGTCAAATCAACCAAACGTTTTGCATTATATTTTGTGTTTTCTTTTGTCAGTTGAGAAGGATTCAAATTTATATGTATTCTCATTCTCTTCTACTTTATTCAAAAAGTAGCAAGCAAGTACTATTCCAAAAAAAAGACCAATTAATCTTCCTAAGAATCTTCAAATAATTCCTAGAAGTTTATGCAACAGCCGAATTTCACTGAATTAACATTAAACAGAACTTCTTTAAACAAACACAAACAAATCATCTACATGTGTCTTATTTTTAACAATTTAAAGCATTAAATTAGTGTTAGTTTTATTTTCAAAGATTTTTCCACATGCATTTCTGGATCTTAATTTTTTTATGTTTTCACTTGCCGCAGACAAAGCAGTCAAAAGACAATAGAAGAAAGCAAAAGGGCTGCTCTGTGCTAGGATTATGTATTGATGATGGAGTTTACAAATCTGGAGAAACCCAAAGGCTTAAACTCGAAGACAGACAAACCCCAAATCTTTTCCAGAGATTTGACAATTACTTGGGATATGTGAAGAAAAATATTTCATGCCTATTTCAAAAGTTTTTTTTCTTTTGGTGTAGTTTTGAACTCCTAAATTTTGGTGAAAGAAGCACAGAAATATCTCAAGAGAAGTAATTTCTATTATACAGCCAGCCTGACAAGAATCAGGAGATACTGGAAAATTTGCATTCCTCCAAAGTTTGTCCTTAGGCAAACAATTTTTATTGGCATCAAAACCCAGCACACTAGAATTCTTGTCCGTATCTGTGAGGGAGAAAGTATATACATGAAACGTGTTTATACTAACACTGTAAAAGGCCAGAAAGTGGATGTCAATAATATTTAATTCTGAAGCTCCACTAAACTGCTTGATACTTGCAAATACATTTTATTCCATGGGTATAGATAAAATTCAGGCATAGGCTTTCTACATTACTATCATCTCCAAATAACATTGAGACAGGATCTGTTCATCTTCAGTCTCACATTGGGCTGCTTGCATGGCGCAAAGTGAAGTTAAACCCTCTCCAGGGTTCTTCTTTCCAGCATTCCCTTGTTCTGGCAGTGGTATGAGAGCCATTTCCTATGCCAAAATCTTGCTTGGCTCTGCTTCTGTGCCAGCAGTTTTTTTATCTCAGCACCAAGAGAGGAAGCGAGGAGGGGTTTCCTGGAGAGGAGATGGGCTGAAGAGAGACTTTAGTCAAAAATGGTATCGTGGTATCTAACTTGTCTCCCAGTATAAGGTCCATCAGTCTAGTAATTTAAGCTCAAATGACCTGTACTTCTCAATCAAGTTCTTTCCTGCCTCAAGCATTAGGAAGAAAAATCTGCTTCTGCTTCTCTGCTGAGCTGAGGAAAGGAGGAGTGGAGCAAAAAGACAGTGTTTAATTCAAATTGTCCTATGTTTTCAACAGTCCTCCTTCACTTGTATTCTTTATAGTGGATTGGATTAAATTCTTGCACACAAAAAATATTAGAAGACAAGACACAGCTTAACTATTAGATTTACTCCCTGGGAGCAATTTCTGGTTTTTTTTCAGTCTGTAAGTATCTGACAGAGAAGAAATATATAAATATATCCACTAATCCTAATTACCCTTTATATGTTTTCCTGTTCCTAATACATACAAATTATTTTATAGGTATAAATAATTATAATTCTAAACTTTTTCAGAGTGTGAATCCGTATCTGCAAGGACAGCGACTGGATAACGTTGTAGCAAAGAAGTCCGTTCCACATTTTTCAGATGAAGACAAGGGTCCCGAATAAGTACAATAAAAATGAATGATGAAAACTCGTGCCATCCTCTGCTAGATCGTAATATTGCTTATATATAATCATCTATTAAAATCCTCGTGAATGGCAGCATGTTTATTATTTATATAATTGTAGATGAAAAACAGCTGTATTTATAACAGTACATTCTCCTAGATAACAAAAATATGGTTCTGCTTTTTGTTAAATTATGGTAAAAGGACATTTGTGTTGTTTGTATTTTAGCCATGGAGCGAACTTTAAAAATGTTAGTCATTTTAATAGCTAACGTGAGGTAAATGGTCTTAATGAGCAGCTTGTAAATAGGAAGACATAAAAAAAGGCCCAGTCTGACTCCAACATTTAATCTTAAATGTTACTATGTTTGACACATGAAAATTATAGTTTTATGTTTTGTTCACAAATATTGTTACTTAGCAAAGACAAAGTATTTATTTTACCCAGAGAATTTTGGCTTTTGCTCCATTTTAATAAACATTTAAGCAATCTACAAGGTTTGCAAAGTGACATTTTCCAAAATATTTCAGAGGCTCATTTGTCTCGGTTATTGCTGTGCAAATTTTAAAATTAAAGAACTTCTTTTTGACTCTACCCACTGGGATATTTTTCTGTTAGTTTTAATTGTTCCATGTCCACAGCTTTCCTGAACACTTGTACATCTTTCTTTCTTATCAATGGCACTGGATCATCAATGGAAAGTCATCTCCCCCACTGTTCTTTGTCGTAGTAACAGCACAATTTGTGCATTATAATGTGCTTAAATTATGTGTCCCTGGGATATTGGAAGTGAAGATGAAGACACTTAGGTCTGTGTTAATAAGGTTGTGTCAACATCCTTTGAATCTAAATCCAGGATGTGAAGGTTATTGCAGTTGATGATCTTCTGAAAAACAGTGATAGTCTAGTAACACTGGTAGCTATCACTGCTCTTAAAGTTGCTCAGGGAAGCTTAAATTGCCTTTTTGACCCAAGGAGATTGAAGAATTTTATATTCCAGAAAACTGAGCTCTACCCCTCTGAAAGATAAGAACATAACATTACCTAAAATTTTGTTATTTTCTGGGTGCATCTGAAATATTTCAAATCATGTGCACTGGAATTAGGGGAAATAGCATTAGCTATTGAACTTCAGATTGATGGAACAATAGTGTAGTTTCCTTTCCCATCCCATAGAAAGACACAGTAAAACAATGACAAGCCCTTAGAAAAAGCAGACAAGAAACTAAGAGAAGCTAAAGGTCCTAGCTACATAAGATTAAAGCCAGCAGGATGGCATAAATATGACTGTGTATGGCACTCGCTTTTTCTATCCCAGCACTGAGTGATTTGTAATAAATTATGTGTGCAGACAGTTGGTCCTCTCACGTCATTTATGGGTAGATTGCAAAACTCTGTAACATTCTAGGCTGAACCATCATGTCTTTCATCATATTTCATCTTTAAAAAAATTCTGGAAGAGAAGACTAAGTAGTATGTAATGCAGTGGGGTTTATACTCACATGTGACACAAAGCTGAGGAGTTCATGTGAATCACAGAGCTCCTTCTGCTTCTATTGCCTGGAACGGGATGGAAGTACTCCAGCTGTTCACACCAGAGAACTTGGTTTCTCTGCTTCTTAAGTTCACTCTTTTTATCTGCACTCCTGCTTAGTCTTCACATAGGTACTGAGAGCTGTAAAGGTTGTCTCCAGAGCAAAAAAAAAATGTATATATCATGGCATGAATCTGAAATCAGAACCCATCAACGCCTAGTGACCCAGTGTACGTCAAACAGCCGTTCCTCCCACCTAACCCCACAGCCAGCCACTGGTGCTGCCACAAGGCTTCCAGCTGGTCAGAGGCTAGCTTTCCATTCCTAAGAAAGTGGTGTTTCTTCAGTACTCAACTGTCTCATCAATACTTTTAAAGCAATCTGAGCTACAGTCTGTCCTTCCTAGTTCCAGTAAAATCCATTTTAATCACAAATCCGAAGCTAACATGAAGGCAATTTATTTCATGTTTTAAGTTTCAGTAAGGAATAGCATATAATAAAAGGTGGTGTGCACAGTAAATGGGGGACTTAAAAAGGGAGAGGCAAAGAAGACTTACTTGCTCAATAGTATCAGAAGGACCAAGTCTGATTTCTTGCAGCCCTTTAACTCACCACACCCACTGCCTGGGGTTGTGATAATCCCTGCAAATTTACTAGCGCAGGAATCTGTGGTGGCTGCCTGAGACCTTGGTGGGGCCTGAGAAGTTACCCTTCTGTCTATGATAGATCTGCACAGAGCACGCCAAGAAAAAATTACACAATTTAGAGATGTTTTTGTCTTTAAATGCAAGTGCAAAAAACCCTTTACACTGCACAGTATAATGATGCATCTTACAGGAACTGTCTGCTGGAAGAAATCAAATGTGTGGCGGTGAGCAGACATCTGCTGAGCCCATCAGGCAGCTTGAGTGTTTTATCAGGAAGACTCAACAGCACTATTGTGAAATTTTAATGAAATATAGCCATTACACCATGATAATGAGATTAATTATTCTAATTTCAGTTTCATAGTAAAACTGCCTTTCTGTACTGGATTGGTAGTCTCATATTAATTAGAGCAAAACAAAGCAAAAATGCAAAAAAAGTTGTCCTTTCTACTGCTCCAACAACAGTCCAAACATTTATGCATTTATATATATGTTTTTTTAAAAGAATCATCACAGTGGTGGTCTTTTGGAATCAATGGACAAAGACACCAACTATCCCCTTCACTAAGAGCTCACTCCACCAAACCAGCATTTACAAGAATGTAAACAGCTGCTCATCTCCCACAGATGTAAGCACCCTGTTACATTTATGATGAATGTGAATTAAGGAGCATGTATATTGTTATTGCTGTTTAGAATTTTAATTAAATTAAAACCTTTTAAGATTATTTTAAAACTGCAAGTGTGTTAATTACCTCTAACATATTTGAGACACAATATCCTTGTAGGAAGCTATACAAAATAAAGTGTATTGCCATGGAACACTGGTTGTGTCTGGTAAAGAAATATTTATGACTCTAGTTTAAGAAAAGCATTGTGTAACTGAGGAGATTATAGTATTTCATTTTTGACACAAAACTTACTCTGCGGGTGCATGTTTGTATATATACACACACACAGTAACATACACTTCAAAAAAGATAATATAGTCTTGCAATAAACTCAGTAGTAAAGAATATAAAGATGTCAAGCCACAGAAGAAAGTAATATAAAAATACTTACTGAATTATTTAGGAGGGGAAACAGTGATACGCTTCTTTTTTTATTGGCACATTTGCATTCACCTAACAAAACCATGCCACTAATCTATTCAGCAACTCATGAGCAAACCAAAGAAACTTGGAACTACTTGTGGGAATCTGATGTCAGAGTCCCCAGAGCCACTTACAGGCCCGTAAGTAAAGCTGATCTGAAGCTTATTTTATCAGCATATGAAGAAGCATATCTTCATCTGTTAAACTGAGGAAGGACACAGGCAGAAAGGTGACTACCACGTCAGTTAAGTTCTTGGCTTTGTTGTGGGCAAAGTAGCACTCAAGCCCCTTTGTTTCCAAATGTCAGGAGTTGGGGATGAAGACAAGTACTTTTTTTTGATGATGAAGAGGAGACTCGAGTCCATGCCCTCAAATCAGGACTCTAATAAGTAGCTGTGTGAAAGTGTTGAAAAGGCTGCTGCACAAAAACTAATTCTCGAACATTTAAATTTGTTGGGAAAAGTGCATTACGACACTAACCCAAACTAAATTTTGAATCCTCTGGCCTTTTTTCTGGTAATCTCACTAAACCAACTCTTACCTCATTTGTAATGCTGTAACATTTGTCCTGTGAAATATTTTTTTATGCAAATACTCTTTTACATGCAAGTCTGGAATAACTGGATTACTACAACAAAGAGTTCAAAAGTCAGATTTATGGAAGAAAGGGAAGTTAGGCAGATTCAGAAGATGCTACCATAATCACACAAAAGTTTAAAAAGTTTTGTTTGAAGTCATGCAATTACCTTCAATACTCGTAAATAAGTATCATGTTCAGGAATCATCTCAAATAAGAAGTCTTCTTTTTAAAGAAAGAATTACTCTGTCCCTTAAAAGATCTGTCTCTTTGTGGTGCCTAGAGCCAAAGACAGATTCCAATCACGAGTAAAGAGTACAAGCTTCCTTAAAGTGCTCAGTCACAGACAATGACCTTAACATGCAAACTAAACAAAATCTAAAAGGAAATGTAGAAGAGGAGAGTGGAATTGCCATCATGAAGGGTCCCGTGAACCACAAATATCGCTGACTAGCACAGATTGGGTCCTAAGGCAAGACTTCAAATATGAGACAATGAGACGGTCAAACAAATAATTTTCCGAGTACGTGCATGGTCCAGAACTACCACACTAAAGCCTTTTTCTGTTAGGTAAAGAATGGCATTGAACTCCAGTTTATCATTCTAATTCACCATGAGGAGAAAGTATGTAGTATCAATTCATGCTTGCTTTATTTATGATGCTAACAGCTTTGCTGTGATTACATGGATCCTGACGGTTGGAAGAGCTGTTAGCCATGTGTTCAACACATGGGAGCATAACAAACTTTAAATGATGTGAGTGTCATGGCAGCAGCATTAACAATTGGAACTAAAAAAAATCCTGTTTGACTAACAAGTTCTATTCTTGTACGTGGGGCAGAAGTGGGGAAGGGATCAGAGGCAGGAGGAACTGAGAATTACTTCAGACTTTCAAGAGTATGCAGACCTGAGAAAAAATCTCTATTTTTTCCTGTAGTTCCTGCTACCAATACACGTGGAATCCAGCTCCTATTGCAATCCATGGGTGTCTTTTACATTTAATCAGTGTTTCTTCATCCTATTCTGCTCTCCAAGAAAAACAGTGGTGGGAGTCGGTGGCTAAATTTCATTGTAAACTGAGTGAGGCAAAGGCGAAAGCGCAAAGGAGAAACACAAGGAAAAATACTGTGCTATTTGCTACTACCCTCAAACTCTCCCTCGTTCCCTAAATGGTGCCATTCATTTACAGACCATTAAGATCTTACTTTAAATGTATAAACACTGACTACTTTTACTCCAGATCTTTGTTCCAAACCTAACCACTCTAGGACAATTTAACTTTCTGGGAGCCACCAAAGATTTCCGTTACAGATAATAGGGTTTTTTTAGGTCTGGGCATCTCACTATTTGTTAGATCATAGAAGGTGCTATATGACTTTGATACTGAATACAATCTTAGCCTCTTTAATTAATTCTTTATACTAAGAAACAAGGAAAGCACCTAGCAGTTCTTCAGTGCATTATCTACGTTCTACTAACCCAGTCTTCTAAAAGTGGCTGAAAATCAAGTGAGATAGCCCGTATGTGGAAATGTGGTCTTGATCCACCTTCCTAACATAGAATACCTTTCTGCATTTGGAAATAAAATACCACACTGTGACATTTCATATTTCTAAATGGGCAAAACAGACTCAGGAAAGAACAAGTCAGGTCATCCAGAGAAGCACTCATAATTCATCATTGGTTGATTTTTCCCATTTTTTTTGGATTACGCTACAACCAGTGACTGACTCGATTACAAAACTTTAATTGACTCCAAGGGTAGTGCAATGGCTGTGAGATTTATGGGCTTTAACACCTTGTTACTGCAATTGAAGTAAGAAATCTATTTTTAATGCTGCATAAACCATTTATGAATTTAAAAAATAGTCATACCTGATTTAAGTAAGTTCTTTAAAAGTCATTTGTTATAACAGGTAAGCATTGCTGTCATGGTTATGCATAGACCTTGGCTATTGCTTAAATCCCCAAACAACTCTACGACTCAACTGCCATATGGGTCTGTGTACGCACTGGGAATGTGTGCATACAGCTAAAAAAGCAGAAAAGTTTGCCCTGCTTCTGATTCCTTATAGCTTTCTCCTGCTATTCCCACAGTGTCGCCAGCTTTGCTGCAGCTTTCTGATGGTTCTGAGTCTGAAATTATGAGGTCTTGGAAGACTTGTCTTCAGGGGCTCTCATGAGTACAAGTTATCCAGCATGCAAGCCATGTGTGTCAGAATGATATAAATTTCTTCCAGTTTAAAATACATTGATTATTTTCAGTTTTAGTAGTTGAGGCTATATTCTCATTTCTAACCACATTGGCTATTTCCTGCTGTCCTTTTATGCTCTCAGTAGCAACCTCTGAGCCATTAAAAAGGACATGAATTATCAACAGTCTTGAAGATAAGACCTTCATAGATTGCCCCTAAAACATCACTTGTTTATTAAACCCAGGTTGTGTCTATTTTGTTGTGCATCTGGAGATTCTTGATCTGGAAGTTTACAAAAACTAGGAACTACTTCCAAATAACAGAAGGGTGAAGAGCTGGAAAGCAGTGAGGGCCGGCTCCACTAAAGCCTGAAGTGCCCATGTTGGACATAAGATCAATACAAATACCAAAGTCCAAACACATGATCTTCAAATCTTGCCTCACTTGCCTGATTCCTTAGACAGTTAGTCTATATATGACTGTGTTCTCTTGTCAATGACGTACCTCAGGCACCTAAATCTCTACTTCCGTGCATGCCTAGGACTATTTGAAACTTAGTGAACCAGCGTAGCTCTACATCTATCTCAGTCGTCAACCCAGCCTGAATCCACAAACTTGGCAGTCCCTTCCCTGTATTCCCTGGGGGAATCAGCCTGGTAAGGACCCACCTCACACACGTCCACAAGAACAGGCATTGCACAAAATAGCACAGCAAAGGTAAACAGTTTAATTTAAACAAAATAAAGTCTGGAAGAGGTATGGCAAAAGAATCAAAGCTCTACTGACGCCAGATCAAGAACGAATATAAATTTGTCATCTAGTGGTCAGTAGGGAAGGGTAAACATGAGGAAGGACAAGGTAACACCTGGGCTCTAGCTAATCCTCAAGGAGTGTTTAGGTAGCTAGCCAGACACTGGATAAAAATACAAAAGTGGTCTTGGAGCATGGTGAAAACAAGCCAACCATCCTCCTCCATCCTCCCCAGTAGATGGCTTGGTTTGGCTCCCTGTCTTGATTTAATTAGCTCCTAAACTGTTGAACAAATAGGCTCCTGTCTGGTGGTTAACAGGCTACACCTCTGGAGGTGCAGGAGATACAGGTTTGAATGCCTCGAGTGAGTGGATAGGCATGATCTTTTCTTTCCTGATTCCTGAAACTATATCAGCCTTCTTTCACTCATTTTTAATGTATTACTTTTTGAGGAAAATCAGATGTATTTAGCTGCTACTCAGATAATTGGAAGAATGTTACATTTAGCAAGGCTTGGAAATAAATGAGTTCATTTACTTGACTGTGCATTCTTTATTCTAGTAAGTAAAAAAATATCTTTAGATCATTCTGCATCTGTTGAAAAGGAAGCATTCAAAACCCCCACCTTCTTTCTCATTATTGGCATTCCAGTAATAAATTTAATCTTGCAATCATTGTCATGTATAGGGTTTGCTGACCAAGAGCTCCAAGGATCCTAAGGGACTCTGTTAGTGCTGCTAACACGACATTTCCTTATAGCAAGACATGTCTTGTTATAAACATTTCAGTGTTGAAGCTAAGACACAATCTTTATCTCCACACCAGCAGGAATAATTCTTCTCAAGGTGATTTTAACTGGAATTCTCCCTATTAAAATATGCAGGGCCAAATACTGAAGGGTCTTTCAAAGCTTTTCCAGAAGCTGGTGGTAGGACACTCAAAGCAAGAGGGTTCTGAACCACAGATAAAATAAACAACTTGACTAGAGATACTAAAACATAAAAGTACTTGGTCTTACAAAGTACTTCTCTAAATTAGAAACAAAGAAATCATATTTGGCTCTGGTAGGTTTTCTCTATCTAGGAAGGAAGTATTGCATCTTCTCTCTAGTACTTTTTTACACCACGATAGCTGTTTCAATGTAAAAACATCACCCTACAGGAAAGGCATAGCCAAAAGAAATCATAAACTCTGAATCCAATAATTTACTATATTAAAAAGGAGGATTTCATCTTTGCCTCACAAAGCAGGAAAATACCAGGTTTAATTCTGTTTTCTCTTTGGTCAGATCAGAAGAACAAGAAATAGCCACGAGGATCTTTTTTTTGTCTGATAGCTTCTGGTGATGCCAGCTCCCAAGGATTCTTTCTTCTAAGTGTTCTATTATACTTTTAAAAAGGAAAAATATGGGTTTTTTTTACTGTGAATTCATATGTTCATTTTGAAACCCTGACAAGAAATAATAATACATCCTTCACAAGGAGTCTAGTTGCATCTGGTTGGGAACCAAAAAGCCCTGCCACAGGCTGATCTGAAGTGTAATTGATTTGATCGCTTGTGATTTAACTTCTTCACTTACGTCTTTAATGAATTAAGACTTCCTGGGGAAGGGAAAGAAAACTGTTTACATTTTTAGACTTTTTAAAAGCGCATCCACTGTTTGGTGCCTGATGAATTACAAACACCTAGAGGCTATTTACAGAATCTCTCCTAACATCAAGTGATTTTACACTTTTCCAGGCACTTAGAATCGCATGTTATTTGTGACAAAAAAAACCCAAACAATAAGCAAACAACAAAACAAAATAAAAAAAAAACAAACAACACAAAACCCCTACACCAAAACCCCACATTTAATCAAACTGCCACTGAAAGCAGCTACTGAAGAACCAGTGGCTAGCGTGGTTACTTTCAGAACGTAAAGTAACGTCTCTCCCATGGCTCTGAACAGTTCCACAGGAAGGGAAGAGTGATGTCTGTTTGGAGAATAAAGCAAAAGGGATTGAAAAATGCTAATTAGAATTCAAGATACTGTAAGAAAGGAAAAGATCAATGAATAAATAACCAACTGCCCTTAGCCAAACAGGCTAAACAGGATACTTCTGACAAGGAAACAGAAGAAGCAAAACAGAGCAGTTGGAAATATCAAGACAAGAGATTTGGCCCTAGGCTCGCCTGTTTAGTTTCCCAGAAGTGATTTTTTTTGGCAATTTTTGAAAGAGTAAATTTTTGGTAACCATACAGATAGAAAATAGACTACTTTTATATTTTATTATTATTGTATTGTACTTCTAGTTCTTAAGTTCATAAAGTTTAGCATTCTAATATGCACATCAACTAGAACGCCCTTTAACAGGGGAAAGATACATATAAATGATTTTGGAGTCTTTTAGAAAGGCTTGCCTGACTTGAGCCTCTTGGACTGTTGTGTGCGTTTCATTTTATACAAGCCGAATAGCCCCACTGAAAACAAAGTCAAGCATCTGGCAAGTTCCTGTAGGATCTGGGTCTGAATCTAAGCTTAGCAAAAAGTGGAAATACGCACACAAGTCCACCTTCCTTAGCAAAGCACTTATATATATAATTATGCATTTACGTGTATAGTTAAAATGCTACTCAAATCAACAAAGACTGCTACATTGGAGCCTTATGTTTAGCAGTTCTCTTAGCTAAACACAAATGGTTAAACACTTCTTTGTCTGCCTTTAGATTTTTTTATCCACAACAGTGAAAACTTGGCTTATTCACTGGAAATATCTTTCTTTCTTTTATTTTATTTTATTTTTTATTTTTTTTTTATTGTAGGGAATTACAGAAGTTAAAAGGCCTTCTTCCCTATTAAAAGGTTTTGAAAATTTCAAAATGGATGCATTCAAGCAAGTAGACACATACACACAAAAAAGTGAAAGTTAAAAAAATATTATTTATCTTCCTAGACTAAGTCAAACTCTCAACTCCTCTTATTAAGTGCTCAGTTCATTGGAAGTTTGGTATCAAATCAGCTTTAAGCATTTAGGCCAAAACGATTCCAGCTCCTTTGAAAACTCTTTTCCCTATTGCAGTTTTTTAGGTAGGGAAGTGGAGTCAAGAGAAAATCAGTGTGAGTGAAACAGGGTGAAGGATAAAGGTGGGGGATGGGGTGTATTGGTGTCTCGTACACCTTCTCTTCTTCTTGATATAGACACCATCTAAATAAAAAATGGCAGTGAGGAAGAGTTCTCTTTCTTCCTACCTACGTTAGTATTCATTCTTAGAAGGAGACTAATTGATGCTGGAGCAGTACAACTGTTTAAGAGTCCTTTCCTTCCCATAATATAGCAGCCGTTTTTACAACACTGGATTTCAAATATAAAATGCAGAAGTTCTACACAATCTGAATAATTTGTTGTCTCGCCAAAAAAAAAAGGGCTGTAGCTCTTTCATTCCTGCAAAGTTACTTTTTTATCCGTTATTCTGTTTTATTCAAATGTTGCCAGGAAAAGCAAAAAAGGGCAGATAAGATTTCAATTTTTAAAAGAGGGCAATGGGATAAAACCAAACCAAAAGCCTTGCAAATCTTCTTACATAATAAAATAGTTCTCTTGTCTCTCTTACTCCTTTTTGTTTTGCTGTAGGCAGTAAGTGGCAGAGCCAGCAAAACAGCCTTGACTTCTTCACTTCCAGCTATCTCCCTCGCCTGCCAGGCTGACATCGTATGCTCTATAGGTGTTGCACAGAAGCCCCCACACTGCAAAGAGAAGAAAACACTTATCTTCCAGGTAACATCCGGAGTTACAGGTGGTTACACAACAACAAACTGCCTTTTGTCATAGCAAGAAAGGAGTAAAAAGGACTGTTTTGCCAGAACTGCATGTGTGAGAGATCTATACATGTCTTGAGAGCGTTATGTAATGGCTAAGATGTTGGGATGCAGTAAGGTGGGGGAAGGGACTCTTTTAGTTTTGCAGCATAACTGTATTTCATAGATGTTACATTCCTGGAGTGAAATACGCAAGCAAATAACACATTGAACTCCTTAGATGCCTCCTCTCCTAATGCCTAGTTACAACTTCAGACTGTAAGAGCTTCTCTTGCTCATACAAAGTCAGTTTGCTTAGCTGAGTCACTTGTATCACATTGCTCCAGAGCTGCCCTGAAAGCAAAGCATGTCAGCAAACACCTCCTACAGATTCATGAGACAGAAGAAAAAGAAAAGCAAACGCATGAGGGCAGAGGAATTTTTCATGGGTATTTTATGGCTTTCATTTTCTTGGCAAATTCTTCTGTAGCCATCAAATACGTAAGATGCATCAAAAAAAAAAAATTGTGAAAAGAGTTATAAAAAGGTTAGCTTGACAAATGATATTTCCTCATTTGGCATGAAAGTTTATATTTGTCCAGCAGTCAAGCTTCATCCTAATAAAATAAGCCTTTCTAAATCACTTTTGAAAAATAGTCACATATGGATTCTATTATATATGTAGGTGTTTTGAGGCCAGAAAACATATTTTTTGTTCTATGTCTGCAGCACATAGCAGTGGAATGCTGGGTGGGTGACTGTGGCTCTAGGTGCAGAGATCATTACAAGCCCACAACCTGACTCTATATGTAGTACATGCTAAACAAGAAAGCTTTTTAGACATACGAGGCCACCATACTTTTCAGAGGAGGATCACAGACTTTTCAAGTATTGTGGTGCTAAAAGAACAGGATTTTATCTTGAATCCATTCATTCTTTTGATTTCCGGTGTTCTGTTTCTGAACATTCACAAACGAAATGGAGGTATATTCCCAGGTGAAGTAAGATTTTGAAATAAAACAATCTAAATATTTCACTTTCAAAAAAAACCCAAACCAAAATATTTCACTTTCAAAAAAAAACCCAAACCCAAACCAAATAAACATCTTCCCTTGCTTAATTTAATCTCATTTAGCTAACAGAAATCTATACATTAAAATGTTGTGTTCTGTCAACCTAAACCTAAAATACTAAAATTTTTTTTCAGTAAGTACAATATTATACAAATGTTTCTTCTCAGGCTGTGGGGTGGAGCCTCACCACACGAACATTAATTCTAAAACTCAAATAATATAAAGATTTAAATTCTTTAATTAAACATAACTTTGCTACTACCAAGTAATGTTTTCACAGCCTCAAGCTTGATTTTTTTCTAGTAAATTTTATGAGAAATTCAATTCAGACTAACCTCAGCCTTTTCTGGTATTATTTTATATGGCTTGGTATGCAGTACAATGGTCAGATAATGTTCAGCTACCCTACTTAAATAAAGGGGCTTTTTAACATAATAAATTATAGTAGAATAACAGTGGAGTACCTGAACAAGAACCATAGGACTGGTATAACAGAGTATCTTGAAACCAAAGCCTCTAACATCTCCTTCCCCTGTCTTATGCCACTTATTACTGTCTATCTATTTAAGTTTGAATTAAAAAGTGAAAAAACTTTTTCCATGTTGGTTTATCATAATATTTATCTAAATCCCACAGGGCTATCACTTCTTCTTCGATAAAACATGGGGGGTTTTTATCCCACGTAAAGCAAACAAGCTCCCACAACTGGGCAATAACATTACAATGGAACATTTCTATGCACACACTACATATAATCTTGCTTGTGCTCTGAGTCATGAATTAAAGTGCTCATCAAGAAAGGAAGATCTGCTGTGTACACCGCCAGAAGGTCTAAAATAATGCGAAGATACCCCGCTTCTATGAAACCACATCCCACAAAACTCATTTTTTAATTCAGACAGCTCTGCGACACACTTATCATTTGTCACATCAGGTAACAACTGTGCCAAACTTCATCACCTCCCACCTGCCCTGGACAACTTCAGGTCCCTTCGAGGATGGCAAATGTCCAGCAGCAGACTGCAGTGGAAGTCAGCACTTGCTTCTAGCCTTGCTATGAGCTCAATGAGAAAAGTTACCGTTGTGGCAGTGAGAAAACTTCTGCCTTGACACTTTGCACCCTTATCTTCACAAGCACCACCAGAATTTTAAAGGGCAAAACGCACAGCAAAAACATCACTATCTCTATATTAACAAGAAGTTGAGGCATGTTGGTAGGTAGATAGGTAGATGCATCCATTCATATATTCTGCATAGATTTTACTCTTCTTGAAAGTTACCAACAGAAAGGAAATATCTCAAGCCGCTGCCATACAAAATGCCCTGAAAACATTAGAGATTTTGTCATCAATGACTGAGTTTTATGTACCCTTTTAGTTTTCACTCTGTAAATTGGTGCCAGATTCATAGGCCTGTAAACCAAGCTCCTTTCTCTCCTTAGCAGAACAGTTCCAAATACCGAGTAAAGCAGTTCAGATGTGCTCTGTCTCTCCCGGACAGCTTGCCTTACTTCTGACCTGGAGGAACATGTCTAGGAGTGAGAGATGCTGGATTTCTAGGTACATCAGGGCCAGATTCTCAGCTGGCATAAATCAGTTACATCTCCCTGAAGTTATTATAAGTATCCCAATTTAGTCAAGAAGAGGATCTGGCCCCTGTCAGTCTTTGGCTTCTCTGTAAAGGCTTTTAATAAGGCGCCAACTGTCCTGGCAGTGAGAATATATTGAGTAGTGCTCAAAGTTAGCAGTAGCAGACAGGAGCTCAGCCCAGTAACATTTTCCTCTGCAAGAATGAAGTACAGCACTTCTTTTAAGCTTAAAACAATTCTTACTGTTCCATTAAAACAAAGAACAACTCATACAGAGAATACCAGCAAGAAACGGGAGAGGAAATTTAAAACAAAAAAAAGAAAAAAGAAAAGCAGCCCAACAAAACAAAACAATAGCGGGCGAGTAGTTGAATTCAGCCAGGTTCATAGCACACGCCATTATCACCCTATGGCATTGAAGGTTTTCATCTCAAACCTACGCCACGAAAATACGCATATTCCCATAGGCTTCTTTGCCACTAAATAATTAAGTAAAATTTCCCCATTAATGTTCCAGCTCCACTTAGCAGCACGAGTCAGCATAAATTTTAAGTGTGGATAAGGGGGAGGAAGAAAAGTATTTCCTTTTTAAACAGGGAGGGGTTTTTTAAGCCAGAAGATAACAGAACCTCATCTTTGGTTGGGGTCTGACCAATGCAGATGAATCTTTGGAGTAAACTCAGAGAATGTTTTGTTAAAGAATCCAGCAGTAAAAGAAATACAAACTTCCAAGCTGAAAATGATCTGGATACCTGATGTTAAAAGAATGACGAGGAAAAACACATCTTTCCCCCACCACAAAGAAATAAAAATAGACGTAAATGTTCCTTCTTTTTTGCCAAGTCTTTTTTTTTTAAAATTTTCTTTTCATTTCTACCTTCATTCAGTCCAAGGAAGCAGATAGAGCTACAATTATTTACTTTTTTTGGTACCAAACTGATTGATTTTTCCAAACAAGCAGGCAAACTCTTGCAAGAATAATTCTACTTTGCAACAATCAGAGAAATCTAAAAAATTCTCTTGCTGGACCCAAGATGCTAGTGCCTACTTGAAACACTCTGGATTAAACCAAGTGAAAGAAAACAGATGGGGAAATATGGTGCATAACATACAGCCACAAGAAATGGAGACACGTCTTGAGGGGGGGGGCAATACACCTTCCACACCTGGAAATGCTTCCTAAAGCGTTTCTTAGTTTACTTTAAGTCAGACCGAGATCTACTCCAGAGCAGCCACTCTGGCTAGATGCTTGACTGCAGTGAGGCATTAAGTGAAGACAACTGCTCTGCAATAGATGCCCAGAATTATTGTCATCTAGGAAGGTCAATGCCAGAATGGCACATAAACTACATCCCAGAAAAAAAAAACAGCAGAGAGGCAGCTTGCCTGCAGACCAGGAGCAATGCCTGGAAGCTCATGCAGTGCCAGTGCCATCATCAGGCACCAACAGGTGCTCGAAGCGACCACAGAAAACACTTCCTCCAGCACCAAATGCCTGGACCATGGCTTTGGTAAAGGGGCAGGCCCTCAGCCGACCAGCACAGCTCTAGGGCAGGTAATCAGAGAGACAAACCACAGAAGAGAGGTGAGTAGACCCCTTTCCTATACGTTACAACTACTAAAGAAAAAGAAAAGGATTATAAAGTCTGCCAACATACTGAGAGGTGGCAATTGTGACTTTTTCTCTGGATTCACAAAGGACCCCAGTTAATTAAAAACATGTATAAATTTTAATAGCAGGTTTTTGAGTAAAATAACAAAGAAGTCCTAAAAATTCCCTAGGCCTCTCCTTCCATCCATCTAGATGTCATTTGCTGTGATTCTTTGCCAGTCATCCTTCCACTCTCCATTGTGTTTGAATTTCAGTGGCCCCTGCACACGAACACATTTTCTCTCTCATGCTGCCACCTACCACTGCACTACAGTTGCTTGTCCTCTTTCTTGCTTCTGCAGCATTTCTATATGCTGCTGGTCAAGTAATTGAAATAATTATTTAACAAGTTATCATTAAACGTCCGTGTGAATTACAGCAGTGGGCCTAATTTACTACCTTGCTGTGCACCCACACAGTTTGTGCACAAACTGGCACTCAGTGGAGTCATGCTTTGGCTTCAGCAAAGAGCAAGCTGATACTAAGTACTCCGGAAAGTCAGAAACCTGGCATCTTGCCGAGACCCGTTATCCCTAACATAGCAGATCCTTTCATTTCAACTTGTCTTCCCCAATCTGCAAAACCGGAGATGATAAAACCCTCTATTAGCCAGGTGAGACATGGGCCCCTCTGAGGCCCAAGGTGTGTGCTGACTACCACGGCCGGGTCACTGAAGTGCAGAGCTGGCTCGGTTCGCAGGCAATAATTTGTGACGGACAGTCAGGAGAAAACGAAACGGTTGTTTGCAGCACCATCTGCACGGCCCGGGTCCGACGCAGGGCGCTTCTCTTTGCTTCGCTTCGTGTTGAAGCGGCAGCTGACAAACGTGTCAGTTTAATCAGCAAGCCCAACGATCAAACCGTATTTCAGAGGCTACTCCTGTTCAGAATGACTCCGTCTCTCGGTAGCGCTGCAGCTCTCCGTGCTAAAAAACCCATAGGAAACGAGCGCGGGTGCTGGAGCGCCCGGAGGCCGGGCGGCAGCGAGGGAGGTGCGGGCTCCACTGCGGGGCTGCCAGGTCCCCTCTGACCGTCGATGCCCCCAACTGCAGATTCGGGGTGAGCTTCGGGCAGCCGCTGAGCGGAGAGGCGGGTGGGTACTCGGTTACGGCTGCCAAGGGCTCGATTAGCAAAGACGCTCAGCCTCCGCGGTTTTTGCCCAACTCCGAGCGACCTCCGGGATCCCGTCGGGTCTGGCCGGGGCATCGCGGCCGCCGTGCCCAGAAGAGGCCGGCGGCTCCGGCCGCCTCCGCGCTCAGCCCCGGCGGGACGCGCCGCTTCTTCTCCGTTCCTGTCCTTCGCGACTTGCCTAAGGAGCCCGCAACCCTCTCAGAGACGCAGTGACGGGAGGGGAAAAAGACACCCGAGGTGTCCCGCCTCTTGCGGGACAAATTAAAAAAAACCAAACTAATAAAAATATCTCTGATAAAGA
>VWZK01020296.1:58709-113808 GCA_013396935.1 Baryphthengus martii
GCGCCGAGCCGACCCGCCCCCGGCCGAGCCGAGCCGAGCTGAGCCAGGCAAAGCTAAGCCGGAGACCTCTCCGCCCCGGCGGCATACCCAGGCTGCGCTCAGCGACAGCCCCGTGTTACCTCGGCAGGTTGGGCGGTCCGGCGGCAGAGTCCTGTCCCGGGCGTGGCCTCGGCGATCGCGGGCTGGGGAGGTGCGGGCCCCCCAGCATCCCGGTGGGCCGGGAAGGTGCGCGGCCCCAGCATCCCGGCGGGCCGGGAAGGTGCGCGGCCCCGGACCGTTATTCTGAGTCCTAACATCTCTTCCCGACCGTCAGTCTGTGTCACTCCTGGTATCCCATTCGTGGCTCCTCTCGGTCAAAGGATCGCGAGTGAACCCCGTTTCGCTCATCGGGGCTGAGATGCGATGCTGAAGAAACCTCTTTTTGTATAGACAAGGGCTCTGAAACACCAACATGACTTTGGCTCTCGCCATCTGCTGAAATGACGTGAGGTTTAGTTACCTATTTTGTGAGACGCACAGAGATCTTTGGATGTCGTGTCCCGAGCCACGGTTGCCCCTGAGCCAAGCCCGGTGGTTCGTGAGCTGGAGAATCTCTGCTCTCCAGCCACTGCTCTGAAAACGCCTGAGAGTAACCAACTAGCATGCAGTGGAGACTCTGTGGGAGTGATAAACGGTGCCAGAGCCCGTAGTTTTCTGCTCCTCTTTAGGATTCAGTCCCAAGCTATTCTAAAGCATTTAGTTTTTCTCTCTGCAATGTCACCCAGAAATGCATAGCTTCTCCTGAAGCCTTCTTCCTTTTCAGTATGCATGAGTGTGCGCAGGAGCAAAACTCTTATGGTGGTTTTAGAGCTCCATGAGCACATCTGTCTGAAGGGAGTTTTGCTCTGGGGAGTGGAACTGTCAAGCTGCAGGGGCATCTTCAGGCAAGTCTGATTTGGGTTTGGTACCCAGTGTGATGTTCAGATTCCGTGTAGTCCTGTAGGATGTCCTGCAGAGCAATGCTTTCTTAAAGGACCAATTCTCAAAGTTTCAAAGTTATTTTTTTCCTTTTTTTTTTTTTTTGTATTGCTGCCTAAACTCATGTCTCAAAAAAAGCTATCTCCATGACTTGAAAGAAGAAATTATCTGAGATGTAAACGGATCCAAATTCTATCCAGCTGAGATGTTAGTTTTGCTGTCTTGATCTCAGAAAAAAAAAAATTACAGTTCTCTGGGAACTGCCATTGCTATGCCTTTGTGTATATTTAAAAATACAGATCTATGAACTACGAAAACATTACATAAGACTACTTCTGTAATTCATATGTAATAAGCTAGGCATAAAATTGTTCAGATCCTTTGGGACATAAAACCACTTCAATTTTCTCAATAGTCGCAGGGTTGTGTTTTGCCTCTTTCTTTGGCTGGTATTCGAAGCCCACCAAATACATTTAATTTTTTTTAGGGATTTGTAAGATTATTTTTAATATTTTCTGTGAAGCACATTAGTCCATGGCTCATCATATTATTTTCCCAGTAAATATGGTTCATAGATGAAATTATGGGCCTGCTGAGGTCTGTGAGAATTATGCTGTATATGTCAACAGAACCAGAATTCCATCCGGTTCTTTTAAACAAGTTGCTAAAGATTCGGTAATAACTTTCTGACTCTGCCTAGGAACTTATAGGGAAATTCTGTTTATGAACTGACACATATGGAGATCCTTAATTTATAGCAGAAAATGTATAAATGAAAAAAATACAGCTTAATGGTATGAAATAATAAACCTGAAAGTGTTTACACTTTTCTATGAATGGTTGCTAGCATTAATGCACAAAATTCCTAATCTGTTTTAGATGATGAGATCTCAGGCTCTAGATAAACCACATATGAGGTGATATGAATGTTAGGGCCCAATTCTGCTCCTGTTTGAAGTCAGCAATAAAACTTCTCTTGGCTTTAGGACTAAGAGCTTACAGATGATGAAAAGTAGAGCTCATCTTAGCAGTGAAATATGGAAAGAATAGATTTTTGAAGTATTTTGCTACTTTAAAAAAAAATAAATCTTAATTATGTTGGATCTTTTTGGATCTGAACGAAATAAGTGGGAATTGACCATTTTGGTTATAGTCATCTGTTTATTCAAAGGATTCTCAAATGGATTCTTAAAAGGATTTCTGATTATGCCGGTGTAACAGCCAGTATCAAGTACTGAAAATTTTGCAGAAATTTCGAATATAAGCTTTTACAGCCTGATCCCTCACAGCTCCTACCCAAGCTTCAGAGTTATTACTTCTGCAGAGTTATGGCTGTGACATGGAGAAAAAAAAAATCACATTTACTTCAGGAGAGATTTCTTTTTGGTAAAACTTTGGATACGGTAATACTGATTTAGCTACTTGTACTCTTCTGTGGTATATTTTTTTTGAAGTAATAACCATTCCCAAGCACTAATTCATAGGTGGATGAACCACTCTAGTTCCTAATGTACGCAAACAGAGGTCTCATCTTCTCTCATAAGCAAATGCATTGCCTTGGGACCAGAGATGGTGCTGAGTGCCTGCCTCGCAGTTTGGCTGCTTTCCTTACTGTGGCATACCATCTCATTTTCCTTTGTATTTTGCACTTTTAAATTTTTTTATTTTTTTTTTTATTTTTCCCAATGAATGTTTAATAAGTCACTGATAAAAGAAGGTCTTGCTTGAGCTGCTATGGGGGTTAAGTTCACCCAGCCTCTTCTGTGAGTCTATGTTTAAACTGTATTTGGCCCTAAATTATTGGATTACTTTTGCTTTTAGATGAGTGTTCTCCAAGTGATCATAACAAATGTTTTTGCTGAATTGCTAATTTTCATTTGAATCATTTTTTTTTTATGAGCATGTAATATTGCTTCCACCTTTAAGGCTGTAAACCAACTCGGTGAAAAAATCACCTTTCCTCCCCCAGTTTAGGATTATATTGAAACAGGTACTTGCATTTCCTTAGGGTTAAACACAAGCGTAATAAAGATGCACTAATCTGGGATGCAGATCTTACAATAGTAAACATCACCATCAAATTTCCCCCGATTTTATATCCTAAAGTGCACGTCATTTTCCTAGACCAAAGTACACCTCATGACTAGATCTTACTGTGTCATCAATTGCATGATGAAAAAAGAAAAAAAAAAAAAAGAAAACAATGTGGAGGTCAGTTTTAGAAACAGAAGTAATCCAGGAATATGCATATATGCATGCTTGTGGAAATTCAACTCAGTTGTGAGACACTAAACAAGCACCTGAAGTTTCCTGACACTGCTTATAAACTAGCAATTTATTGTATGTAATGACTTTTTTTTTTTTTTTTTTTAAGGCTTTGGCACCATGTTGAATAAATAAAGTGCATATTAAAATACTGTCTAAATACAGCATGGGTATACAGTCACTGGAGAAATAAGAATAGTTTTGGAAGGAGTCATTCTGGTCTCTTGAGGAAATAAGCAGTGGTTTACAACCCTTTTAAAAATAATTTTAAAGACAAAATTAAATTTAAAAAGAAACATGCTTAAATAACATTCAGGTTGTAATAGAAACGGGGGAAAACCAGCAAATGTGAAGTCCAGGCTGACACTTGAAATTATGCTGCATTAGTCTTTAGTTAGAATTCCCAATTTTTTCTTTGTTCTGTGTTAGAGCCTTAAGGTTATTAAAATTGAATGTTCTGTACCATATTTTGTTTAGATATTAAAAGCAGCCCTTCCCAGTTGCCTGTTGGAGTCGGCAGTAGTGTCATTCTTACAAGCCTTGCTTGAAGCCTGAAGCTTCTCCCAAACACAGGACATACTGGTACATAAATACAAATTAATAAAATTAATGCGTATCTTTGTCATATATATTATAAACTCTACGTGCTCTAACAATCTGTAGAGAAACACTTAAAATACTAGATCTACAAGCAAATCCCTGAATACAGTGGAAGCCCCGTTACGATACTTTGAGATTGCAGTATTTCCTCTCCCAGTCTGTTTAGTGAGAAACACATTTTGAACATCGTAATATAACATTGATTTCCTCCGTGTGACTGGAAAGACCTAGTAACTGAGAAATTAACAGTTATCTTTTATAGCAAACGGTACTTACCCAGAGCCTCTGCTGAGTATCTAGGTGGCCCTTCCTTACAGCACTGGCATTTGGCTGCTTTCCTCTCTAGTTGTGTGGTCTCAGGCTGAGCGGATAAAGCGGTCCAGGACGGTGCCCTTGGTTTCACACGTTTCTTGGGCAGTAACACGCAGGACTCTTCAGTTCAAACACTAATTTGTGCGTTATTAATAAAATAAATCAAATAAGGGATAGAACCTAAGGACTCCAGGCAGGTCGATACCAACTTTCTCTGCTTTTCTGTTTGTTTTATTTGTTTGGATTTTTTTTCCCTGCAATTCTTCCCCTTGTTAATGCATGTGCCTCTTCTCAGTGGTTCTGCTCTACATTTTTGTTTTTTTTTGCAAGCAGTTGCTCATTTCTGGCGGCTTTTTCCAAGCTCCCATGGGGAGGATCCCCTGAGACTCTCATTCCCTGATGTCTTGCTCCCACATCCCTGACTTTGCAGAATGATATGGAGATCACGGTATTTCTGAAAAGGGGAGAACTGACAGGTGATAAGTTTCTTCCTGGCTGATTGATGTCTTGAGCTGACTAAGCAGCCAAAAGAACTGAGAGCCCTGGGAGGCAGCAGAAATGGTGGAATAAGGGAAGCAAGAAAAGCTGTTCCTTCCAGGTTTGGAACAGGGGTGTAGTTTTGAAGAACCTGATAGTCTCCATTTACTGCACTTCTTGAAGCTGGGGTTTTTTTTTGTGTGTACATACAAACTATGTGATGTTTAATGTTGTATATGAAACTCTGCTGTCCTCATGTTCTTTTAGTATCATGCTCTATATAATGAATAAAATTCAAGGGTTTCAAAAATTCTTAACACTGTGACTGCACCTGTATAACTTCTGTTGAAGATTCAGAGTGTAATTTGAAATTAACAGATAGATCTCTTTTAACCTATACCTAAGTATTCTTTTATGTTAATTGACTGTCTTGCTGCACACCTCTTGCCTTAAGCATCATACATGCAGACACATTGGACCACTTCAGAGGTGCAGTGTGACAAAGCTTGGGATGCTGTAATTAAGACAATAGGTGGATATAGCATTCACATTATATTTTGAATGTACATTATGCAAGAAGCTGTACAAAGCTTCTGAGTCTGACTAAGGAACACATAGCTAGACTAGATCTCCTGATTCTCTGATACTGTAGAAAGCTATGTCATATAAATCCTTGTGTAGCATAAAATCTGTTCTTCCACAAGCCTAAATCAGGAGTAATCTTCCTAATGTCTGTCAGCTATAAGAAGGGAATGTGAACTTTTAACTGGGGCAATATACATGGAGAAGAGGGCTGGGAAAAGATGCATGCTACACAAAATGAAATTCTGTTTGGATTTACTTTAGCCTTTGACTTTCAGTCTCTGTATATGAAAGCTTTTATCACTTGGTAATTTGGAAACAGCTTTCCAGATGGTAAAGGCAAAATACTTATCTTTTATAAGCACACACATACATTTCTTTTATGGAACTGAAAATTTACTGCATACCTGGCTTCTGTTGATACCTGAAATCCACAACTGTGCTTTATTCCCTCAACTTCCTCCATGTAGGATGGTCCGCACACTGTATGCCGTTGGTGCTGTGTTTCTTCTGATGGGATTTCTGCTACCGACAGCAGAAGGGCGAAAGAGGAATCGTGGATCTCAAGGCGCTATCCCTCCTCCTGACAAAGATCAACCCAATGATTCAGAGCAAATGCAGACACAGCAGCAGTCAGGCTCTAGGCATCGAGAACGAGGAAAAGGCACCTCAATGCCTGCTGAAGAGGTGTTGGAGTCTAGTCAGGAGGCATTGCACATTACTGAGCGCAAATACCTAAAGCGGGACTGGTGTAAAACTCAACCCCTCAAACAAACTATCCACGAAGAAGGCTGCAACAGTCGTACCATTATCAACAGGTTCTGCTACGGCCAGTGCAATTCCTTCTACATCCCCAGGCATGTCCGTAAAGAAGAAGGCTCCTTCCAGTCTTGTTCCTTCTGCAAGCCCAAGAAATTCACCACGATGACTGTTACACTTAATTGTCCTGAGCTTCAGCCTCCAAGAAAGAAGAAAAGAATCACCCGAGTTAAAGAGTGCCGGTGTATATCGATTGACTTGGACTAAACTGAGACCAATGTACCGGTTGCAATGACTGTACGCTATCATTGCCAGCGTGAGAGTGAGTAGCATGAACTAGAATACCTTTGAGGCGGGACAAAACTGAAAGGAACCTAGTGAATTACCTAAAACAAGCAAAAAAATCCATAAAACAAAGGAAAAAAAAAAAGATGTAAGGGAAGGGCACGCATGTGTGTGTTTGTGTGTAAGAGAGAAAATGGATGTGTACAAGCAAATATATGAATGTTTACCATGACAAAAAAAATTTAACAGAGGTATGAAAGATTAAAACAATCTACTTACCTGCAGTCATGAATTAGGTTTCCTAGTATATATTCACATTTTTGCCGCTTGCTGGGAAAGTGGAGCTGTGGCTTTTGCTAATGTTCACCTGCCGTGCTATTTGCTTTTACTGTATTAAGAGAAACATCAAAGTGAGAGGACAATATATTTGAAAGCATGAATCTATTCTTAAATGTGAAGAAGGCAAAAAGCAGTTTAAAGTGTAGCAAAACCACCACTGAAAATAGCAGCTGTATCAAGAGTCTGTAAAGTGTTGCTTAGAAAAAAACAACTGCAATCCAAAAGCCATGTCTGGAGAAAAATGAGGGGACGTGGGAGTGTTGAAAAGTCACTATAGGTGGATGGAAAACAGAGCTACAGCAAATTAGAAAGCAAAAGGCCAAAGTAAGTAGATGGGAAGAGTACAAAAGGGAGTAGAAAAAGGAAAGATACATAAATAGGAAGACACAGAGGAGGAGATATTGTCTTCTGTTTACGTTTTGCTTTAATTTATATACCTAGTCATATATTACATAAATTAAAGAGAAACTATATACAAGGCTATAAATATACTTCTGAATTCTAATGGCTCTCTAAGTCAGTCAAAACCCATTCATGTGCCGCTAGATCCATTTGAAGTCTCGTTATTTCTGACATCAGTTATTCTTCATATCTACATATATATGTATATGCAGTATCTTTTAGTCATTGATATCTATACATACATACAGTGAGTATGCAGACTCCATTGTGTGTATCTGAACTCTCTCCTTCTCTTTTTCACACACATACATAAAACCCATACATAACCACAGCACAAAAATCTTGCTAACCAAGATCAAGTACAGAATGGCAGTAATTTAGTACATAAAGAGCAAAGCAAAAATTAAAACAAGCATCATGTGACTGCAAATGCAATAACCACACAAGAGACAAAAGACACGACATTCATGACTAGTAAACATTGCATTGTTATTGTTATTTTAGCTTTGCCACAGGCATGCAGTTTGTTGAAAAAGAGATGCAGAACTTTGCCAGCAATAATCCTCTTTTTATATCTTTTGCCACAGACTTGCATTTAAACTGGATTTGGACTAAGTAAAGAGAATTTCCTGAAAATTAAGATCTAACTGCCCCTTTCATTTTGGGGAGAAAGTATAAAAAGGCAGACACTACCTCCAGTAGCTCGATGAATCTCACCTGTGGTGATGTCCTGCTTTTTCTTCCCTTCAGGGTTAGAAGCTTAAACTTGCTTAGGGCTGTAGGTTTTGGCAAAAGCACAGGACGTCCTGCAAAAGAAGTCAGTTTAGTGAGGTGGACCCTGGTCCATTGGACCTAAAAGGCAGCCCTTCCATGCATGATCCCCTTGCTTTCCTGGGTGCTCTCCTGGCTTGTCTCCTTGGCTGCATCTCATGATGTGCAGCCAGCTCATGCTGTCCTGGGTGCTGGCCCTGCAAGGGCGCTTTCCAACCAGGTGCTGAAGACTTCACAGGGTACTGCACACCTTCCTGCCTGTGCTGGTGCCTGCAGGGCCCTGACAGCCGGTGGGGTAGAAAAGGCAAGGTTTGTTCCTATGCCAGAGTCAGTACCGGGCCTGAAAGCAACCCTGACATAATTGGTGTGAGTGAAATGGGAGTTAAGTCCACATTAAGTGTATGATGAGTCTTGGATAGTCCAGGACCCAGTTTCCCCATTCGGCAGCAATACTCTCTACTATCCACTGTGGATGTAACTGTTCTCTCGCAGCAGATGCTTCTCTCAGCCATAGAGTGATTATCCTGACAGCATTCCTGTCCATTGACTGCTGAGGAAGACAATTCTGCTCTTACTGACATGTTCAAAGGAAAACATAGACAGCGCATGGTATGTCACAGATGCATCCTATGTGCCTTTATTATATTAGATACCCCAGCTGTCACACAACGCACCACACAATTACTGGTGATATCTTGCATCTCTGCAGTTAATACATATTTACTCTAAAATCCACTGTTCTGAGGTCCGCATTTGTGAGCTTAAGAAATTGCAACTTGTTGATTGATACTACTAAAATGCATTTCATCTGGTGTACTCTCACTCAGCAGGTTTGTCACATTTCTTCATGGATTTTAAAATCCAATTTTAAAATCTGGAATTACAGGAGGTAGATTTCCACTGTGTGGAATGTGAATAGTTAAACAGAAAGATATGGATATTTAATGTTATTATTAAAACAGATCCTCTTTCACTGATAAGAGGCAAGAATTGTTTTCCTTTAAATTAGTTTTTGAGTTGATTTCCAAGGGGAAGGGCCGATCTCAGTCATTGCTAGTTTTGTACTAGTAAGGCTTTCTGTTCAAGAAATGGGAACACCTTAAAAATGAACTTTTTTCTTCTTGTGAAGTTGTCATCAAACTCTCATTGTCTTTTAAGGTGACTGTTAGGTCCCTAAACCCTTAGCCGTTAAGCAAAGTTTCGGGTATTACAGACTGCTTCACTTAAGATTAGGCTAGCATTCTGAAGGAAAATTGATAAAAGTTTTACAAATCTTTATGTTTCAAAACAGCCTGTGCATAGATCACAACGGAACTCCCCTTGAGGCAGATCCCCCCAATATATAAATTTTATACAAAGAACTTTTATGAATTGCTAGTTATTGCCTGAGAGTAAGAAAGTTCTGCTAACTTACAATTATACAAGATATTTAATATCAACCACAATATGTATTTAAATGTCTGCTTTATTCTAAAAACAATGGACTATATAACCTAAGGCTGCAGTATTTTCATGCTCAGTCTCACAAAGCAAAACGTGGTTTAAAATGAAGTTTTAATTATTTTGTAACTCAATAGAATTGGAGTTTTTTCTTCCCAGCATTTTGTACGTCATTTTAACTACTAGTAACAAATAAATAAAATATCTTCTCCAGCCCATGTCTATTGTTGGTTTTTTTTTAATATATTTTTTTTATTTCTTCCTTAAGTTTCCAGCTCTTTCTGGATCTGTTGTACTTTACTCTGACTTCTGTGGTTTCTTCTAATTATAAAAGGGCTTACATTATGACAGTGTGATACAGAGACAAGCAATGGCACCATCATTCAACACAGCTACTTCAATAAGGTTTTTAAATGAGATCTGTCACTTCCCCCTCACTCTTCCATAATTTATAGAAGGAAAAAAAATCTCAATCTTTACTCACACTTTTCCCCTTGTAAACTGTGTAGTGACAGTTCAAAATATAAATCAGCTTTGAATTGTTGCAGAGTTAAAGTTGGAGTCACTGTGCCTGCCTAACACCTTATCTCAGATTTACATCCAGCTAGCAGTTTACTCCCACTTTTAGAAAATTAAGGAACACCTTTATGACACAGCTCACTACAAGCTGTAAATGGGGACAGAGGAGATGCAAAATAATTATAAAAGAGCACAAGACTTGTCCCTGCTGGCAGCACTAGGGTTGAGGAGGGACTGCAACAACAGAGTACAGGTTTCTTTGAACTTTCCACCCAGCCAGTGGGAGACAGGCAGCAGTGGTATACATTTTACCTTTCAAACCTGCCACCTTGTCAGATGTGTGAGGGACTCAGTCAATCACTGCAGACCCCCATGCAATCCTGCTGCCTGCAGTAGCAGTGGTATTACCTGCCCCTGTGAAGAAAGCTGCTCTGAAAGAGACCATCATCTTGCTGAACCAGTCAGAGAATGGTCTCTGATTTCACATCATCCTCTGAGCAGTGATACAAGCCTAGTAATTTTCAGCCATGCACCTTTTAGTTCAAAGGAATGAATAACGTAGTCAGATACACAGTCTTATGACGGAACAGCATGTAGTGTTTTCCTGTGGCACACACACATAACCAGGGAAAAGGGCCAAATGTCCCATTTCCAGCTCTGAAAGCTGGGTGCTGGTAGGACCTGATGTGTTGTCCCATCATGTATTAATGGTGCTGAGCAGTCTACTAGTACTGGTCGTTTGGAGTCTTGTAAAGTTTTTTTGGTTTAGTCTTCCTTCACTTCTAGAATTTTTGTGCTTCTAAAACTTACCGAAAGGCTAATAACATTAACCTATTTATTTTTAGAAGGCAATTGACACACCTTAATCAGCTTTCAGGGACACAAATAGAAATAATCTCCCCAGAGAGGTAGGCTACATTTCTGTTTGGGATTTCTGCCTGTGCTCTGTCATCCATGTGCTGCGCAGTTGACGCGGACACACATGATAGGACTGAGGCATCAAGAGCGTGTCAGATTTGCTGAGCATGTGCAAGACATCTGAGCAACACATGTGCACAGTAGGTGTGGTGCGTCCTGGATGGGTCAGTGCAACAGACAGCGTCGTGGCTCCTCTCCAGCTGCCTGTCAGTAGAGGTGCCTGGCTGGGAAGAGGGACATTGCATTTGCAGAAATGATGCAGCAATTTAACTTTGTCATTTACCTTCTCCTGAGTGGGGAACTGTACCCTTGGGGACTGATGTTTCTTTGTGCTATCTAGTATACAGGAATAAACCTAGAGTTGTTATACAACATAGCAGTCAATATTGGCAAAAGAAGGTCCAAAGTTTTTCTGAGTCATTCTGCTTATCTGGATGGTTGCATTAACCACAGGCTTCTAAAGAGGAGAGCTGCACTATTAAGTACTTTAGGGAGAGAAAAAAATTAATGTGTAGTTGGTTTTACTCAAAATACTGGAGTTATATCACTGGTATATATTTTTAATAACCATCAGATCTTGGCCTTAAGGTATCAAAAAAAGTAACCGTAGTAAGATTCAGACACCTTGCTTTTTTGTTTTCTTAATCAGCTGAGACTGATTCAGAAATACTCAGTAACACAGAGGTATAACAAATCCCAGTGCAGATTTTTGATGCTACCTTGCAATGCAGCTTCATAAAAACATCCGAAGCCTGTCTGCACTGCCTGCCTGGGAATGCAGCTGATGACTTTAAGGTGCCCTTTGACAATGTGTGGCTTCTGGCTGCCTGAATTGCTCCTCTAGCTTTAATGGTCTGGGTGTAGGAGTACAGAAATTTTAACTGTCACTTGCTCATTTTCCTAATATTTTCTAAAAATATTGAAAATATTATCAATAATCTGCCTTTTTTGAATGATCAAGGAGAAGGATATGAGGATCAAATTATATGCTGACATATAAGAAGAATGTTTGTGATCACATTAAATAAACCTTCTAAGCTCTGATAAGCAATAACTCCTCCTTGCTGTGATACAGATGTAAATCACACAGTTTGGGGAGGAATCAAATTGAGAAGCTCCCAATTGAAGTTCTGCAAATAAAATTTGAAATTGCCATATTTGCATTTATTTTTTAAAGAATGCCTTATGGAAACAACCATATTCCAATTCATATTACAAGAGATCAAAAGGTTAACAAAGGTTAAAATAATATCTCTGTCTCTCTCTAGAATAATTGAGAGCTATATCTTATTCCTCTGTTTAGTAGTATCAATATGGATTCTAACAAGAAAGAAATTGGAAAGAATTAATGTGTCAGTTACAGTTCATCTGGGACAGCAACACTCTAATTAATTAATTGTAATTTAATAGTTATTGCATGGCATCACTACAGAGCACTGTTAGAGTTTATGTAAAGTTGAATTTGCAGACCTTAATAATGTCTTTCCTTTAAACTAAACTTTACTGAATTGCTACCTTTTCTAATCAGCTTGTTGCAGTATAAAGGCATGGTCTTTTCTGAATTTCAGAAGACAGGCATATTCTTAATCTTAGCTTTGTACTAGGGTATTCTTCTGTTCAGATAATGTAAACGTTTTGCTATATAGATGTAACATACAAGGATTTATCTCTCTAAACAAAGGTATGAAGAGTCTATGAATGCATTAGGTATATTTAGAAGTCTGGAAAATGTACATTTAATAAGTTTATCCATAAAAGTATAGGCCAGCATGCCATATTTCTTAACAACATATTTTGTGAGTGATTCGTATAAAGTCAATAATGACAATAATTACAAACAGTAGGCATGAAGAATATATTTTTTCAAGGAGGAGTACAAGGTTGTGTGTGCTCAGTAAAGTTTATTTCTAGACAATTACACTTAATGGCAAAGAGGAAGCCTAGCTGACCCTCTCTTCTTGGGATCTGAAGGACCTTGAATATTTCTTAGGAAACAGATGTTCATGAAGAACCTATATTTCCACTTTTGTTGTTAATTTGTTTCAATTCCAAATGAATGAAGAGGATAGAATGTGGATGTTAAGTTAGATCTAGCAAATAAAAAGAAGAAAAAAACCCCTATGTGTACAATGGAAGGAACTTACTGAATAGATCTAAATCCTATGGTAGGTAATTTGATCTAATTTTTGCAGAAAGGCAAATGCCAGATGTTTGCTCCACTTTGATCTTAATAACACTTTAGGCTGCAGACAATAAGATTGGTTTAAAATTTATTGTCTCTTTGATTTCTCCATTCTAATGCTTTTTAAATTCTTTACACAAGACAGATCTATATATAGGCAACTGGGGTGGCATCAGAAGCGTTGTATACTTAAGACATTCTTGAAAACCTCATTGTGGAACAGTGTTTGCTGTTTTATGCATCAAAACAAAGCCAGATTTTATACAAGCAACATCCAATTTTCTTTTTATTATAATGTCTCTTTTTATTTTGCATATGAAGTTCTGACTGTCGCATCTGTGGCACAGCTCCTTATATGCTTTTATCTTTCAATAACCTTATTAAAAGTCAAGACAATATAATAAACCAACATTAAGCAGCAGGAATTGAAAGTTAAGTTAATCCATTTGCTTGCATTGGGAGTGTAATCTATGCAGCTCTTTAACTTCACCATTAAGTTATTTTTAGGATTATTTTTGTACCAAATACACTTTAAAGGGAGAGCTGCCACTGAATGGACACCAGTGAAAGCCTCTGAGAAACCACAACATTCAAGAGGCATCCAACTTGCCTTCAGTTTGGATCTTCACATTCAAGAAGGATGTTGCTCTGTGAATGCAAGTTGAACTCAGCTTACAGCTGCTTATTAAGTGGCCTCAGGTTTCTAGCAGAATATCTCATCTACTCACTGTTACTGAGAAACACTGAAAAGCAAGTGAGACTGAGAACAAATGGTTGAGTAAGAAAAATTATTAAAAAGAAATAAATTGAAAAAAATCCTGGTATGCAGCCTGAATGTCTTATCATAATTCTCTGGCACAGTTCAGAGCCATCTGTCCCTTAGATCCATGCATGATGTCTCTAAACAATTGTTTTCACTCTGCTCAGCCCAGTAGTCTGAAAGTTCAAAAAGTCAGAGTCAATTTTCCTCTGAAGGAAATTCTGAACTTTGTCTGCTGCTGAAACTGCCATCATTCAGAGACAGCTGAGAGAATATCTACCTTGGCAGGTCTTTTTTAACTGGCAGTGTTGATGGGCTATCAGAAGACATCAGTCTCGTTAGTTCTTGACCACCAAGCTTAGCTCTTGCAACAAATTCCTTTGCAAACCCAAAGAAAAATTCCTTCCTTCAGAACCAAATATTTTAGTTCATTACCAAGAACAAAACATTATACACAGCTACATGGTAATAAGTATTCTTCTCTTCCTATCCTATAACCATGACAAGTAAGAAGACTTTCTGTTACCTCATCCCAAGAGAGAAGTCGGGTAAAGCAAAAAATTCTTCCAATGAGAATTGCCTTAGGTTTAAATGCACCATCATGTCTTTTCCTACTTATCTTTGCTACATCTCCAGAGCTAGAACATCTTTAATGTAGTCTACTATATTTAGCACAATTACATTGAAATACTGTTTGCATCATTCCAAGACATGTTTTGTCAATCCTCTCCTTGATATAACATACCACCTGTACCTTTAGAGTAGAGGCTATTTGAAAAGACTGGACAACTAAGTCACAAAACTTAGGGAGGTTTAAGTGGCATTTGATTTCAATTATGAGGTGTGCAGAAGCACTGGTTTCCTAAAAAAGGCATGATGTTACGAGACTCCAAAAATCTTTTGCAACACTAGCCTTTGTGCATCATAGTTGAAAGGTGTGCAAATGCTACCCAATGAAATTTAATGGAAGCCACACAAGGAAAGATTTTAGCCTCGACATTTGTCTTTACCAACACATGGAACCACCTTGATCTATTTTACTGTTGGTGAAAAAAGAAGGTAGTGTCTATTTCACAGGAGAGGATAGGAAGTAAGAGTCAGTGTGATGGATGGTGTAAAGAAACAGAGGGCAAGAGGGAAGAAATATGAGCGTCAGGTACTGATCTCAAAGATGCGGTCTAGTCTGCTGTCAGGATGTGTATAAATAGCTTATTAATAACAGGAGAGATGGATTGGCATCAGTGTGAAAGGAGTTTTGTACTCAGTTTGTATTGTATGGTCAGAAACAAGCCATCTGGGTAGAGCAGAGTTTGTATTTGTTAGATATGACTACACTACACAAGTACAAATCAAGTGCAGATCAATTCCTGTGGAAATTACTCACCTCAAGGCATTTATCCAATAGATGACACTGCAGTAACCTCTGTCATCTCTATGAAATCTGTCACATTCACTTGCTGGGGCATAGCTGAACTTCACTGTAGCAGAGAAATCCCAGCTAAGTTTTAACCTCACAAACATGGGAACCAGCAATAATTTAATTGCAAAAGCCTGAAGCTTGTTCTTTAATTAGCATAATTCAATAGGTGAGACAAACCCTTTCTATCCCAGCATAGGGAAAAGCAAGTGTTATCAGAGAAATTTTCCTCTGATCTTTTGTAACAATTACATCACACCATTGCTGGGCACACCATCATTTAGGAATGATGTCCTATTCTCTCTCTGGTTCTCTTCTTACTTAACCTGCCTGTCCCAACAGCAGCTCAGCTTCCATCTGGGGCTGACACTTTGGGAAAAGGAAGACCGAAATCAGCTGGTGAGATCACACTGAGGGGTTTATGCTGAGGACAACCCCTGCAAAGTGGGGTTTGGTACTACTTCCATCTTGTCCTTGCCGGCAAGGGAATGAATTCAGGGAGGAGTGCAGTATCAGAAATATATCTGCAGGGCTTCCTTGACACAAGTTCAACAGCTTGCTGCTGAAATCTCTGTCAGTGCCAGTACAATGAACATCTACTGGGAAGCAGTCTGGTTTATTGCTCCACACCTGGATTTTTCGTGATACTTAGGAAATGCTTCATTCAGTGTTGCAGGTCTTGCTTGATTTAGGCACCTAAGTCTCATCTGCAGTGACTTGAAATAAAGTAAATTGTTTTTTGTTCTATCATTACTTTCCCAAATAAAATTAGTATTGGGCAATGTGTGTTTTTTTCTGGGTTTTTCAGATTTCAGAGGCTTAATTAATTCAACTTGCTGCTGGACAACATACTGCCTGATAGCTATCGAAATAAGTTCTCCAATCTATGGACTGTCCCTCTAAGAATAAACTAAGAAGAGAGTTTGTTCAAGTGAAATGCTACAAAAGACCTACAGACTGTAGCCTTTCTTCAGGGCTCATTACTGGTACAATGATGTAAAGTATATATGCAGTTTTTTCCAGAAGAGCCTGGAAGGTGGGGTGGCAGCTCTAATTTCTCCAGCTTCAGCCCTAGTCTGTTTGGCTTTGCATAAAACCCTAACCTTAGAGCACAACCTAGGACAGAACTTGTTTTATGCAGATGGTGCAAGCTGCCAAAGCTTATATGTAGGGCTCTGTTTGGGGAAGGACTTCCATAATGTAAGGCCTGGTGTGCTTATTACCCTCTGAGTTGAAATCGGATGTTACTCCCTGAGGCACAGGTCAACACGTCCGTCATGCATACACTAGACCGTCTGCTCCTCTCGGTTGGAGAGGGATGTTATTTTCTTAAGGAGCAGGATGTTATTCCTAGAGGTCTGCCCCTTGGTAGGGTCAAGAGTAATATTTTATGGTTAATGTTTATGATTAATTTTGGCTGTGGCCTTTCCTTTCAGAATTCATATGGTGTCAGTTCAAGTTGGTAAGGGGGAAGCTTGACAAGGTTAAGGCGTGAACCGTATACTCACTTTTCCTTCCAAAATAAATACTACAACAACAATGCACATGGGAACCAAGCAGCACATTCCTAAATCAAACCAGAAGATTCACACAGGGAACTAAAACAGTAGAGCCCAAGAGGGTGTTTTTTTCTTTTTCTTTCTTTTTTTTTTTTTTTTTCCCTCCAGTCCAAAGGATACATTTTCAGAAGGATGCCTTGGGAATTAGGTCAACACAATCCCAGGAGCAAAAAGGGCAGTTTGGCATCAGATTTCTTGTGCTCACATTACTTAAAAATTAATATTGCCTTTGCCCCTTTTCTCTCAAAAAATGTCTGCTAAAGTAAGGTGAGCGATTCTCAGCTGCTCAATGCTGCTTAAAGGAATGAACAGCGCTAGCATCACTGTGATGCAAGTTTATACTGAATCTTGCTCTTGGAAAATATCCAGATTTTCTGTCTGTCTTGGAGTATGATCTTTAGATTCATATGCAAGTTGTTTTCTTTTTAAGAATCTTAACTCTTTTCTCAGCTTCTGGAAACTTTCTGTGGCAGTATCACCAAACAGAGAGCAATGAGTAGAAAGATGATGTATTCTTGTGATAGTGAATACTTCAAAAAATATGCTATTGTATGTAAGCAATAAAGATGACGATTTCAGAATTGCATGTGTGAAGCAGCCTCAGATATTCATCTTGGATCTGCATTGTAATTTTGGAGTTTCGGAATGTGTCATTCAAGGGGTGTGTCAGGGAAGATCATTATATGAGAGTTTCTGATGGTGACTAAATCAGGAAAAAAAAGAGTAAAATTCACATATTAAAACACCTTCTCTCTTCCACTGGTCCTGTCCATCTCTCCTTCCTCTTGTCTCTTATTCATCCTCTAGGAAATAATTGCTGTAGTCAGAGAATACATCTCATATAGTGCTTGCCTTTAAAATTCTTAGATCTTTACAAATCTTTCAAATCACTGAACTTCAGACCCTAAGGGTAGCAAAGTTTTGGGAATGCATACGCTTCAGACATCCCAAAGCATTTTGTGGTCTATAATTAAAACTCTATTATCCCACATCATGAATGCACAGCCTCCTTGGAACATACCATTGCATCTCTCAAAGACAGGGTTGTTACGAGTGCTCTGAATCGCATATAAAACTAGCACTACCAGTCTTCATCAATACTTCAATGGAAATCAAAGATACTCAAAGTGGAAAAAAAAAAAAAAAAAGGGCACAGCACAGTTCTGTCTGATTCGCAACAAATCATCATCATCCCAAAAATACTGCTATAGATGCTGCAAGTAGGACTGGCAAAGAGCACTTTCAAACATCATCATGTTGCCTTTTTTGAGGTTAGTAAGAGAAGTGAAAGACAAAAAAATATAAACGACAAAATTAAAAATGTTTCCCTTAACTCACGCATGTGGTCCTTTGGAGCTCACTTCGGCTATTTGTGGGTCAAGCTTTTCATAACAAGTTAACTTCAAATTTTACTGCTCAACTAATTGGAGAGGTTGGTGCTGGTCTCTTCTCACAGGTAATTAGCAATAGAACAAGGGGGAATGGCTTCAAACTGCAACAGGATAGGTTTAGACTGGACATTAGGAAAAAAATTTTCACAGAAAGAGTAGTCAGACACTGGAATAGGCTGCCCAGGGAGGTGGTTGAGTCACCATCCCTGGATGTGTTTAAGGGTCGTTTGGATGAGGTATTGGGGGATGTGGTGTAGGTGAGAACTTTGTAGAGTAGGGCTGATGGTTGGACTCAAAGATCCCAAGGGTCTTTTCCAACCTAAATGAATGATTCTATGATTCTAATTATGTAATTGTAGAATTATCAATGGTTGATTCGCACTATTTTCATTAGTTATGAATTGTGTGGTAGGTTTTTGTTCCTGACTCTCTGACTAACAGAGTCTGAAGTAAAAATCTCTAAGTATTAGTACAAATACTTACAAGTATGACCAAGAATCTGGCCGAGAAATTTGGAGAAATTAACAGAGCCATTTCAAATGGCTTAATCATTGCAGTCCTGGAATTTACAGTTTGAATAAATTTCATTATTAGCAATGAACAAATGTTGGAGCTGGATAAATGCACTTGAAACTAGCAATGGTTTCTTAAACAGGGGGGGAGAAAGAGGAAGACAGAAAAATTTACAAAGAGGAAACAATGCAAAAGAAAAAAAAAGAAAGAAGTCTTATAACACACTGAGATTGAAAAAATTATTCCTCACTCACTCCTCACATTCTTTTTAAGAAGCTGCAGAGGGTTTTCATGAAGGCCCAGCATGCCTAAACAAGTTTCACTCAGAAAGAATAAGTTGTAAAAGTTAAATCACCACTCATTTCTTTTGAGCCTGTCTTCAGCTGTGATCTGTGGAGCTTTAGTTTCTCTTGTCAGGGATAGATAAAATAGAATTTTTTCAAGTTTGGTCTTACATTACTAACTTTTTTAAGTGTGTGGAACTTACCCAAGTAAGAACAGTATTTCATCCAACAGTAGCCCATACAGTAGGTAGCCTATATGGAAACCAGAAACTTCTGAAGTTCATCCACCTGTTCATCCATCGTCATACAGAAGAGACAAATGTGTCAAAGATTGTTCGTAAGATGCAGAAAATCTAGAGCAAACAGATACAGTGAAATACAACAATAATGCAAAACAAGGAACTGCAAATGGTTTTAAACTTTTTTTTTTTTTTCATCCTTCCCAAAACATAGCACAGAGTGAAAGGCAGATATCCTGTTTGGCTGACTGTGGGGCTTGTACTTTTTTGCATCTGGAATCCCTTGGTTTGTTGATTCATGGTAGTGGCACTCTCAAGACCAAGGACTGATTTATTTGACCTAGTGTATTCATCAATATTTGCATTGTTAATTTCATTATTTTGCAAGGCACCTTGGGATGTGTCCCATGAAAGGAGTTACACATGGAAATCTCCAGTCTGCTTTGATTAAAGTTTCCCGACAAGCATGTCTCAAATGCAAGTTGTCAGCTCTTTTGCTTTTAAATTATTTCAATAACTACAGTATTCCAGCTTTTAAAATTGTTTTTGTGCTAATTATCCTTTCCTGAACTAATGGAAGTATTAAAGTTTCATTATATATTACTGAAATATAGATATTAGTTCTACAACTGGATCAATTTCTTTTGCCATATAAATAGCACAGCTTGTATTAGACCTCTGTGTAAGGTTTCTTAGGCTATCAGTCTACAGTAATACAAGTAATAGTAAAATATAGATAAAATTATAAGGTAATTTACAGATTTATTTTTTTTCCCTTAGACAATAGAGCTCAAATATTAGTGTCTGGAGACATTAATGATATTACTCTTGAGATATTATTTTAATATACTTTTGTGGGTAGTATGTGCTGAGGTACTGAAAAGCATTGGAGAGCTTTTCAAAATCATCTATTTAGAAATGTGACAAGTTGCCAAAAGTGGCATAAGAACTAAAGGGAATCGACATCTGTAGATGCATGTGCAAATTGTTTCAGATGCACCTCTTCTCCCCGCCAAAAGTTACTAAAATACCTTCAAGAAATTTACATCGGGAAGCTATATATTTGAATTATTTGCAAATCCCCAAAACATTGTGTATTTTTTTTAACAAGCACACCGAACCTGGAATATTAACTGTATTAGTACAGCAGTGTAAATAAAAAATGTTATTTAGATAGAGTTATTCAGAGAAATCTTCAGTATCTCAACAATGTATTTTGCATACTAAAATACAATTGATAAACAAAAATACGGAGGAGGAAAATATAGGCTTTTATTTACAGTCGAAGGTTCATTAAGAATTTACTTTAAAAATAAATACTCCATTCACTACAATACTTTTACAAAGTTAATCATGTGCACATATTGGTTTTTGAGAAAATTAAACTTTCAGATACTTAGTAGAAACACACACACACATACGCACACGCGTATATAATTACAATGTGAAAGGGAGAAGGACGAAAAAGCACCTGAATCTATTTAGCTTATTCTTTTAAGACATGTATAACATATTCAGTCAAGCACTACCTGATTCCTGAAAACCAAAAAAATCCACCCTAAGCTATATTAATATTCAATTATTTTTGCTCTATATTTCGTGGGATGAAAAATACAAAGTTGAGCTCAGTTCAAATGACAGCAAATATATAACTACTGAGTGTATGTGTGAATGTTCAAGCAAAATGTTGATTTCATTAAAGCAAATCCCATATGGACATGAGAGACTTCAACCTGTTATGCCTGTGAAACTTGCTAGGTACACAAAGGATATTAATAGCATTGCAAGAGTATTTGCCTTTTTGCTACATCTTCAAAGAGAAGTTAACCAGCCAAAGAGGCTTGTATTTTGGTGGAGAGAAGAGAGGGAAGAGTACCAACAACAATAATGTTCAACAGTGCAACCATTCAATGCAAAATGATTGGAAAGGAAAACAACAACAAAATCAAAATAACGAAATGGAAGTTGAAAATAACCCTATAATCTTACCAAAAAATATTTCCTAGAGGCCCACACTGATTCCTCCCAAAATAATATTTCTCCATTTTTAGTTTCTATAATTTACAAACATGGCAAAGCTTTTAGCTTGTATAGAGAGTAATAGCCGAGTAGCTGAGTACTATGACAAGGGCAGCTTTTCTTCTTGAGACTGATGAAGTTATATGAAAAAATAAAGTGTAATTATAATAAATACGTATTTTCAAAAAACTATAAAAATAATTGTTTCTCCTGGGCATCATATTGCTTGTCAACAGCTGGGTATTGACAGCTTTGCTGAGAGCTCCTACAGGAAAGTGTACTTTAATCAACTTCCTTGTAAAAAGTCCGTATCCAATCTCACCTGAGATGGAGGATGAGCTTTTTCTTCCTTTGCAACGGGTTATCACTAATGTTTCAAAACCAGTGCAACATGGCAAGAAGGCATTTCATTCCACATAGCTTTTCTGAACTTGGCACCTGAAAATCTGATAAATCTCCCTCTCGAGTCTCTCCCTTTTCTGAGCACTATGCAGATGAAACAGTCTTGATCTGGCTATGGCAGTTACAAATGGACCCTCTGTTGAGCATGCACACAGATTATTTTACTTGACTAGTACTTGAGTCCCCTTAGAAGCTTGTCCAAGACAAGCTGGCTTGATTATCTGATATAATTAATACATTCTTTTAATTAAACCAAATTACATGAGGAGGAACTTCTTCAAATGAAAATCACTAGAAAGAAAAAGTGAGCTTCATATTGTTTCAATGGCATTTTTTTTCCAGCATTTTCATTTTAGATATGTTACTGAGTCTCTTTAGTTGGCCCCTGGGGAAGTGATGGAAAATTTGTACAAAGTACAATGTTAAAACACTCAGATACATCTCCCATATCACACATACTTCTTGTCTGGCATCAAGCAGAAGTCAATTATATCGCTAAATGCCCAAGTTCTGCCTCCTACTCAGAGACAGACTTTCTTGACATAAAAGGGTAAGTAACAGAGATGCAAGAAAACACTGTATTGATTGTTTAACTCTTTGAAACTGAGCTGTGTTCAACTTAGCTGAATTACAAAAGTTCAACTCATGCACAGTAAACCCACGTAAGTCTTTATCATGACTGGGAAATTAGTTGATCTCTTGTCACACAATAGTTGAGTTTTTCTTGGACTTTTAGCAATCAGTTTGGTAAATACATGACTGAACTTTTAATAAAAGAATCGGAATGGGGAATTCTATGAATCATAGAGGGAAAATGGTGATGGGGTGGAGTTCCCCATGTCAGTTTGCCAAATTTGAACATTACAGGGGATCTTTAAAGAATGAAATTCACAGATGAACCTTCTAATTTCTTTATAGCCCTTCTAAAACACACTGGACTGTAACATAAAACTAATAACTGAACAAAAAGGAAATAAAGTACTGGTTTTATGTGGAATGAAAATAAATCAGTTTTATTCCTTCACCTTCCTGTCTGATATGAATGAAGTCCAGAATAGAACTGTGTGACCTTGTTCCATTTGGATTCATTACCAAATGGTATCTTTCCCCCTAAAATCTCAAAGATACCCACACGGCAAAACCTTATTCTAACAAAGAGAAGAAAAATCAAAAAGTTATAAGACGACAACCATGGCTTTTATCCAGTTCATAGTGATTAGCTGCTAATGGCAATATATTCCTTAAATTACTTTACAACTAAGAAATAAGCACATGGTGCTATACAGTATATATGTTCATTTGCTGACTATTGATGTTCCAAGCAGTAGGAAACAGCACTATATTCTTTGATCTGTACACAGTTTTTATAACATATTGTCTGTGGATAGTTGCTCAGGATGAGCATTTGTCCAACTACAATGGAATGTATTTACAGCATGCCAAATGAGAAAGCAAAAATACTGAACTACAAGTTTCCTCCCTCTGGGAGAAGTCAGAGAGAGAATGTACCATTTAAAGTTTTCTAATGTATCATTCACAGATTGACAAAAATCATCTTGTTGAAGATTCATTAAAAAAATAAACATTATCAAGAGATACACAGCTCCTCTTTCTAAAGTCTCTTGAGATTAATGTATAAGGATGCTGTGTGTCAGAGTCAATATAGTACAGGAATCTCAGACTGTGTCAGTACTTTTTAGGAATATTTCATTAGAAATATCTAATGAAAAAACAGTATTTGCTGCTACAATTTACTCTAAGATGACATCTATCTTAAACAAACCACAGGAAACGCAATGTTATTCTGTATTATGGAAAAGCTTATGCTACTTGATAATGTCCTCTCAGGAATGTGGTGTATTCTGGGTCTAAGCTATCAGGTCAGCATTTTTACTTCATTTCTTCTTAAAACAAATGTTGTCTTATACCCAGTGCTTGTATTTTACAAACAGGCCTTAATTTAAAAGCTCAAATTCTATGAGGTATCAAACCAACATCACTTGAAACCAGCTGCAGCTTGCCAAATTTACTGAAAATATTAGAGTTTAGGTCTACTACCTTTTCAGCAAGCACAAAAATCCCTACCATTATATTTTTTTAATTGAAAAAATTGTAAAAAAACCCCAAACAAACAAAAGAAAAATTCTTGTAGGCATTTTGATAAAAAACCAACCTTGCAAAGCCAAGTATTTCTGAAAAGTTCTACTGATTTTGCTTGCCCAGTTTTTGAACTTCAAATCTCTAAATGGCACAAAATTGTTATGGTTCAAGCCCTGTTGAGCAGTGGAAATGTTTAGTAATGATATTAACAGGTCATACCTAATAATTCCCTAAAAGGAGAGGCTGTTATTTAAATTTTGCATCACAGTAGCTGTACCCAAAGTAAACTCCCTTGCATATGCTCAAACCTTTGACAAATACTAAAGAACTAGTCTTTCTATGATTCTGGGATTTCACACCGTGCAATCCAAAATGCCAGTTTTCTCAGACCTAGCTTGCGAATGTCTAAAAGACTGTTGAATTCCAGAGCATATAAATTTGCTACCTTACAAATACCACAAGATGTGTCAGACATATACTAATTAATCATTTGAAATACAAATGTCTATAATTTGACGACGATCTCCTACCTTACGTTGTTCTACATCACACTATTTCTGATATTTTATATTTAAAAGCACAACAAAGAGCTCTTCTACCTTGGATAAGAATATTTCATTACAGTTGAGGAAAAAATAGATTTTATTAGGTCTTTTGACATATTTATTTTTATGTTTTTCTGTCTAGAGGACCTTGGTGAACTGGTGAGTCAATGGATATGGGATACCACTTAGTTACATCTGAAGTGAGTCCAATAAGCTGTATTAGACTACACAAACCTTTCAGAAAGATGTCCCACTCTAGTATGAGAGTATCAGAAAAATGGAAAAGCCACAAATATCTTTGCCAACTTCTTCCAGTGGTTAACCAGTCTCATCACTAACAGTTTGGAACTTATTGCTAATTTTAATTTATCTAGTTTTAATTTTTATACTGGTTTTGTTATATTTTTCCTTGCTGGCTCAAGGAACCATTTAGTTCCTAGTCTTTTCTCTCTTTAAAGCAACTTATTGAATATAATTACTACCTCTTAACTTTCTTTATTAAATATTTTCTGTGCATTTATATGCAAATACATAGGCTTATAAGAATCAAAATAAGAATTCCAAAGAGAACTCTCCAGATTGCAAATTCTGTAATTCACTAATTGGTATTAATAAATTCTAAAGGTGTTAAAAAAAAAGAAAAAAAGACAAAACAAAGAAAGAAAATTGAAAAAAAGAGCGAGCAAGATCCATAACAATATTGAATATGATAGAGACAAGGCCAAGAATGAGAAAAAAATTAGGTGGATATGATTTTCTGGAATTAGAAGTTTAGACTGGTGCCTAAACACAGATTAAGGAGGTGGATTTTCAAAATAAAAAAATCAATGCTGTAATGAGATGAATATTTCTAACTAGTTTGGATATGTCTGAAATTCCACACACACACAAGATTAAGGCATCAATTTTTAAGATATCTACCTGAAGCAATGAAGCAATAGTAGTACTAAATAAGTAAGTACACAGTCTTCCACTGCCCCATATTCATCAGCTAGGGAAGATCTTTAGAACTAAGAAAGGAATTGCTAACAATTTATTGTAAAAGCAGGGAAATATGAACCCTGTATGTCATGCAGAAAAAAAAAAATCATTCTCGTTTCATGTAGAAAAAAATTAAACTGGTCAGAGATATCCTGGCTGTTTGTATCTGATCGGAGGAGACAGCCTCAGCAATTCAGAAAGGTTGAAATCTTAAGTAAACTTTATCCTTCCTAGAACTGCTTAAGATTTTAAATTATTTTTCTCTCTGCTTTCTGAATATTCCATCCGTTCTACTTTAATTTTCTACATGCACAGAAACTGAAGATCATACGGTTTTTGTTTTGCTGCAAAAAGTTTTGAAGTTAAATACATAAGTAGGATATTCAAACTATACATTTACAACCCTATAATAAAGAACATGATTAAACAATTACACGGGTTAGTCATGGTAAAACACCTGGGTGGTTTTCATAGATTAATAAAAACATATTTATATTCAAAGTATCTCAAATATGCTAAAAGGTCTTTCATTTTAAAATCACTGAGTGGTAATGTTGAAATAAGATAAAGAGCACTTCACAAATTATTGGTATTTATTAATCTAAACTGAATTCTTCCCAATAATTTGATTTATACATCAGTAACATGTATCGTTTTCTCGGGTAACAAGCACCTACTGAGTAATATGGCTTTTAATAGTCCTTTGCTTTACAGACTTTGAGTAGCTTGGCAATAATAGAAGAGTTGAAAACAAAACTAAATACAGAAAAAAGAAACACTTAAGTCACGTCTACTTTGCGGTAACAGAAGTGATTTCTATGTAGTGTAGAGGTATTTAAAATCACATAGCCTGGAAAACTGTTAACTGTCTCTTGCTGCTTGGCTTAATTTAGTCTAATCTTTACTTGTACTTCCTTAACAACCATGTAGGCATGTACCAGAGACTTCTGTTCCATTCCATCTTTTTATTTGCTTTCTTTTCTCTCTCTCTCCTTTTATTCCTTCCAAACTAGAAAGTTCAGAGTAAAGTTAGGCAACAAACTAAACTCAAGGGAGACCATGTCGCTCTCTACAACTAACTGAAAGGAAGTTGTAGTGAGGTGGGCTCAGTCTCTTCTCTGAGGCAAAAAGTGATAGTATAAGAGGAAATGGCCTCAAGTTGCGCCAGTGTAGATTTAAGTTTGACATTAGGAAAAATTTCTTCACTGAAAGGGTTGTTAAGCATTGGAACAGGCTGCCCAGGAAGGTGGTGGAGTTGCCATCCCTGGAGGTGTATAAAAGATATACAGACGAGATGCTCAGGGACATGGTTTAGTGGTGGGATTGGCAGTGTTAGTTTCATGGCTGGACTCGGTGATCTTGAAGGTCTATTCCAACCAAAATGATTCAAAAATAAACACAAGCTTTAAACATAACTTTTGGTGACACCTGGTGATCCCAACATGAATGCTGTGATGCTGGTTGATGCCCAGTTCTTATGTCTGTAGTGTCTAAATATATCGTAATTAAATAGCTTAGACAGATATCTAGTATCTGCTCACGTCTCTTCAATGCAACATTTTATTTAAGGTCACCAGGTGTACCACTGTCACCTCAATTACTGTCTGGGTATCAGTCTTAAAAGACTTGATTAAGAGAATAAATCAAATAGTCTGGATTAATTCCTTTTTTCTCTTAAAAATAGTTTAATTACTAGCAAAGAATTTAAGTCATGGGTGAAACTGGAATCTGAATCTCAGTCTTCAGGCGAAAATCAGTACAACTGAAGATGAGGGAGAAACAATGTCTCTCTGCTACACTGGTTTTTGAATCCTCTGAAAATAGCCCAAATTCTCAAAACTATGGCAAACTGATATTCTGAAAAAAAGAATTATAAATCTGATCAAGGAATGGTTTACATCAATAATTTTAATCCCTTTTTATATACACTTTTCAACATTTCAAAATTAAAAGTCAACTTGAACTTAAAAATGAAATTTCATTTTTAGAAATTTTGAAACAGGATATTTCAATAATTTGAACACTTTTTTCCATAATATATTTCTAAGGAGAATTTTCAAGACTAATCCTTTTTTTCACAAACAGTGCTACTCCTGTTGATTAATATTTTAAGCAAAACATTTCATTGAAATATTCCCCATCAAGTCAAATAGCAATATATACTATCTTCAAGATAGATAGAAAACCTTATCAAAATTCAACATTTGTTTGCTTAAACACACATCAGAACTGCTTTGCTTGCTGTTATTCTTTGGCTTTTATAAGCATTATTGCTTCTGTTGTTTATCAGTAATATTTGAAACAAATGTACTTTACCTGTTTGGTGAAAGACAGAAAACTTAGTTCCTTGGAATTTATTTCTCTGCAATGGGAATAATCAAACTACAAATCATACTATTTTTGCTGTTGTATTATTGACTATTTTCATAAGAATTATGCTTACACATCTTGAGTATATCTGCAGCAGCTAGAAACTCCAAAACATACAAGGGAATCTTGATTCCCTTTTTATTTTATTTATGCCAGAATGAGAGATACTCATTTAGGAACCCTGCAATGCATGAAATCTTTAAGTTAATTCATGAATGGGTTTGTCCACAGCTGCTTTTTTTCCTTAATAGGTGTATATTTGTGGGGATGACTTTGCCTTAAGTTTCACCATTTCCTCTATCTAATTTGCTGTATGGATAGCACATGTGTCTCATGCATATACATTCCACCTTCCAATCAAAGTACAAATACCTTCCCCTTATTACCTCCTTGTACTTTTTGGCTTCATCTGATTTCTCTTCATAACCAACTTCAGACACCATTATCATAAAGAAAGGAATCTCTCTCTTATGGACAGCAACATTGCAGGTTTTCTCCAGTTTGTTGTTCCTATTGAAGGCTGTTACCTACTTGTATTTAACAAATCACTTTTCTGTTTTACCTTAAATTAACTTCTGCTTCAAGATCTCTCCTAAGAATCCAAATCCTTAAAATGCAGTAAGAATCTTCAAGTCATATTGGATATTCTGTAAAGTTTTTTTTCAGGCCCTGCTACTTTACAAGCAATGATTAAAATGTTACTGGAGGACAGCAAGACTCTTTTAATTCCTTCTCAAGTTTTACTTATTAAATTATATATGTATGCTGGACACATTCTTCATACAAATATAGGGGCACATGAGCAGGATGCATAATATATTTTAGAGTGAGTTATTCACTGTTATAAAGAAAGCTTTCAATAGAATTGAAAGATAGAGATTTAATGGCAAACGTGTAACTTGATGGAGACTTATTTCATTTTAATTCAGTCAATAATGACTAATAAATCCATCATTTTATGGAATTAATATTTTAAATATATTCTGAAATAAAAATATACATTTTAATAATTTTTCTTTTGAAGCTCAAAATTTAGGAAGTGTTAGGTTAAAACCATAAAAATAATGAATCAGTTATGCCATTAGTCATAAAACTAAAGAATTTGAAGCTATTCCTTTTCATGTGCAAAATATAGTTTCCATTTCAATGTATGGCATAAGCTGAAGCTTCTATAAAAATATTCATAGTAAAATACAGCATAAATCTATAGTTACATTTAATCAGTTTTAGAAAGATGCATCCAATACTTAGACACTGTAAAATTATTTAGAATAAGTCATTTTTACTGCAGTTATGGCTGAAGTAACAAAAAGTACAATGTAATAGTCTTTTGTGAGTTGAATGGCATATATTCGCTCTCACCTACACAAAGCCCTGTAAATAACCTACAGGTTGTTAGTCGTTACTTAACTCAGCCTTCAAAATGCTCGTTTTAGCTCTTCCATATTAATGCGTTATGTACAGAGTACTTTAAATATCCATTAACAACCAGATGCAATGATTTAAGCCATTTAAGGAAGAGTTAAAGAAACTAATTTTGACTTTCCATGTAAAAATCTTAGAATTCCCTTCACTGAATGTATAAACTCCTCTGAAGGAAATGAAAAGTCTTTAGTGGATTGTCTTGGAACAGATCAGCAAAGCAGAACTTAGTATCTAACATAAGGTGCTTCCTGGGCCATGGGTGTAGTAAAGCATCATGCAAGGTATGAAGTCACACTGTCATTTTCATCTTTCTTTCAGTTGGCAGTCACATTGGCTTCCTTCTGACGTAGTCTTTCTTTCTGTTCAAGAAAACGAAAGAGTTTTATTGTAAGTATTGCCTATAATTTCCAACTCCTCTCAAGTTGCCATGATCATTTGGTCTAGAAGGCTGAGAAGTACTAAACAAGTCATAGTAGATTAGACTTTTCTTTAATTAAAAAAATAATAACACTTGAAGGACTCAAGGAAGGCTCAGAACCCATTCATTACTTAGTGTAGAAAAACTGAGGTTGCTTTACTTACACACTTGTTAAATACTGTGTACCTTTAAAAACATACAGCTCTGTGAAGACCAGTGTAGCTGGATAAATCCAGATACATTTCAAATTCATGTGATTCTAATACTTTCTCTTGTCTGGAATGATTTCTGCTGACATAAAGGCTCTCATTTAGCATTAGAAAGATTCTGTTGTTTAATGACCTCTTCCCAAACAAGTGCAGTCACTCATATCTCTGCTGCCTGTCCTGCAACTGATACGGTCTGCTGGGAATGGAAACAATATACTGATTCCTTCGTCTACATTTCCTTTCCTTAGTCTTTTGCTTCCTAAAGTTTGAGAAATGCTGATCTAACCTATGTGCCTTGCACACAGACAAAAAAGTTTTATCTACAGTGTAAATTATCAGTCCTCTTTTTTTGTTATATTAAAAAAAATGGAAACAGCAAGGAACAAAATGGGGATTTAATTCCTTCTACCATTATTCAACAAAGAAAAGAAGATTTTGTAAGGTTTTGAAAAAACCCAGACGCTCAACCATTGGACAAATATGCGCAGTGAGTCTCAGTGCACTAAAAAGCACAGAAGAAAATACAAGAGATTTCAGTGGAAGTGGGGAAGAAACCATAAATGCAGCTCTTGCCGTATTTTGTTGTCTAAAATAGCAGTGCCACGCTTAGCAAAATGAGACTAAGTTTTAAATTTAGCTGTCGGAGTACCATAAGCTTAAAGATTTTTCCTTGGGAAGAAAATCACTCTGCTATGTTCAAACTAAGCATACTATGTCACCATCCAACATCAGAAACCGACCATTATTCTGAATGCCAAGAATAGTGTTACAAAAACCCTTCTGAATGGCATACTGAGAAACATATCATACCAGGCTAGCCGTAGGATTGATTTTCTTCGTTTCAACTTTCTTCTCCGCTGTTAACTTGCTTACTGATTGCTGAGCCACTTTAATTCTGAAAAAAAATACATATAAGAGACCGTTAGATTCAAAGAAATTAAAGGTGTTTTGGCTTGGCTGGGTATATACTCTATTGGTAAGAACCATCATCACTAAATTTTTAGGGACATTAGCCCAACGAACTGCTACATTACTGTTCAAAGGCACTTAAGTACCAGAAGTAGATCAAAGCACACTTTTAAATAGAGAAAAACAAAAGCAAAAGGCCAGTCTGCCTGTATTGCTCACTGAAAATGTCATCATGAAAATGATTTCCCTGTTCTTACAGGATCTGGTTTTTATGGGGTATCTTTCCCACCAAAAAAGCTTCTGTGTCAAGGCAAGAAGATAGTCTCTGCAAAAAAATCAAAAGCTAGCTGGCTCAATCTGTTGTATGCATAGTATATACTATTTTAGTAGGCCATTTGCCAGGCTACACATTAGATTTCCTCTGAAAACCTTGAAATGAAAGCATCTGCCAGTTTTTGCTTAATGTTTTCCCTGTTGCTTTACATGGAATTGACTGAGCAGCCTCATTGATGTGTTAAGAGGAGGAGAGGCAAATTAGATGGGGTTCTTGTCTAGGGATAGTTAAATCTGTCTTGTGAGCAGCTAGAGATGAGTCTACTGAAAGCACTATTGAGATAAGGGGAAAGAAGAACACAGATCTGATTCCTCTGTTTCTTGCCTTTTGCTCTTAGGGTCTTGCATATGGAACCCTTGTTTCTGTGGGAATTTAACAAGTTTCATCAGGAGGAAAAGGAGAAACAGAATTTAACAAAAAGGGAGTTGACTCTCCTCTTACAGACAGTGGAAAGGGCAGGAGAAATTATGTGTTAAACATTGATAAAAAGGAAAGAAAATTCTTGGCACTCCTGAGACAGGATTTGCCCAGTGCCTTTAAAATGCTGATGTTATAAACACCTACTTTACAATTCTACATGTAAAGTGCAGAGGGGGAAAGAATTGAGAGTGAATTTTTACAAGCAAGGAGAACTTAGCAAACCAATTTTCACTAATGCACACCAAATCAGTCTTTTACTAAAAACAACACGTTTCTTGGCACTCTTGAACTGAAAAATTCTACTTTCTTCTCCTATTTAATTTTTTCCACAGGCAGAAATAATTGTTATGGCCAGTCAAAAAGTATTTAAAATACCATGTCCAGTTCAAACCACTTTCGACACACTCAATTTTGGAGGAATTTTGGAAGAAAAGCAAAAAAGAAAGTGGATTATAGCTACAATTACTGATGTGTACTTCCTTGCTGTAACATTAGCAGCAAAATAGATTCTTTTAAAAACATAGAACACATTCATAAGATCATTGTTGCGTTTTTAAATGCTCAGTGTTGGAAACTAAAATTCCTTCTCTGAGTTATGTATTTTAGAAGCATCTAGTGGTTAGTTATTGGTGTTGTCTCACTTTCAAGTGCTTAAGAACAGGAGGAAATAATTACGCTACTTTCAAGTAAACTTATTTTCAGCACTGTTTAGATACAACATTGATTCAAGCTGTAAGTACACTCTCAAATACACAAGCATAAAATTATTATTCTGCACATTTCAAAATATATCTGACATATTTTTAAAACTTAATTAGTGTTCCTTGTTTCTACAGGTAAACAGCTAAGCAGCAACACACCATTCCATCTTTTTACAATTTTGTTAATCAGCACAGTTTACTTCTTGATGATGGATGATGGCACCCGCTGGACAGCACACTATTCCTCACAGCTACAACGTTTATGCAAAGATGATAATGTATTTCAAGTGACAGTATTCAGGTTCAGCAGCATCACACCAAAGGATCAACTTCTCAACTCTTCCCCATTTTGAGCACATTTTTTCTTTTTGATCACATTCTCTTTGGTCCCAGGAGTGATTTCCAAATAATTTTTAAATGTTTAGAGTCTGTATTTTCATCTGAGGGAAGAATTCTAGGGATTATAAACTTTTAGACTTAAAACCAAAATTATGCCTGTCACTGATTCAGGCCTAGCTCTGTGTATTTTATTCCATATTTGCCCAATTTCCAGGAAACCTGGATTTTTAAAAATAGAATGCATAGTTTGGAATACAAAATAAAAATAAACCAGCTCACTACCATGATTTGAATCATTATGGTATTCGGCTCATAAAAATGACAGGCTAATTATATATTACACTTTGGTCTCCTAAGGAAAAAGGCCATCACTTCACTAACACGTGACTGGTAAGATTAGCAGGCATTATCAGAAACATTAAGTGCATAACTTAAAAACAATGTAATTCTTGGGGAATTTTTAAAAACAGATAGCTTAGTTTTAAGAAAATATTTAGCTCAGTAATTACATCAGTGAAGCACCCATGCTGTAAAGGTGCCTTATGAATAAAAACAATTCTTTTTTAAGCATGGATAGGATACCAGAACTGGCTGTTGTGTTTGGAAGCATTAGCCTTGAAACGACAAAGTGAAATTCTATGAAAAATATCAAGTTTAAAAATCATAAAAATGGCTAACAGCACAAGTCTCATTTTTCCCATTCTTTTACTTAAATGAAAAAAACCCCAAACACCTAGATATGAACACGTAATTTTAATTGTCCATTAAAACCTTTCATCCAAACTTATGCACTGTATTCTTTGCCTGCATACATCTTGGAGTCCTCAGCATAACGACATGGACCCATGAAAGCAAGTCCAGAGGAAGGCCACAAAAATGATCAGAGGGCTGGAGCACCTCCGCTATAAGGAAAGGCTGAGAGATTTGTGGTTGTTCTGCCTGGAGAAGATACGGCTACAGGGAGACATCGTTGCAGCCTTTCAACACTTAAAGGGGCCTTACAAGAAAGATGGGGACAAATTTTTTAGCAGGCCCTGTTGCGACAAGACAAGAGGTAATGGTTTTAAACTAAAAGAGGGAAGATTTACACTAGATATAAAGAAGAAGTTTTTGACAATGACAGTGATGAAACAGTGGGACAGGTTGCCCGGAGAGTTGGTAGATGCCCATTCCTGGAAAAATTCAAGGCCAGGTTGGATGGGGCTCTGAGCAACCTGCTGTGATTGAAGATGTCACTGCTCAGTGCAGGGGGTTTGGACTAGATGACCTTTAAAGGTCCCTTCCCACTCAAACTATTCTATGATGTAAAGTTGAACGCGTGCACATTTGACTTGAGTCTTTTACTGAAATAGCTAAGTAAAAACAAACAGATCATACCCTTAAAGAATGATTACCTAGCGACTAGACAAACTCAGTTAATTCTACTTAAGTATGTCTCTTCTCTGTTCAATCTATATTTTTTTTCTAACATCTTTCCTTAGCAAAAAGAGAAATAATTTCCCATAGTATCCCATTTAGGATAGAACTAAACTACTAATTATTTTCTGATCTTTTTTTTTAGATCCATATATTATGTTATTAATCAAGTGTGGCAGGTGTTGTCTTCCCCTGTAAATCAGATGCAAGTCAGACCTCTTACATTAAAAAACACTAGTGAAAAATAAGGACAATATTTTATTAAAAATTATTCTTTTTATTTTTTAACTAGGGACATAGAAACTAAATCTAAACATAAGCCTGTATTTATTAGAAGTTTCCTTCATAAGCTTATGAAAATACCTTTCTCCTTACAGGAGAAGATATTATCAAGCCAGGGACTAACCAGATAAACTCGTCACTTTCACCTCTGCTTCACATTTACATCCAACAGAATAAGGTGTGAGCTGGCATGCCCCATGCTCTAAAGTCCCCAGTTAGGGGGCTTCTAAACAAGCCAGTTGCTAGCCATATATGTCCAGGCTTTGCTATTGTGCAAACACAGAAACCAAATTATCTGGTTCTCTCTCAAGCTTTTGATATTCTGAAATAATCCATTCTCTTTGCTTCTACAGCTCCTTCCATGCAGCTGGTGGGTTATGAGGATAGCTATGGGTTATGAAATAGCTTGGAATGACAATTCTGTGCCACCTGAGCTTTCCATGACTCAAGTTCAAACTTCTCCCATAAGACTGTATTGGCATAGGAACTGTTGTGAGAACCAAATATTCAGATAGGAGTGGAGATGAACAAGCAGCGGCAGCAACAGTCAACACCAAGTTCAACCTACAGCCAAGCTGCATACCCAGCCCAGATTCTTAACGCAGCTGAACAGTGACTCCACTTGAGAGATAACAAATAAACCCATACCTCAAATTCCTTTCATGTGTTACACGCCTTACTGCTCTCAGTCATGTGATAATTTCTGTATGCAGACCATAAACTAATCCTTAAGTAACAGCACTGTTTCCTGAAAACAGTTAGTCCATGCAATATAACAGACTATATTTCAGTCTGAAAATTTTAGAAGACAGATGCCTGTGTACTACATGGTCTGGCAGATATACAGAGTTCTTAGTTAGCTTCACACTTAGGAGCCTTCTAACAGACTATGAAGTTTGAACATTGTCCACTTCTATTACCATGTTGTACAGTACAATTGCCTGATGAAGCCTTCAGGCTTAAATCTTCTGGAAAGAACTTAGTCATTATTGATCAAACCTTTAGACTGCATTTCGAATAAATCTTCACTAACTAAATCCATACAAATACAGTAAAATGTAATTTGTCAGTGGAATTTGTCTCCTAACTTCAGGTTGCTAACATGTTGGATATGTTTCTAGTTTTCTGGACAGTACTTTTATTATCTGTATAAAGTGGGTGAGAAATTTTAGCTCTATAGTCACAAGAGAAAAAAAAAAAAATCTATTTTTATGCCTTTAGGAAAGCTGATGCATAAGAAAAAAACAATAGGAGGGAAAAGGCTACACCAATTCAAATGAAAATTACGCTTCAGCCAATCTGAGCTGGCTACTGGCAGATACCTAAGAGCATAAAAGGACAGCCAAAGCATACAGTGATAAACCTCAGAATACTTTCGCAGCTGAAAACTCTCTTCATATGTAACAGTCCTTCACGGAATTTTCTAATATGAATTTGTACTGTCACTACTTGGAAGCAACGCAAGTTTTTGGTGTCTGTGACATCTTGTGGTGAAGTGTTCAACAGATTAAGCATCTCTATTGTAAAGAGGTGTAACTGCAACTGGCTTGGACCAGTCACTTCCTAACTCCATTTGGTGCTCTTCAACTGTTGTATCAAATGAGGTATGTAATGAGTATTTCCCATTCACCCTTCATGCTATTATATCCTTTTCAGTATGGTCCTTTCCAAGCCAAAAAATTCCCCTTTATTTAAACATTACCCTATGCAGAAGCAGTTCTGTACCTGATTAATTCTTACTCTTACCTCTCCTAGCTCTACTACATCCTTCTGGAGAGGAAGGGAGAAGTGCATATGAATAACTGTAGATTTATATGATTCAATAATGTTTTCTGTTTTGTTGTATATTGCTTTCCTAATAACACCCAAAAACTTCACTATTTTTATTTCCAAGAGCAAGAATCTTGACACAGCCCTTTGCCAGATCTGTTGTATGCTCTATGGGAAGTAGCCATTTCTGTTTTGCAGCACAGGCCTGTATTTGTAATCTCCTCAGTTTGCCTTATAGCTACACCTTAACCTCAGAAACATGCTCCTTTTTTTCTCTGTCTGCATTGCTAAATAATCTGGTATAACTCTTCATTAATTCATGTACCAGCTAGTAGCCACCTAAAATCTACTCCAAATGGATGTGGAATGTAGACATGTAGAACGTGACCTTCTTTCTTTCTGTAGCCAAGCATAATTAACTTAAACTCACTCCAAAAGCTTTTATATGATAATCAAGCATTAGTCTCCAGCCTGGCAATGCTTTAGGGCTCATTGATCAATTTTTTTCACAAATACGTTGCCTTTTCCCGATGCTGCGACTATGGGTACAAGGAACTCCCAGCATAACGCCATAAATGGTCCTAATGATCGTATTTCAAATATTTCATTCAAACTCATTTATTAGACCATTAGTTTAATACCGAATGAACTAAACAACATGTGTTACACTCATCTTTTGGTTTATACATGCAAGTTGTACAATACCTGGATGATATCTTAGTTTGGAGTGTTTGACTAATGCTCAGGACAGAGTGTTCTACCATAGTAGAAATTGATCAAAATGGTTGAAAATCCAGACTCTCATCAACTCTCATTGTCTTGGGTAACATATATATGACATACATGACACACAATATATGACAGAGAAATTAACTTTCTAAAAATCAAACTATAAAACATATCTGGTCTTCTACAATAGATACAATGCCTTGAACCAAGTATTATTTCTCCTTCTTGCTCATTGTGACACTGAAAATGAAAATATAATCCACTGCTTGCTCTGTGGCAAGGGTTTCTATCAAATTTCAGTGATTTTTTAGGAAGAAGACAGTCTCATCATTAGCTTAACTAGTAGTTAAAAATATTGTTTTGGTCAATACTGCTGACAGATTTTGCAATTTACATGTTATCTCTTATGACCACATGGTGTTACAAAAAAGGACTTCCCAGGCTTACTCTTTTCCTGTGCAGAAATGGGGGGCAATCAATATAATTAATTTTGTATTTAATAAATAGAAAAATTGGGTAGAAAGCTACAGCTAGCTCCAATTTACTATAATAAGCAAAAATTAGTTGGGCGCTGCTCAGTGTTTTTTCTTAGGACATTTTAATCTTCATTATTAGCTATCTACACTGCTACAGCCAAAGCTTCTGCTTTTCAAGCCTGTTACTGCCTTTGTGGCAAAAAAAAAAAAGAAAAAAAAAAAATCACTATGCCTTTTTTCACAAGACCAGGATGAAGCTATCAACGTGTTTTGTAGTAGAGATGAAATTCAAAAAAAAATAATGTATTTTTAAAAAATGATCTTTTATAAAAGGTACTATTAACAACTGGACTTTTTTTCCTATTTTTAAGACGAGCTATATAATTCTGTTCATGAAATAATGACAATGTCTTCTCCAGCTATTGGGACAAACTTTGATTCTCTTTTTCGTTTCTGAATCCTGACTCTCATCATTTATTTTGCAAAACGTACAATCACAGTATGTGACAAAACTACTCACTGCAAACTATTGGTATTTTTTCTCTATTTACACTTTTTCCCCCATATTCAGGCTTGGCTAGGATATCCTTTGAAAACATAATTTAATAGATCTTGAATGCTTTTTATAGGTGGCATTTATATTCATGTTGTATTAAAGTTGTTATAAAGTTGTATTTAAGTTGTTACAAAGAAGTATTTGGTTTACTTCTGTATTCATAGACATGTCCACTGCAAATAAAATAAGCAGTCTAAGAAAAGGAAGTGCGAGTGGAATTACATGCAAGCTACCACGGTGTAAGTGCCTTGTCCTCTCCAAAAAAACGCCCTTTGTTTTAGCCTTCAGTTATCCTCTCAAAATTTTATAAAGAGAAGAAAGAAGACAACATAAAAGCATTCAATATACCTGGATGCATAGACATATTAAATTATAAAGCTGTCAACAAAAAAAGTGGGTTTTGATGAAAAACAAAACAAAGTCTCCAACTTTTGGTGAGTATCACGGTGCATTTACACAAAGCTGTTTGTCAGAGATGAAGAAGTGATTGTCAATGTATTTTTACTGTTTCATGGCTGTGTTCTGGTATTGAAGGGAATACAACGTATGAAAGAAAGCGGTCATCATACTGCTATCAGGAATATGTTTTGAAGATTTTCTTCATTTTATCTCTATATTAATTTTTAAATTACATATCATATCATATCTATCTAGGTTTGTTATCTGTAACTCTGTCTTGCATTTCTAAATGGTGTGCAAATTTTGTCCAGGAAAGAGACAATGATTCAAGTATATTTTGCAGGCAGCTAATTTATTTTCACGGTAGGTTAAATGCAGGGCAGCTCAGTTAAAGTGTTTCCCTTACTTTAGAAAAAGGCTCATAGAAATCTAATTAGATTTCTACAGTTGTGTTACATTTGGGAGCCAAGTAGTTTTTAGACAAAACAGGCTCTTGCAGCTGAGGCTGTCATTTAGTTCAAGGCGGCACTGTTTTTTTCCTGAAATTCAGAGATTTTAAAGCTGCCTGTTATAAAACGCAAAGTAGTTTGTTTTGAGTCTAAAACTTTAATTTTGGAATCTTAGATACTTTGACCGATTTTTATTACTATTAATTTTAAGCAAATACATTCTTAATCATATCTTTGCATAATTACAACTCTGCATATTATAATTATGTTCTGAATTTTCCGAGCCATATTTCTGGACACATACATTATAATCCAATATTAACATTCATTACATGCCTTTACATACATTAACCTGTGTGTAAACACATACAATGAAATTCATTTTTAGGTATCTATTTGACTAGCTAATTCAGACATGTTTTATGCTGAGTTTCTGCAGGTCCTCCTGAAATTTGAAGAGTAATTCAATTGTAAATGTGTTCACATAAGGATATCAATGCCTGTTTCAGAACTCAAGTTTGAAAATACTCACTTACACTGAAAATTCTTCCTCTTTAAAATTTTCTTCAAAACAAAAGAATTGGTTCATGATAAACAATTTTTTTTTTTTAAATTACAATCTTTAAAAATGCAAAACAAATAGTGCATCCAATTAATTAGTCAGTTAAGGAAGGCAGCTGTCCATTCCTGTCATACTAAGGTTTTTAGTTACCAGTGTGCACAATGACTCTTAGCTGGCTTTCACACTTCTTTGGATAGGAGCTCATCAACTGTTAGTCTAGTACATTGTAAAACAGAACCCTTAAATGGTCATGACTTTACAGGACATTCTCAGGTGATGAAAATAGCTTTTCCATCATTCTAATCTACTTATTTCATGAAGTTGTTCTCTTCAGTAGCACTTTACAAAGCAATTTAGGATGATGAAAACAGTTCTTCTGTCATTCTAATTTACTTATAACACAAGACTTCTTATTTCAGCAGCTCATTGTCTTGACAAATCACCCAAATTTTGAACATAAAGGACAATGAATTGTCATTTTGAAATTAATGAAACTTTTTAAAAATAATTTCAAATGAACTCTGAAAAATAGTCTGTAAAATCAATAAAGTGTCAGCACTTTCAAGTGTTATAGTAACTGGTGCTCTGCATTCTACTGGTATTCCTTTACATTGTGAATAGGAATAAATATATCCATCAAAGTGTTGATGAAATATTTGCGCTGTATTTTTACTCGCATATTTTATTTATATAATTATGAAACTCATAAGAAATTCTCATCTCATCACACTAGGACAGCACAGAGTATAGTAGATTACTTAAAAAGAGTTCCTGAATATTGTATTAAGAAATTTAAGAAGTTATGTAGTGTTAAAACATTTACAAGGCATTTTAAATCAATTTCTTTGAAGGGATCACTGTACACCATCAGCAAAGTGCTAATTAAATAAAAATGAATGGATGATTGGTCTGGATTTTTTTTCCTTAGGGAGTTAATTTCTATTCCTCTCAACCACTTTTGGAACAAAAATAAATCGTGATTCAGTAGAGAATATAACCCTAAAATGATCTTTATCATGATTATAACAATATGCCAGTACTATTTTTACAGTTTTAATATGTAAAGCAAATCTGCATGTTGATCTAGACACGAGGAAATAAACAATGCTTTGTAAATGTTTGCGGTTGTCAGCTTCTAAAATCCATTGACTCATAATGCAGATAATATAAAAAGCTACAACTTCCAAGTGTTTAAAACCTTAGTATCTGTAAGGTAATGTTGATAAGGTTGAGAATTAGGAATTTACAATTCCTACATCTTGTCATTTAAACATCTACTTCTGCATTAACCTAAAAGCACCATTGATGTGGAGCAAAATGGAAAACGTTAAGTGGAAATGAGTTTACTATTTTTGCTGATACCTTTTAAGACATTTTTCTCTAAAACTGTGTCAATTTGGAATATGCACCTGGATTTATATTTCATGCTGAAACGTATTCATCCATTCTTTTCCAAAGCATGACCACTCTCAGGCCTTTTCAACTAAATTGAGAAATAGTAAGTTTGGCGAGCTTGTAGTGGAATTGGTTTTTCTTGTAAAAGATTTTAACCTGTTTTAAGAAAATCAAGAAAATAATTGAAGCTTTTCATTGTTTGGTTTGTTGGTGTTGTTTTAACTTTAACTAATAAAATCAGGAGACTGTGGTGAGATCTAGCGGCAAGTAGTTTGATGTCCTCAGCAGGACACCAAAAGTCAGAAGTAGTGCTGTAAATTCAGTGTGGGGCTTCGACACTGTGCTAAGTGTGGCCTGAATCTCTGGGGCTTCCCTTTGATGCAAGTGCAGTATATTAACTGGAAAAGCATTCACTTTTATTTGTCTGTACTGTCTGCGACAGCAATATCGCCTCATTTAGGCTAGTTCAACATGAAAATGCACAGAGAAGCAATCTGTTACAAATTAGCACAGCTCCCCTTTCATTTTACTAGCTAGTAATTGGAAGGGGTTACAAAAGTGTAATTTATCAGATTATATGTGTTTATCTTTTTGTGGGGACAGCATGCCTTTGGTGAATTTTCCTACGCACCCTGAGGGAATAATCTTTCCTTGATGTCCATTAGATCTGAAAGAAAACAATGACGCCTGTGAAATATAGGAGTATAATTTGTAGGGTTTGAGAAGGAACAGTTTCCCAGACATCTAAAATGGTATTAATGACTTTATTAGAACCTTACCGTTCCTTGGAAATGCTTTTGCTCTCTCGTTTCCAAATGGTCTTGAAGTCACTGCAGAATTCGTACCACACCATGAAAACGTAGTTTGGTGTGATCTCCTTCTCACCAGGCTTTGGCTTTATCCCAAAGTATCCCACTGTTTCTTCAAAGCTACAAGGGAGAGCGAGGGGGAAAAAACTGTCAACATACAAGCCCACTGGGGAAACAGTTTCTCTGAGGGCTGGTTCCTTATTCAGTAGTCAAGGCTGTTAATTATCGTAACTTCCCCTTAGCCTTGGAAATCGTGGCAGCAATTCATGCTGAGATACAACTAACCTTCCAACACCTACCTCATTCCCAGGAGGATAACTTAGAGATGCATGAGCCATCATAGATATATGTCACATAGGCAAATCACATGCATTCAGTTTTAATGAGAAAAACATAACTTGTCCATTTCAGGAAATGCCGCATTGTATCTATCTCTTTAATTTTATTCTGCAAGACTTCATTAAGATCTTATTCTCCCATTTATCTTTATCGAAGGACTATGGAAGAGGCACATAAAAAGTCAGGAAAACATTTCCAGGCTAGGTAAGAAAAAAATCTTCAAGTATTTAGGGAGAATTGGGAATAGCAACAAAAAAGCCACAGTGTCAACAGTCAGTTTGCAAAGTTTTTACTGAAAGCAAAATTACCTCCTTCCACATGTTTCAATAATCAGATAGTTAATTTTAGGAAAACACATTGCCAATAATTTAATGCTTTTTTATTTTATAATGTAGCTCCTGAATTGCTATATAGCTGGCTATTTTCAAAGTAGTCTTTTATTATAGATTATACTTCTGATATTTTAACTGATTGTGCATCTTTAATGTCTATGATATTACTTTGTATAGACAAAATGAAATGATTCACATATAAACAAAATAAAAGTATGCTCACTTTTGTAAATTGAATCACTTTTCTCTGCAAAGTAGATGCACAATCCCGAAAAATTTCTTGATATTTACTAAAAATAATGTTATATTTAAAAAAGAAAGGTAACAATATATTTCAAAATAACTCATATTGATTATATTTAAACAAAAGAAAGTTATTGGCAGCTGTAAAGAAGAATATAAGTTCTGTATGTTCTAGGATTCTGAATTCCTGCACAGTCACTCTCACTCTACCTTCCTCCTGACACTTACTCCTCATCCCCTCTTCATCTTCAGCCCTTCCCCCAGCAGCACTCTTGCTTTCACCCAGCTTAATCTGGCTTCCTAGCCTACTTTCTGACTTTCAAAAGTAACAGATCCTTTTGGCAGCAATTTACAATACTGAATGTTTAGTTAGCAATTGAAAAACCCAAACTCTGCCTCAGATAACTAATTCCTTAAATCAACTGCAAATTAAGTATACCTCCATACCCTGCAGTGTCGACTCCACTCCAGAAAGGCTACAAAGGTAGTGGAATATGAAAGAGCCCGAGCCACAAAAGGTAGGTTTGTAGCTAGGTAGAAGGGAAACAAGCCAGCCAGCCTTGACAAAGAAAACTAAGAGGTAAAGCTCCACTTGATGTCAGCCAATAGTTGAGCCAATTTAGGCACCTTCTGCAAGCAAATGGAAACAGTTCACCTAAGATTTGAACTGCATTTGGGAAGTGCCCGTCTCTCTTTTTCCTGACTGTTTAGAAAGACTAGGATTGTTAGACTAAAATTGTTAGGTGTCTCAGTTAGATGGAGTGACTCTGGTCTTAGAAAAGTAACATAAAAATCCAAATTACCACAGATTTGCCTTTAGTGACCATGGAGAAAAAATACTGGTAAATTAAAAATTAATTTACACAAGTTGATTTATGGCAGTTACATAACTAACACAAACAAGGTTAAAGGCAGATCCTTCACTCTCACAAAACTATAATCTGGTAAACAAAGTTTATTAGCAGTACTAACATTAAAATTTTACTATCTATCTGCAAATCAATTTATCTCACTTCTCCCCCTATTTTGCCTCATTTGGCCTAAGTAAGGCACAGATATTCAGGCAATAAAATTTTTAGGATTTCACTAGTTTCTTAGTATACTGCATTCAATGCAGTATGAAATGTTATGTTATGTATTGAAAATGTTCAGTGGCGATGAAATACAATTTTACAACATCAAGTAGTTAATCAGTTATTATAATATTCTGTAAAACTCTGATTCAGTGCAATCTTGACAGTAATTACAACTTCACACACTGTCTGGCTAGAAACTCAATGGAACTTTTTCCTGGAAGACTACATAAGAATTTTTCAGAAAGCATACTATTTCTTTGAAGTACAAATCCTTTTTTTTTGTTATTTAATATAATTCCTAAGATCAGTAATATCTTTGACCAAAATAAACTCCTAGAAAATACTAGCAAAAACCTTACCATTTTTGTGCATTTTCCAAGTGGCTCTCTTCTTTTTTACGTTCTTCTTTAGCTGCCAATGAAAAACATTTCAAAGATATAAATTACTGCCTTACTGTTCTAGAGGTCTCACAGATTAAACATCTCTGACATTTAAAATTGGATACATTGTATACTAAATACACTAAAAGTTACAAACATTTGCTAATTTTTAATTTTCATTCATTTCTTGTATGTAAATGAATGTTTCTAATGTACCAATAAAGTGTATTGGATTTGAAGAGTCATTTAAAATTCCATAGTGTAACATATAGTGGTAGATACTAATCAGAACAAAAAGCAAATGATTAAACCTAAATTTAAAAAAAAAGAACATTGTTGTGTATGTTTCTTTATTGTTGCAGACCAGAACGTGCAAATTCAAAATTGTTTTTTGCAGCACAAATAATTAGAAGTTCTATTGGAATTGAACAGGTATCAAGCATAGTTAACACCAACTGTTCCATATAGCTATCACATTTTGTTCAGGAAGCTGGAAAGTGAAAACACATGTAGTAAGTTTTAAATGTATGGTATGTACAAGATTTTTTTGAAAGAGCAGCCAAAAGTTTGAAATATGGTTAGTGAATCTGAGTCCCTCTGTTACAGAATGCTCACATGAACTACTTAAAAGGATTTGATTTTCAAAGGATGGGCATTCTCTGCTATTGAAAAATGTTTCCTGAGCTGGATACTCAAGCAAAAGCACTATTTTTTTTTCACAAAATGTTTATCAATTCTTCTTAATATAGTGGAGTCACTTTATTTGTGGCAGAATATCAGACATGTAAAACCATACTGATGTGGAAAAGTTATTCCTATTCCACATTAGAATAATTCTGTGTGTGCATATGTTAATATCAACAGAACTGAGTCACTTCTTTATACAAAGAATAACTGTATCCTTTTCCTGCTCAGTTATAGGATTGCACTGGCTGCTTGAAATACAGTTATAAACTTGATTTCACAGACAAGGTCACTGAGAGATTGATCTGGAATACTCCATCTCATCATAAGGCCACCAACACAGAGGTTTGTGCTGAAAAAATTAAAATAATTTTAAAAGCGGATTACTTCAGAACATTTGCTGTTAACAAAACAACTTTTAACCCATATGTTTATTTATATTGGGCAAGTGTGTTGGAAATACTTACTCATATTATTTCAGTATAGCAAAAGCCAGAAACAATGTTGTGAGCCCTTTGCAAGGAAAACTATTAATTCTATACTATTAAATTCTCACCTCAAATCTTGGTGGCAAAACAGCTGCAATTGAAACAGATAGGACAGCTCTGATTTACTGTGTTCTTCTCATACTCCTGAGAAATTCAGCTACGGTTAACCTACCATACTTAATTCACTATTTCCACAGCTCTTTCACTTTATATCATTAAAAGTAGAACACATAGGTTCAAATTCTGATGGTTCACCATGATACAAAATTAAATAATATAGAAAACCAAAGATAGTTAAAAGCTGAACTGTGTATAAAATTGTACACTTTATGATTAAATTAATAATTTTCTTTCTGGTTGCTGGGGAGATGAAAAATTGTTAAGACAGATTTCCCAACATCATTACTTTTATAAACACAACAGAAATTGAATATCCTCAGGTCCCTGCACATGAATAAGAATGCAGTAACTAACAATGATAATACGCTTATACATTTAAGGTGTTAAGACCTGACTTACTGGCTTTTTTAATCTTGTAAGAGCAGAATAAGGGAAGATTAAGGGAAGATAAAGGGAAGAAATTTTTGTTTGTTACAGAGAGTAGAAAAAATGTGTGATTTTTAGGAAGGAACACACAAAGTTTACATTAATGTAACAGTGTGTGTGTTTGTGTACCGATATAAGGGAAAAGACGAAGGAATAACAGAACTGTATTATATGACAAACAGTATGTTCCATATTTTTAACTGTAAATATGTCTACAAAAGAACTATTTAAAAGCACTTAGTTGAAATGTAGATGTTGAGACATCCTTAGAAAACAAAATAACAACTCTATGCAACAAAGTCTAAGCAAACAGGAGTTACAAATACTATATAATGTGTAAGACAAGAAATCAGACCAATTCTCTAATCTTCCATACAATTTTTAAGTAATCTTCCATTCAGGATTTTTAATATCCTGCTTTTTTGTCCTCCTCCACAAATTACAATAACCAGCACTTTCAATGCTGTCAGTAAAGGTTTCCATGAAACACTGAGTTTTCCTCATACTCAAATCTCCATAGTCAAGATATGAAACCTCCTCATATTAAATCTAACTCAAAGCTTAAATTTCTACTGTAAACTCACTGGCCTCAGTCTCTGCTTTAATCTCCTGATCCAGTCCTACTGCACCAAATTATTCCATAATGTACCCATAGATGGTCTACGTTACACATATACAGATTACTGTATATGACTTCCCATAAGCTGCATTTGGTATGAGACAGCCTTCTGTCTGGTCTTGGAGTCATAAGGCTTGACCAGCTTTGAAAATAATGGGAAATTGTCAAATGTCAAATTTGCACTCTGGTCTCATGTCTAAATGTAAGTTCTTAATAGGCTCTACTGGCTGAATTAATCCACATCCTGAATAAATTATCAGATCCTGTCCCATGACAAGCAGACAATCTTAATCAATATGTATTCTTTGCATATAGGTATGAAAGCCAGGATCAATTAAGAATTTCCATCTTTCTACAGAGAAGAGCTTTGAAAGGAAAACAGGTAGTTACAAAATATGCAGGGCTAATTTGCTACAAGAATCATCTTTTGTAATACAGATAACTATAGACTCTGAAGACCAGGCACTAGTCTTAAACACAGATGGCAAGACGAGTAACTCAAAGAGTAAGTGAATAAATGGACTATGATCTTATGAATTTGCCTTAGGAACCCGAGTTATTTCTGGTGACTTCCTTTTACTGAAATGCAAAAGTAAGCATTTCAAGAGTCGTGATCCTGTTATGTTCCCTTCCAACTCTTGCCCAGCCCCTGCCTACTTTCTGGGGGACCAGAGTGAGAAAAACTGAAAGCCTTCATGATATGCAAGTGCTGCTCAGCAAGAGCCTAAACACTCCTGTTTTCAACACTGTTTTATCCCCAAGACCAAAACACATCCCCATACCGGCTGCTATGAAAAGTATTAACTCCATCCCAGCCAGACCCAGAACTGTTGCATGTAGCCATATAGAAAAATCTTTGTAGATGAATTAATTCTAAGATTTCATGAACTGGATCATTTGGACAGATTTCATGCATAAAACTGAAGTTTATACTTATTCTTCTCACTATAGTCAACGTGTCCAGACACTTGTTCTACCATATTAAACAATCTGTAGTTTTCAATATAGTATGAGGTATTTTATTGTTTAGCTGATGATAGCAAAGTCACCTGCATGGCGCTAACAATTTATACAAAATGTTCCTAAGTATGATCATCATCTGTTTAATCTTTTTATTATTAGTGTTATCTGCCCGTCCAGAAAAAGATAGTGCCCTGCATACAAAGGCCATGAATAGAATATATTGCAAATGTTAAAAACGAAAAATTTATATATTCTAACACATGAAAATATATTTCATTACCTGACACTGCAAGAATCTGCCTTCTTGAAATGTGAATTTTAAAGGAATGGAAACCAAATTAATAGAATCTTTGAAACAAATTAACAAATGTCAAGTGCAAATAAACAAGCATTGATGAAAATACACATATGAATGCAAGCGATTGTACAATCAGAAAGTGGATAATTTGTATTTTCTCCCCCCCCTTCTCAAACTGGAATAGAGTGTATTTTTGAAACATGGCTTAACTAACAAGAATAAGTATGGTACTAAGTATGGAAACTGGGGTTTTAGAATTGTTAAAGACATGGAAATTCAACTTCTAATTTAGTATCATATAGTTCTGAGAGACAGTTTTACATTTAATATGGACTGAATTCAGTTTTAGAATGGTTTTACTATTTGAAAACACATCCTATAATAAAGTATAGCAACAGAGGGCATAAAAGTTCTCAGAAATCAGGTACTCACAGAAAAAATTAATACTGCAATTTCAGTCATTTATACTTTTATATTCTAATCATCAGATATGTTTCCTCAATAACCTTAAAAGTTTTTACCAAATTATGGAGTTTCAGAAATTCTAGAGGAAGTGTGTATCCTGTTCTAGGAATATTCTCAATAAAAATATATCTATCTGAAGCTATACATAAAACATGAATTTTCTGTTATTTCTACATTCTTATATTGAGTTACTTTTAATATAACTGTATCTTTAGAAAAATAATACTACTTTTAAGTTAGTTCTATACAAAAGAATTCTTATTACTTACGTGTTGACTTCATAAATAAACATAGCAAATGGGATAATACATATAGTGAAAAGATTTTTCATTTTATTTTGTTTGGTTTTGGATTATATTGAATTTCAAATTTGAAAAATATGACTGAAAATTATCTCATGTGGCTACCAGTCCACCATTCTCATGTAAGAGCTTTTTTGTCTTATACAAATTTTATATTCAGAAATAATAAAGTATCTTAAGAGATCTACAGACAGATTCCTAGCAAGTATTTTTTTCCAATAAGTATTAATTTATTAACTTTCTTTAGGCAGTTACTAACTTCTAATTGGTAGGCTTTACAAATTCACGGAATTCAACAGACAGCCTGGAAATTACATGTAAATATTTTGTTGTATGTCTAATAGAGTTTTCTCTTCCAGTATATCAGAATGTAAAAAAATGCCCCAAAGAAATGATCCCACGCTCTGTCTTCTATGGTAGCAGTTAAGCATGAAGGGTTGGGAGCAATGGAATCAATGAAACTTGGCCTACTGTGGATGTGCATTTTAGAGTCAGTTCCCAGATGGATTCATTAATGTTTAATTAAGGGTTAAGTTCATGATACAGCCTTTTTCTCCCTGGAAGGCTAATAGGGTCACTCTTGTCTATTTAGCCACATATTTTTATAGAGATTTTAGGAGCTTAATATCTTAAGATCTCTAACTCTGTAACATTTGGTCAAAATTTGCCAATGCATTAAAAATTATTGGCAGGGGAACAATCAACAGGCAGTGTGATCACATAAGCCTTGTTTCCTTTACCTCTTCCCTAAATTAGAAAATACCACATTTTTAACATGGGATTTGGCTATGCTTTTTTTTTTTTTTTTTAACGTGGTTTCAATACTGGCATAGACACCTTAAATCCTTTCAAAACAATCTTCAGAACACATTCTGCCATGAGGTCTTAATCATTCTTCCCTGTAACAGTCCTTACAAGTTTATTTTCCTTTGCAGTGGTACAAAAATTGTTTTTACCCAAGAAACCCTCATCCAATGATAGAATGTACAAATGTTTCTATCATACAAAGAGTCTCTGTGCAGTCTTGGAAAACTGCTTAACTGGAAATCTGCTTAACAAAGAAGTTTCCCCATAGGTAATCAGGAATATTAGTTACCAATCTTTATCTTAGGTACTGGGCAAGGACTAATTAATTAACATTTACCATACAGAAATTGTTTAACATTATAAAAGATTCTGTATTTTTGATGTTACCAAACCAGAACAAATTGTAGACATTTGTACACACACAGAGGCATGCAACACCAGGAGAGCATGCTCAAGCAACACATTCAAGAAAGTGTTTATTATCATAGGTAATAAAAAACCTAGGAAATTATGTTTTCTTTTAAAAGTGATAACACTGTCTATAAATGTGCCAGAAAAAGTGCCAGTAAAAGTGTTGAAGGTCATTTTACCAGAACATTAGACCTAACTATGAAGGAAAAAAACCCCTATATTTATTTGTATAATGTCCTACATTTTTTAAAATGCACATTTCTTAGTATGATGCTTCTATTGTATTCTATAAGAGTAGAATTTTAAATTAAAGCTATTTTTTTCAGTTAGCTTCTACAGAAAAAGGTAATTGTTTCATTAAAATCAGGCCAAACATTAGTCTTACTTTTCTGTGTTCTGGAATTATTAATTACAAAGCAATAATGAGCATTACATTTTTAATTTTTTTTATTTATTCCAATTAAATTATTTGAAACTGCATTCTGTTAAAATGCAACCAAGCCATTAATCTCTATTTCTCTCACACTTGTGATTCCAGAGAACAAATATTTTAAAAAGTCTATTTGTACTTAAACAGTAAAGAAATGAATTTTAATTTATTTTTAATAAACTCTTATAATGTTGTGGCCTAAATCCAAGATTAATCTTTGAGATGACTAAAAGTATCTAAACAGTTTATGGAACTGATAAAATTAGTTCTAATTCTTTCAAACAGAATAAAGTTAAATCCAATTTGTTCTGCATTTGCAAAAATTAACTCTCGAGCTTAAGTATAACTACAATCTCCTGCTTTGTAAGCAGAAGTCAAAACTTTAAGGATCAGCACATTTTTATATCAAGGATGATACTTTAAAATAGTTGAATGATTATTAAACCGATAAGAAGCAGGAGGTCTTCTCAAAAACATGAGGAGGATATGAAAAGTTAATTTGATGGTGAACCAACAGCTAATCTGTGGGTAAAGAATTCATAATTATGCAAATACAATTAAACCACTTTCAGAAAAGCTTCCGAAATTTGTGGCCTGAAAACTTTTAGAAGAAAGCCATAGCATTGTCTCCTGTGGAATGACAGCAAAGGTTTATGAAGCTAAAGTAATTTCTGCTGATTGAGTGCAGTCAAGACTGGTTTCACATTATCAGCTAAAGTACAAGACATGACGTGTAGTGGCCCCACATGTTTGAACACACTAGGACGTGCTCTTGTAGGTGATCCAAAGAATGGGGGTGGGGATTTAAAAGCTGCTGCTTTGTTTTCCATGTATTTTCCCCTCATTAGGATACACTCCTCCTGCAAAGTAAGCCACTTCTGGTGGTCGGGAGCAAAGTCTCATTGTAAACGCACAGCAGGATAGTGGCAAAGCTGAGATTAATTCTCTATAGATTTATATAGACCTTTCTCGCTGTTGATTGCTTGTACTGTTTCAAAGGTGTGTATGCTGCCTTTTTTTATTGCTGGTTACTGACTTTATTCCAGCATATGGTGGTTGGCGCCATGACACAAAGCGAACATTTTATACTAGAATTAAAGTGGATATTTGACAGTTTCTGTCAGAAAGTTCAGAGCAAAGAATTTGTGAGACAAGATTTATTGCATATTTTATATGGGACACATCTGTTTCTTTGCTACATTTCTGTTTAAATAAAAAAAGGCAATGAAGGTTCTCTAAGAAACAAAGACTGTCAATAAAAAGCATGAACAGAAGAACTACATTATTGAGAATGAATTTAATCATTCTGACCTTCTACAAATGTGCTTCTTGGAAGTATGACAGTCACCTTCGCCTTTTTGTTCAGCCACATAGACAGGCTGGGGGAGGAAAATTTCAAGGCCAAACCGATTCTCAAATACACAGCTACCATATTTAAGGGTAAATCAAATCAAAATGAAAAATAAATCTAAGCAGTGATATTGTATATTCACATTTAAAAGTAAGGTGAAATCTTAAGGTAGATTTTGCCCATTAAATTTTTTTTAGCATTGTAGTGATGTGAAATGTGTCAAATGAACGCTCCTTGTTTTCAAATTTTTGTATAAAACTACAGATCAGGTATAAAAAGGTATACAGCAAATTTCTCTGCAAATATTAACATGACTGAACCTGATATAACTTGGCCTCTAAAGTTCAATGCTTTATACTTCATCATACGTGAATCTAAACTGACTTTGGAGAACACCTAGCAGGATCTTCTTTAAGAAAAAGAAAATGTATGCCCTAAACAAGAGATAAAGATTCTTTCAATAAAATTGAGTTTTAATCAATAATCTTCCTGTTTATAAAGATTCATATCTAGTATGAAACACTAAGATTCAGCTTAAGAAATATAAAATTCAAATAGGTAGAATTAAACAAGAAAAAAAACAAGTACAAAATAAAGAAATTATATTGCTCAAAACCTGCATATGTCTTTACGAAAAAGCATGTGTGGCTTAACTCCTACTTAAAGAACACATCAATAGAAAAATTACCTCCATTGGGCTACATGTATTCTACAAAAATAGTTATGATAGATTGTTAAAAAGAAATAAATCACAATATAGGCTCAATAATTTTTCATAATAATTTCCTCTACAAAATCACAAATATTTGTCAAACTATTTCATACTACCTATATATTTAATTCTTGGGCTTAACTCAAAGTTCTATAACTTGGATTTATGCAGGAAAAATTATCTAGCTACTAGTTTGAAAGGCCTGTAATTTGAAACAAAATGTAAAAAAGAAGCAAACTCGGACCTGCAGTATTTCTCCTTCTTATCATAAAGTACAGGGTACTAACTTTAAAACGTATATTGTTAGGATTCTTTTAATCAATATTTTTACAAGAAACACCAAACTGCATTGAAATATAAGGCATACATTTTTTTACTGATCTTGCCTTCTTTATGGTAAACACATAGAAGAATGTATTTTTAGAAATACTCTAAATAAACTTCTAAATAAAAACCCTACTATTTGTCTTACGGGGAAGGGATGACAGGAAAAGTAAAGCATTAGTCAGGTCATTTATTTCATTCCTAGAAAGCACTCAGATAGTACCATGATGAGGGAAATGAGTGTATACAAAAGAGAAAGAATTCCACATTAGCTTAAGACTGGGGAAATAAAAAGAATTATTATTGCATCTACCTGATTTATTTTGATTTTTTTTACAGCTTGCTTATTTTCTGTTGAACTGTATGCTTGGAGTATCCAGATTTGTTTTCTGCTCCACAGTGGACATAAGCATTTTTACATATTCATGTTTATCCTCACATAAAAGCAAAGAGGAGACTGTGAGTATTACATAACAGGATCAGGGAATGTGAGTGCAGCAGCTAAGCCCATGACTGCAGACATTTTGCTCACCGTATCTCTTGGCCTTTATTATTACCTTATCGTTTATGAGGTACCTTCTATCCCTTGGAAGTAGCTTTTTCTCAATAATAATAGCAGGTCCATGCAAAAGGCAGACAGAATCATAGAATTGTTTCAATTGGAAAAGACCTTCAAGATCGTCGAGTCCAATTATTAACACTAACGCTACCAATCCCACTACTAAACCATGTCCCTAAGCACCTCATCTACATGTCTTTTAAATACTTCCAGAGATGGTGACTCCACCACCCTCATGGGCACCTGTTCCAATGCTTAACAACCCTTTTGGTGAAGAAGTTTCTCTTAATGTCCAACCTAAAACTCCCCTGGCACTACTTGACACCATTTCCTTTTCTTCTATCACTTGTTACCTGGGGGAAGAGACTGAACCTCACCTCACTACAACCTCTTTTCACATAGTTGTAGAGAGCGATATGGTCTCCTCTGAGCCTCTTTTTCTCCAGACTAAACAGCTCCAGTTCCCTCAGCCGCTCCTTATAGGATTTGTCCTCTAGATCCTTCACCAGCTTTGTTGCCCTTCTCTGGACCTGCTCCAGCAGCTCAGTGTTCTATTTGTAGTGAGGGGCCCAAAACTGAATCCAGTATTTGAGGTGTGGCCTCAGCAGTGCCGAGTACAGGGCATAATCACTTCTCTAGTCCTGCTGGCCACACTTTCTGATACCAGACAGGATGCTGTTAGCCTTGGCCACCTGGGCACACAGAAGAATAGAAATACATGGTAATTTAACTGAAATCCTAAAAGATGGAGGCAATTCCAGCTGACGAATTATTAGAAGAAGAGTTAAATATAATCGTAGTTATAATTGAAATTTTGATTCAGTTTTATCTATTAAAAACCATAAAAAATATTTCTGAGAATGATAATTAACACAAACCATACCATTTGTATCTAAATTCATTCTGCTGTAATATGTACATTATAATGAACTTAATTCCTCTCCATTTTTTTCTCCATTAAAACAAGAAAGTCTTGAATGGACTTAAATCACATGCAGAGCAAAAGTAGTAATATACTTCGAAATTTTATGCAACTTGCATGTATAACGGCACAACATTCTTTACATAAAATATTTAATAGGACAACTTACTTTACAAAATTTTTTTGTAAATGTTATAAAATGTTTGGATTTTTTTTATTTGAAGAGAAATTTTAAATCTTGACACTATTTACTTCATTCACATTAAAATTAAAAAAAAAATATATCAAATTACATTAAAATTAAAATTGACTGGCATTTAAAAGGCAGGCAAGTGAAAGTTCCCCTACCATTATTCCAAATAGAAATGTAGAGTCAGCTCTCTAATTACGCTTAGGGATTCTCTGTTCTAGGAACTGCCCAATTATATATATGCAAAGAATCCCTGATACAGAAACTTTAATTAATCTTAAACATAAATACACCTTATCCAAGTCCCATTCAACTCTTAAGTGAATGCTGGGTCAGGCCTTTTGTGCAAAACTCAAGGTAAGGAAACACATTATAAACATTTTCTGATAAACTGCATTGATAACTATAGATAATCAAACCAAATACATTTTATCAAGCAGTTTTTCCTTTTAGCACGACATTCCTTAGCGTTTAAAGTTTTCTCCTTGGTCACAGAAGCTACCCTGTTGTGTTTAGTCAGGTACCTCTGCCTGTCCTAGGGCACTAGGATCCTCTCTGATACCATGTTCTGTTCCAGAGATGGCAACACTCCGTGGAGAGAATTTTCAGATTGAAAGACATTCTCAAGATGAAAGAGTTAATACATATGGTTCGCACAAATAGTTATATTCTAAAATATGCTATACAGTAACTGAAAAGAAGTCCTTTAAGAAATATTTTTTAGACACTTTCAAAATAGCTGACTTAGGACAAAGTTTAGATAGCCGAAAAATCCTGATGCTAAGAAGTTTGAATTGATTTAAATGCCATGAATGAATTACTGCTTGAATCAATTCCACACATCTCCTAAGAGAAGTAAGACTACTGATTTCTACATGTCTGTCAAAGTGTTCAAAAAGCAGCACTGTAAGGGCTCTTTGCAGGACAAATATACATTTTTAAGTATCTTGCCCTGAAATCTGAAGAATTTAGGAACAAAGGTATCACAGAAGTTGTTGCAGGAGAGGTTGAATGATGATGTGAAATCAGATTTACATTACTATCTTACATTTAGTAAAAGTCTGTCTTTTATCACAGCTGTAATCTTAAAACACTATATCATCCATATGTTTTTAGTCTGTCATTCTCCAATTTTGAGAGCTTAGTAGCAGCTTGGTGCTTTGTCTTTTAACTAGCTTCAAATTTCTGAGAACTGCCCTATAAACATTGTGATTGTTATTTTTGTTCTCAAAACAAATGGTCCTGCTACATCCTGTTCAACAAGTTTGGGTGTCAAATTTATTTATCTTTTTTTTTTTTTCTTAGAAAGAAGCTTCCTTCTGATGGCTATTTCCTGCCTGGCCTACAGGTTTTACCTGTTACCATTACTTGAAAAATTAAAACACATTTTACAGCATAACAGAACCTAACCCAGAGCGGTCCAATTTCCTGATGATATTTGCAGTATCTAGTATTTTTATCAATCACACCCCAAAGCATTAAAATAGGAAAGTAATGTATTTGCACAGGTACAAAACATAATTGAGAAAAATTGTCAACATACCTAAATCATGAAGTCTACAGAGAAATTCTACATGAATAGGTATCAGATTAAGCACAATATTGTCCTAATCCAGTTGGCATTATGGTAGAAGCGAAGGGTATTCCCAAAACTAATCCAAGAACTATGGTG
>VWZK01020304.1:0-15437 GCA_013396935.1 Baryphthengus martii
GGTGTTGTCTCCACTACCCTCCGTTGCAAGTACCAGGCTCCGGCACCCTCTGCAGCCAGAGGCCTGAACACCCGCATGTTTGCGTGGGGCCTCAGGCTGGGTGCCAACAGATTTACTAGCAACAGCCTTTCACCAGTTGGTAACCATGGCTGAATCTCAAGCAACTGAGACCTTGCTACTTGGAGGTCAGTTGGGATGAGCCCACTTGGCCTCTGACCACTTAGATGAATNAGCCCACTTGGCCTCTGACCACTTAGATGAATTGTGCTTACCTTCTACGCCAGCAGAGGAACAGCACCCTGCTCTGTGAGCTGCAGCACTGCCCAGGGCACACACAAGTGTGGGTTGATTGACTGGATGATCTGTGCTGCCTTCTTATACCTGTGGCCTGTTCAAGGGAGGGTGGTGCTGGCTCTGCCCAGGCCCTCTCGGCAGCCCGCCCACCAGAGGGACAGTCCTCAGCACCAGCAAGAGCTTTTCCCGGCTCAAAAAAACCTCTAAAAGAGAGGGTTTTTTCGGTTCTTTTTGCCACAGATCCCTTCCCCAGTGCAGGCTTACCTGCTCTGAAGTTGATCACTGCAGAATGAATTTCAACATCAATGTCCCTTACCAGAAGCCTTATAAAGTATTTACAGCTCCTAAGACAACATCTAACAGCATTTATACTAGTGTATATCATGACTTTCCTCTACATAAGCAGCATAAACATTTTGAAATGTGATTTGTGTCAGGTCCTTTTAATCATTTCAAGTACTGTCTTCCATATTCCCAAACAAACAGCGCATACAGCTAAAATATTGGCTGCCCATATGCACTCTACCTCCATTAATTTAACAACATGCTGCTACTGACAACCGAAGGAAGAAATGTTTTTGCACACAGTGACCAGCCAGATTTTAGAATTACAGCACAGTCTGCCCCTAACCAGAAATGGTAGGTGCTGACTTTGGTCTTCAGTGTAGAAAAAGGGCTCAACAAAATTCATTCCCTCAGTTCCATGTGAAAAGCACCTCTAATGGTGCTCAGCATGACAGAGTTGAATTTTCATTTTCTGTTCTTCCTTTGCTTTACTGTCAAGTAGATCAGTGAGATTGAGTGATGGCTTCAATGACTCCCCCACCCTAGTTAACTCACTGTCTTTAAAAGAAAAAAAGCTTCAAAGAAAAAAAAACAAAACACTTCATAGAAGATAACCATTTCTTTCGGTCATTTTCCTCTACTTTCCACATTATTATACACACAGTAATCTATCCTGAGGTCTTAACACCAGTCAAATTATCAGCATGGACATCAATTCTCAGTAATATATAGAGTTCCATGAAAATACGTAACTTTCAGAAGAGGAATGTATGTTTTTTAATGATGTGTGCAGACCCTTATGTTTATAATTCTAGCATTTCAAGACCCTCATCTAAGTAATCTTATTTGCTGAAGTGCAACCTCCCACTAATTTGCACTTAACTCAATGGGAATTAATTGCCATGTTGCCACCTCCTGAATGTGCAGTCCACTTTTTCAGGTCTACTTACCCAAAAACAGTGGGGACTACAATATGCAGAGTCTAGTGATTTTTCAGAGCACCCACAAACTCTGAGAGCAGTGACAAGTTTCCACACTTTCCAGTTCACCCCAAAAGACAGACATATATCTAGCAAAATCAATGCAGTCTGAAATACAGCAATGATTCTATGAATGTTTCTAAAACCATATTGTAATAAATAGAGACACAGTACAAATCTTATTTGTGTCTAAATTTATGAATTCACTTACAAATACTATTGAATTTTATACCTGTAGAAGGTTATACATTCTCCATGAAAGATCTCCTTTGATGAGATAAAGCAATAGAAATCAAAAACATTACACTAAAGGGAAATCTCACTGTTTCTGGAAAGATCAAGGTATTCCCACAAATGTCACATCCACAAGAAAATTTCCCAATGCTTTCAGCAAACACAGCATAGATGACAATAACAGGGATTTTATTTGGGACTTGAAATCAGTGAAGGACAACAAGCCAGATTTGCAGAGATTATATCCTCACATAAAGATGGCAGATGTTTTACTAAGTTTTTTTAAGGAGGTATAGCCCTGCTAGAAGCCTAAACAGCATTTATTTCTATGACAGTCATCTAACCTTCTTTAGTCCTTTTGTAAATCCTACTCCTTAGTGGAAAGAAAGAATTATACGTATTTGGACAATTCATATCAAGTTATAATAAAGTATTGTAATAATATTCCAGCTTTCAAGTGATAAAGGGAAAATTGTCAGTTTGAATTTGTTTAAATCATAGGTATCCAAAACTTTTATTTTCATGTACAGGCAGTGCAAAACAACAGGTAGAGGCTCTAGGTGACAACTGTCCCATGTATCCCCTAATCCATCCATTACATTTCCATCAATCCATGAAGTTTGAGCTTGCCTGCCTTTAATTGTAACCTCGCACCTTCTTTTGAAGCGAAACCTACTATTATCCCTTCATTTTAAGGTATTTTCTTTGCTGTTTAATATAGGAAGAAAGTATGTTTTGCCAGCCACTGAAAAAAATCAAACAAACCAACCAAAAAAAAAACCAGCCAACATAAGACTGCACATTCAGCTGCTGTAAGTTGGCCTAAGCTCTCTATAGAGTACTAACCACCCACCTTGCTGAACTGCTGAGTGCTATTTTGAACAGTTGCATTATAGGCATTGGCAGCCTACCTACTATGTCTACCAAGATCATATAGAAAAAGATACCTGTTTTCTCCAAAGCTCATGTTTAACGTCCATCATTTTGTATCAGAATAGAAGCAATAAGGCACCACAAGCATGCACTACAGTATCCCTTACATTAGACCTCCTTGATACACCTTTATTCACACCTAAATTGTTTCCTGCCCTGACATCTACAATTCCCCATATACCATATGAAATGCACACGTTTTTCAAGAAGTTTGAACACTGTCAGCTGTCGTGCTAGTTATAAGTTTTTTATCACCTCTTTCTTACTCCTCCACCACACTCTTTCACCTCCAGCATAGACTTCCTACAGCCACAGTCAGTGTGACAATTTTAAAATAACATACTAGTTTCCAGATTTTCCACAGTCAAATTCTCTCATTTTCTGAAATTCAAATAGTCACTTAATCTCTTTGCCTGCTCATTTGGCTTTTTCTGTCTTGGCATCTTCTCTGTCTTCATCTTGCATTTTTCTACAACTGAGGACAGAGAGATTGAACCTTTAGTTTTCTTTATTGTACACACACATCAAGAATATATCATCCCTTCTGTAAACAACAGATTCCTATTTGAGGTAGCATCTAAGTAAATACTGCCCAAATTCTTGCCCTCTCCCAGACTATAAATGCCTTCTAATAGATTTTGGAAGATACTTTATAAAGAACAGAAAGTAAAAGCAAACTGAACTGCTTAATCATATTATTTTAACAACAGTATAGTGTTCACACATGAGATTTGTTTTCGGAAGAACTCAAAAAGCCATGAGAAAAGTTTAAACTATTATTCTCAGTGAAAGAAAAACCAGGAGGAGACTTCTAAAATCTCGTAAGTCTTGCATTCTCCTGTTTGCTGCTAAAGATTCAGGGGAGAGACTAAAGGGCTAAAATGCAGGTTGTTCACTAGTTGTATTTTTTTTTCAGATCAGTGAAAACACGAAGCCAAAATTTTCATTTTCAGTATTACAAAGCTTCTGGATTTAAATCCTTATTGATAAAAACATATAAAAAGCTTCAAAGTTACACAGTAGACATGATCAAAAAAAATAAAAAAAGGACTCAATTATTCAATAAACAGCAAAGAAATGCAGAATATAAGAGAATCTCAAAGTGTGTCTCTCTACTCTTATTCAAATAAGTACTTTTAAGTGCACCCCTTCTCAGCTGCCACTTAAAAGCTGTCCTAAAAGTCTACTGCAGCAAGTATTCCAGTTTATACTGCTTAACTCTCCATGTACTATCCTACTCTTTAGTCAGCATCTCCCTGACATTGTGATAACATGACACCCTATGAGAACAACTTCAGGTACCAAGTTCTCACAAACTGACTGCTGCTATATTCTGGATCGTCCTCTTCAATCCATTTCCTCTTTTATAGACAGATCAAAATTTATTATGTCTTCTAAATTTCTTACAAGTTCTGTTGCTTTCATTTGAATTCTAACTTGTTCATGTCCCCAGAGCTTGATCTTCCAGCATATATATTACTTTGGCCACAGCCTCACCAGCAGTGAACAAAGAGGAATTTTTTTATTTTTTTTTCGCATTTCACACGTAATGTTTCTCTTAATAAAACTTCTGCCATATGTTGCTGACTTAACTCTTTTTGCTATCCAATACGAACCCCAGATCTGATTCTGCAGTACTTATACCTACCTATTTCTGACTTTACCTTTGCGTATGTTGTATTTAGTATTACTTACCCAGCTTCGTTTGGTTCATTACAGATCACTACTCCAGTTTACCAAGATTTTTGAATGATAAACCTTCTTTGCAACTTCTGTCTTGCATGGTGGCATCCACTGATTTTTGAACATATACTCTCATGTTTTGTACCCTCTTTCTTGAAAGATATGAAATATATGTAGCCCAAGAAAAGGTCTGCATATGCTGTCATGTTCAAGAGCAAATGATCAATAACTATTCTCTAAGTAACATTGTTCATTTTGTAAAGTAATTCCATTCTAATAATTTAAGTGAGAGCTCCCCGTTTTACTTGTGATAACACACAGAATAGCATTAAATTTAAGATACAGTTCTGTAGCAGCTCTCAAACTGAGAAGCAGAAAAGCCTGAAATGCTATAGGAGGAGAAAGCATAGCAAAAGACAGCACAAGGAATGCTCAGTTTATCAGAGTCCACTACCACACATGTCTCAGATAATGATGGACAGCTATTATCAGTATCCCTCGCAAACGGGTAAGAAATTGGGAGTGTCTCTCAGGGGCACAGAGAAAGCACATAGGAGCATGGAGGGCAAATGTACATCCCATTCCCAAGCAGTCTTGCCATGCTGCAAACTTACAGCTTCATAGGAAGCAGCTCTTCTTGCTGCCCATGCTGCCCAGGATGGCAATACAGCAGCCACGGGACACAGGCACCTGGCATCTGCTCCAGGAGAAAGAAGCAACAAGCAACCAAAACCCTGTACTGACCAGGATGGAGAGAGCAGCTCCCACAGAATTAGAACCTCAAACAAACAGATCAAGAAGAATTTTATCAAATGCTACTGCTTAGGCTGCACCTAACTTCCAGAAATGTTCCTTGACTGCTATGTTCCTACCATAGTTAATATGGCTGTATGAAATGTTCACAGTTAACCTTCCTGCAGTCATTAGTGTAGCCTTAAGTGCTCACTTCACTTACAACTTCCCTCTGGCTTTAATGGCTAAGTGTTTTCTAAGGAACACTTTGGGGTTTGTTTCACACAAGCTTAAGTCAATAGTACATCTCAATATTTCTGATTTTTTTTTTTTTTTTTTTTTTTGAAAAGTGGTACATTTTTCTAGTTACTCTGTGCAACGTAACTTTGATCCTCCTTCTTTCATGTTATGCTCTATGTCCTGTATTAAGCTTATAAACATCTAGAATGTTGACATTACTAAACCACACAAAAACCCTGTCTTTTTAAATAACTGAATTATTCTAAAAGGGATTTGATCAGTGAGATTAAGTATCTGTTTTAAAGTTGCTTTTACTCAGAAGAAAATCCTGAATTTTAAGTAATATAAGCAATACAAAAATCACTAGACCAAAAAAAACAAAAGAAGAGTAGAGTCTGGTGCTCAAGACGTGCTGACTATAATGAAACTCATTTCAGCCTAAAAATCTCCGAAGGACCAAAATTATATAATTACTCACATTAAAACACCATTATCTTTTCATGCCATTATTAAAATGGTGCTAACTGGTAAAATGACAATTTAAGTTATTTTGTATTTTATAAAAATTAACATTTTGAGAGTATAAAATGTTGAGAGTCACATTACGTAGGACATTAATACTATGTATCATAGCTTCCCACTGAGGATTTAGGAAATGTTTTTGACTTCAAAATAACAATCATAATTCTTTCCAAAATTATATGGAGATAATCATTCTTGAATCCCTGGGGTGATCATCTTTCTGAAGTTGGATGAGGAAATTTGCCCTCAATTTGTTAAAGTACCTATCTGTACTTCCTCTTGCAACGTGTAAGCAGAAGAAAAGGTTTGTCACAGAAAGACTCTCTCTAAATGTGACAACTGTGAAAAAAAAAAAAAATACAGGCATGTGTACAATATCTGGATCTCTTTTTATATTTTATTTTTGCTGTCAATAGTTAACCCAGTACTAGCCTTTTAAGCCATCCTTCATAACATATTCTGTCTAATAAGATCCTACAGTCTCTAGAAACCAGAAGCAGCAGAGGACTAAGGGAATACTTCTACCTTCTTTTCCATAAAGAGGATCCTCAAAACACTTTTCATAAACTTTATCTTGAGAAATAAGTACACAACAACCAGATTGAGAAGGGGAAGAGAGCTAAGAGAAACCCTCCCATACAACCAGGAAATAACACCCACTACCATATGGGAAAGAGGAGGGGAGATGGTAGAAAACACTATATATTGATGAAATTCACTGCACAATTTATTTCTAACTAATAATTCTGCATAAAGTCAGAGTGGCACATAATTTAAATCACGCTCTATTCATTCTGACCTCTTACATTGTCAAAAATCTACATACTGGATCACTTGATGCCCAATTTCGCTTCAGGATGATTTAGATATGTCTTGAAACAACTACGTACTGGAGAAGTAACATGGTCTTTTACAACAAACAATATTGCATCTAATATTTCCATCTTAATAAAAGGCTGCATAAACTACTAATAATATGAAGTCCCATCCTTTCTAAGACATCTGTGCATCCAGTTTTTACAGAAATTCAGGATGTGTTTTAGATTTAAATACTGTGCATCCAATTCAACTCAGAGCCACTGAGGCACGAATTCTGCAAGCTCTACCTGATTAGCAATTCTGCTGAATTTTGCAAGCATTACCTACGCAGCCAGGGGAGTGCCAGCCTCAAGAAAAGTTGTATTTTGAGATACCCAAACCAGCAGAGTAGCACTGAGAGCTAGTATCATTCTGCAACTGTGAAAAGGTGTTTTGCAGCACTTTCATATTTGGCATTTAAAATATATACAAACAGAAACCACCCACTTCTCTATCAATTTTTGGTCTGATAAATGGATGAAGTTCTACAAATGGGTGACAAGTAAGATACACGGCTTTATACACAAAGTAGCCCCAAATGAGTCCAAATAATTTAATAACTTGTGTATAACATCTGTAAGATGGCACATATACCATACATACCGATGTTCTCTTTTATCACCACTGAAAATTACATGTTAAAGTCAGTGTCAGCCTTTCACTTCACTACACAGACATACCCGCTTCGGTTCAGCTAGCACTAAAAGTAGAGCTCCAACAGTTGAATGAGGTATTCCCTTAAAACATGAAGCTTCCCCAAAAGCTATGGGTAAAGGTTTGAATCGTTAACCCTATTTTAGCGCCATTCTGCCACTGCTCCACTATGCACAGCAGTTACCTCTAGCAGTCTTAGAGGAGCTTCAACAACTGTAGTGGCTACTCAAGCCTTTGCGATCTGTGATTAATTGGGTCATCTTGGCATGCCTGTTTTGTATTTGGCTTTATAGCAGCGTAAAATAAAATTGTCACTGTATATTCCTATAAATGCATCTGCAAGTACACTGAAGTGTGGAAAAAATGCACGTAACAATTGCAAATAACAATGAAAATTTGAAAACTAGATTTAGAGACAGATGATTGTACCAATTTCAAGCAAAAGGCTTATATAAATACAGAAAAATAAGCATGTGGTTACAAAACGTGTTCAATTTCCTACCTTAAAAGTACTACCACACTTAGAAATTTGAAGTCATGTAAGCTAATGCCCCCATCTTATTTCTAAAGGTTTTAACATTCTACAATATTCAGAAAAAGGTCATTGTGTTAAGAAAAATTAACTACAGAAAATATAATACTTTCAATACATATGCACATCTTTCAAAATCTGATCTACTAAAACTACAATTTAATACAGAAGGTCAAACAATAAGAACTATGAAGATTAACAGAAACAACAAAAAAGGTGAAGGACTTCAGAGTACTATTCTTTTATGTTTATCATGGAAGCATTCTGACATCTAACTCATTTTCTTCATGAAAAATGTAGTCTTGAGTTTGTGATTTTCTTTTTTTTCAGTATTTTTTTTTTTTATTTTGTTCTGCTCCACAGCAAGATGTTAGGTTCTTGAAAAGCATGCTTCATATAGCTTTAAACAGCATTGTAACTTGGGCTTGGCTACCATACTTTATAAACACTGCACGCTTTATTGTGCATCTGATGCTGCAAGTACAGTCAAATATACATCATGCATGATGAATTAAACACACTTCTTTGAGCGGACATCTATTCTTGCCAAACAATTCAGAAATAATACTAAATAGTTTAAACAGACAGAACTCTGGCCTGAATTCAAGAAAAGCAGCAAGATGTTAAAAAAATATCTCAACAAAGCTGCCTTTTCCAGACAAAGAGCCCTTTTTTCCCTTTTGGCACAGAGGTTTGGGACCAGAGCCAAGGTGCTACTTATCAGCTGTTTGACATCAGGGGAGGACTGCGTGCGTCAGTGGACCCAGTAGGGTCCCTTGGCTTATGGCAGTGCACCATGTGGTTCTTATCTTATCAGTTTGCAGGGTCTGGCACTTCAACCTCTGTAGTGTGAAAAGAAAAGGGAAAAAAAAAAAAAATTAAAAAAGGGAAGGAAGGAAGGAAGGTGTGTATAACTGGGAGGGAGGAGGTCAAAGGGCACTCATGAGCCAGACTGAACTGCAGAACAGAGCCCTGATTATACTTTGGCCTACCACATTGCATATGGTTGTAGAAAATTCTAATAGAGATTTCTCTGGCTTTCCTCATGTGCTCATAGGAGAGAGGAACCTCTACTACTCCTTTAGGTTTTCAGAGAAGGCAGAACAATGTCTGTGTTGCGGGGGACAATGCTTGCTTTCACATACAGCTGATAGAGGGGGCTGCCAGAGAAATGAGGAATACGATACACTCACATGAACAAGCTTATCAAGGTAAGTACGTCCTTCAGGAAATCTCTGAACTGGTTCAGTTTCTTATTGCAAACAAGACCTAAACAGCCCAGATTATTTATTCAAATACACACTTTCAGCAAGATTTATTATAGCAAATTATTCTCAGGGACAAACAAGACTTAAAATACAGTACAACTCCAAGTTTAAAACGGTTGCACAAATGAACCTTTGTATTTAGCAAAACATTCACCCAGCAAGGTAATCATCAAGTAAAACATTTGCTTTCCAAGGTTTATTCCAACTGAAAAAATAATATAATTACTCAGAAGATTATGATTTGTCTTACCCTACCCTTCCTACATAATGTGTATGAATCAGACAGCAAAAGTCACCTCCTTCAGATTAATTTCCTTAAATTAAGCACTATTCCACCTCTAAAGCTGAATCACAAGGTATAAATTACAAGAAAAAATGAGAAACTGTTAAAGTATCTGTGGAAATTAGTACTTTTGTCCCCCTTACCAATCTTTATAATTATTTCCAGTTATTTCCCTACATAAACTTTTCATCTTATACTGCAGTGAGACAGACTAACATCAGTACAGAACAAAAGAAAACTTGTCAATGCTTGCACAGAAACCTTGTTTCCCAAGAATACCACAGAGCTCTGAGAATGCCTCCTCGCCGAGGACCAGGACTGGGCAGTCTGTCATAGATCTCTGTTCACCCTAATGAAGGTTCTAGTTTTGTTACTTCAAAACACTGTTTTAATAAACTGTATCATCAAAAACTGTTATATTTTGCTGCGTACAACTATCCTGTGCTTCAAGTTTCATTCCTCATGTTGTGTCAACTTTCTGAACCATTACAATACTGTGTAGTCTGTGGTAGAGCCGTTCATCTGAAGAGGCAACATGCTTTCATGGTCAAAACACACTAACAGAAATGGAGAATTAAATGAAAACACACCCTAAGCCTCTGTCAACATTGCCAACAGAAGAATAAAATCTGTACTGTGAGGTTAGTGTATTTTGGGAAATTTTCCAGTATAAGTAGTACACTTTCTTCTCCAAATATGACCTAACTATTTATTAGTTAAATACCAATAATGTATTCTTACAAGAAACGTAAAATAAAAATTTATGATCAAGGATCCTGACATTTAAAAAGCTGTCCATAGAGTGAAATACTACATAACCACTAGTTTGCTATGAAAATCTATGAAATTACTACAACATGACAGTTTTTCTGATTACGATTTTTCTGACTAATTTATTCTTCTGTTTTCTTACTTGTTATTTTATTTTTATTGCTATAATGAAAACAGATTGTTGTTTTATCAGGTTTAGGAGATAGAGTGAGAAAAATAGAATCAGAAGTCTGAAAAGAAACATTACCTTTAGACACTAATCTGCAGTCTAACCTTTACTGATGAATTTCTGCACTTGACGAAGTGACCACTGTGTTCATCTCAAAAGCCTGTGCACAAAGACTGGGATGCAGAATCGGTGGCTTGTAGAGCATACTGCTTCCTCTTGAGTTAAATGATAAATATAGAAGTTATAGACAGTTATCAAAGATCACATCATGTGGGATCATGTGTCTCAAAGAAGGTACATTTCTCAGATTGTGTGATTTTTCAAGAAACTGTACTCTTTCTACTTCAATTAAAAAACATAATTGACAAATGAATTATACGTATAGTTAAAGATCTATGACATATACATAAACACTGGAAGTGATGCTTCATTGGTCAAGAAAAACAGATACGCATGAAAAAAAATTATGTGCATCATCATTGAAGACCATATCTCTCACACTATGTGGCTACTCAAGTACAAAAGAAGCCCTACTATGTATTTTCACTTTGCAAATTCCCCTCTTCTATCTCCTTTGTTGTTGTTATTTTTTTTTTTTGTTGGTGGTTTTTTTGGAAAAAGATGATCATCAAGATCTCAGTGCAAATACACAATACCAAGTAATTTTATATAAGTCAATCTAAACACTGATCTTAAATTTCATGTGCCAATACTTTGAAAGATGTTGTTAAGAAAATTAAGTCATTTTTTATATAATTAAATCAGATCACAGGCTCTACAAGCATAGTCACACAGTGACTACGTACATACTATGTAATATTAAAGTGTGGCTTTCTTTAAACATGAAAGCTGATTTGATTTTATAACATAGGTGGAGATGAAGCTGCACCCCATAATCCAAAAGCAACCAAAAGAGACTTCAGGGCCTTGGGATGGTTGGTGAGGGAATCTGGGGCACAGGTTATTTTGTCCTCCTTCCTTCCAGTTGCAGGCAGTAACACAGGAAGAAACAGATGGATCCTGTCTATTAATACACGGCTCCTTGGCTGGTATCAACACCACAGTTTTGGGTTTATCGACAAAGAGATGGCCTACATGGCACCAGGCTTCTTGGCATCAGATCAAAGTCACCTTTCTCAAAGGGAGAATAGAGTCTTTGCTCAGGAGATTATGGGGCTTGTTGACAGGGCTTTAAACTGGACTTGAAGGAGCAGGGGGATAGTATCAGGCTTGCCTGTGACTAGCTGTGGGATGACATGACATGGTTAGAGGGACAGGGTTCTAGTGAGGGCCCTTGGTCTGTTGCTCTGGGGTGTGCGGGGACTGCAACACACTGGAAGGCTTACGGATATGAGCCAGGGGCTCCTGAGATAATAGGAACCATAAGGAAAACATCAGTGAAATGTGACGTAATTAAGAGGTCTTCCTCCAAGAAGGTGACATGGCCAACAGCCCAGCTGAAGTGCCTCTACACCAACACAATGCAGCATGGGTAACAAACAGGAGGAGACGGAAGCCACAACAAAGGGAACCTTGTGGTTGGTGTCCAATTCAGACTGTCAAATCAAGGGGATAATATTAACAAAGTCTTACTACTCCAGCTCCAGAGGCTTTGAACTTGCAGGCTCTCATCCTGCTGGAGGACTTCAACCACCCTGACATCTGCTGGAAAAGAAGTACAGCAAGCTGTAGGCAATCCAGGAGACTCCTGGAATGCATGGAGGATAGCTTCTTAAGCCAAATGATAGATGGTCCTACCAGAGGGGATGTGATACTGGAGCTAATGGTCACCAAGCCAAGTGAGGTCATCAGTGATGTCAAGTTTGGAGGAAGCCTGAGTTGCAGTGACCACACACAGGTGGCGTTCACAGTCCTGCGGGATATGGGTCAGGCAAAGACTACAGCCAGAACCCTGGATTTTAGGAAAGTGAATTTCCAATTCTTGAAGGCGTTAGTCAATAGGATCCTCTGAGAAAAGACCCTGAGGGAAAAGTGAGCAGAACACAGCTGGCAGATCTTTAAGGATTCTTTCCATAAAGCAGAAGAGTTCTCAATCCCCAGGTGTAAGAAATCGGGCAGTAAAGGCATGAGACAGGCATGGCTGAGTCCAGCAACTTGATCTACTTTAAAGATGTCCCTGCTCACTGTTGGACTATATAACATTTAAGCATCTCTTCCAACCCAAGCTATTCTACGATTCTATGAAAATTCAAAGCTACATCCAATTAAATCAGTGACCAAAGTCATGTTTAGATAACGTTTTTCCCTTCCCTTGAAGTCTTGTGGAACCAACATAGCACTTGAAGAATGAACCAGATAGCATTCCTCCCATGCTCTTGTTCAATTTTCTATTTAAATTGTATTTAAATTCTAACTAATGAAAATACTATCACATCTACCAAAGATTTGATGTCACAACTGGCACATTCTCATGCACCAAGCTTCCACTGCTTGTACTGTGATAACATAGAGAAGGAGGATCTCAATTTTATTTTTGGTTTCAGATTTTAACTTGCTGTCAGAGACAAAGAAGTTAGTTTAGGAATTCTGCTGTCATTTTAAGGTTTATTTTAGGTTTGTGTTCAGATTTTTAGGGAATATTTTGGCTATTGTTTTTTTCAGAGAGAAAGAAGGGAAAACAAAAGAAAGAATGAGGGGAAGAAAAAGTTGGCTTTTTTTCTAGAAAAATAATAGAAAACTAGAACTGAAGTTATTTACAGGGATGGAGTTACTGTTCACGCAAGTAACAAAGTAGTTCCCCCTACTTCTATCCCACACTACAAAACAAGAGCAGGTATAACATTTTCTCTAGAGCCCTCAGTTTGGGACTGGAACTCCATATCCAGATTCTGAATCCACCACAGAAGCAACAAAGCCCTCCTAAGGAGGGCACCTCAGGCTTTTCTCACTGCAGATAAATTCCTTTTCAATTGAAGAAATGTACTTCTGTCAGTCACAACCCTATCCTAAAGGAAGAACTTCTTACGACACATTGGCGTAAACACCAGAATGAATAAAACAATCTGGCCCTCTGGTTAAGAGTGTGATCTGCCAAAATCACACAGATGAGATTAGTGGAGAGGAACAGTACAGTTAGCAGTCTTTTTCAAACACGGTCAATCTTTCAACACAACTACTTGTATCTGCAGTTCTTGAAGGAATATTACCAAACTTGACAAGTAGATGGCAGTTCTGGATTAAAATAATTGATTTTTAAATGAATCAATTTCAAAATACTTGTCAAAAAGTAGCACCCAAGCTGGCAGAGGAAGGATACTTACTTGTTTTAAGGAACAAAAATCGTTTCATTTCTGATTTCAATATAGAACTGTAGAAGATGTCACATTAAATACCCTGAAATTTTAAACAGACCAATAATTTAACAAGTATTATTTTAAATGCACTTTTATTGATTCCTTTACTTTCCATGACTGCTTTTTCCAGTTTTCAAACTGCTGTGCAAACAGTGGATGAAATTAAGGTCCCCAGCACATGTGAGATGGATGAAATGATCCCCAAACATTTCTATCTCGTTAAAGAAATTCCATCAGACCTTAAGACAACACTGCTTTTTTGACATTCTCATGTAATTCAGTTCAACAGCTTTATGTAAATAGGAAAGCATTAGGAAAACAAAATTGCACAAAGTATGTAAGTCAGAAGGAAAAGAATTATGTGAACAGCCAAAATAAAGGATTAACATACCCCAGCTAATAAGGAGCCATGAGACAGTTAAGAAAGAATCCCATATAGTATGAATTGTTATCTTATCAAAAGATAAGACATGTCCACAGCTAGAAGAATCATTCATCACAGACTGAAGGAAAGAAATTGCTTCCTTAACCATATGAAATTTCTGAATACACTACTTAGCATGAGATCCCTCCAAAGATTATAGCAGAAAAGATATTCACTTGAACTCAAAAAATCCTAGAACATGCTCAAAATACATTAAGAGAAAAACATTAGAAATCAAATTATAAACATCTGCTCTCCTTAAGACTAATGTAGCTTTGGGGTGGATTTTTCAGGTTTTAAGTCTTCATTTTTTACACATACAGATCTTGGTTAGCTTTGGCAAAACTAACAGCTGTAAGGTGCTAAAAAAAAGGGGGGGGGGAGAAAATTCTTTGTATATATAAAGAATTTTGAGTCTATTATGATCAAGTTGCACTTTAAATAACTTTTAAGTTATTTTTAAATACCAATTATGTAAAAATATTTAAGATCTGGAATTACTGAATGTTTTACCCTTCTTGCATTCCATCATGGAAAACACTACAGAAGCAGCAGAAAAGAGTCTAGCGTGCTATTATTTTAAGAAGTCTGACAGCATGAAGATCTATAGAAAAAATAAACTTTAAACAAAGCAATATAAAAATAAGTCTTTTATGCGGACTCAGGACTATCTATATCAAAAAAAAACTTATGTTTTTACCTTCATTGAAATAGCAAGACTGCTCCACAAGACATTAGCATGGGCAGTTATTATAAGGTAGATATGGAAGCAGGGAATCTTCTATACATTGCTATTTAGGCGAAATATTTATTCCTTCACAAAATTCAGTAAAACTACCTGGATGGGTTACTTTCAAGAAAATGCCACAGACATGTTCACAATTATGACCACTGCTTTTAGTCCCAACTAATATGAAACTACAGATTCTCTTAATATCCATGCCTATTTTCCCACAGAGAAATACAGTTTATAAGGTTAAAAGCCCAAACTAAACATCTTGCTTCAAGATAATTTTAAAAGGATTGAAAAAGCACTCATACCAAAGACATTAGCTGTTAAGCCTTCAGATAACTCATTTTTTCCACCTTCTTAAAATCTCTTCTAAAACAAACAGTGCTGTCTTCTCTTCAGCACTGTCAAGTAACAGATACGGCTCCAGACCTAAACATTGTATTACCTGACTTTATAAGTGCATGTCCAAATTATCCTTTTCTGGAAATTTAGACCCTGCACACCCTAGAAAGTTTTGGGGGGGGGGGG
>VWZK01020311.1:0-61789 GCA_013396935.1 Baryphthengus martii
CAATCTTGAGGCCATATATGTTTGTATGTGATTGCTTTTTTTGTTTGTATTTTTTTCCTCCCACCCAAGGATCTGTTCGAGCCACAGACTGCTTTGTTGAGATATGTGCTGGAACAACCATATTCAAGGGATATGGTCTGCAATATGCTAGGTCTGAATAAGCAGGTACTGTACAATGCTGTAACGTGTGATTTAATTCTGCATAGAATCTGCACTATTCTTTTTCTCTTTTCTTTGCTATAGCTAACTAAGCGAAATAGTTTAGGTCCAGAAAGTGATTTTTTTCTTTTTTTTTTTCTTTTTTTTTTTTTTATGAGATCATGTTAGGTTAATTGGACACTGTTGTTTCTATCATTTGTATATTGCTTTACGAATGTTAAATTGAAAAATAGAGATTTAAAATATGATTTTTTTTTTGCATTGCTTTTTTTTCCTATAAGGCCAGCCTCAAGTACACCTTTGACAGACAGCAGGAGACTGCTAGCTTGAAAAACAAAAATGGTTGTTCATTAGTTTTTAAAGCATTGTTGTACTCTGTTAGATCAACATGTATAGTACTAGAGTAGTGAAAAGCTGGAGTTTGTTTTGTTACTTTTTTCTTTTTGTACCTTAGAATGGGAGGGCTTAGTCTGACTTGGGGATCCTTGAGGCTGGCCTCATAGTCACTGTTTTGTCTTTTCTTTTTTTCTTCCTTTATTTTTGTTCTGTCCTGTCTTGTCCTGCCCATCCTCCAATGCTCTAGACCTTGAACATTGCTCAGGTATGTTCACAACCTTACTGTTGTATTGTGACTAACGATACGCTGGCCGCTTTATAGCCACTGATTCCAGTTAGAGAATACATGTACAGTCAGGGCTTGAAATTGGCAGGACCTCAGATAAGGGCAAATTCTCACTACAAATCTCGAGAGATATGAAAGATGTAGCGTAAAGCTGACAGTCAGTAGTCCTTTGGTCCTAAAACTTTAATTGAAATGGACTGCTACCACTTCCCTTACCAGTCATAAGAACTTTTACTTTGTCTGCTGGAATTTTCAAATGAGGAGAGATTCTTAGTTCAAATTTCTTTCCTTACACAGGTGGAAAAACATCCACTGCACTTAAATGTAAAATTATAAAGCTCTAAATAAGTCATTGTTTAAGAAAAAAAAAAAAGCTTTACTAGTGGAATTTTCTTATCATTAGGAAGCCTCTGTAGCAAACGTCCCCATAGACGGTTATAATATTCTCCAATCTAGGTAAAAGAAAGGTTGTGCAGAATACCATGTGAAAAGTAGTTCCTTAAAATTTGACTACTTGTTTAAATAAATAAATAAAGGCCTGAGCACATCAACCAAATAGACTTGCTTGAAATTTGAAATTATGGGTATTACATTTACAGTTGATCCCTTGTTAGCATAATAAATTCCACACCTACTTTAAAAAGCATTAAGATTTATAAAATAGCGTTACTGTTTGCAATACTATAGTGAAGGTTGTGTCAGTGTTTCCATTTAAGAAACTTCTTTCAGATTTGTAACTTGACTAAAAATTTACATGATTCTGAAACCTTGTGTGTATTTCCCATTGTAAGTGAAATACTCCAGTGCTCTTTCTGGACTGGGGCAACGTTTTTGAATGCGCAAATTCCTACATCTTGGCAAACTGTCATATACAATAGAGAGTACTATCTGTTGCATTTGAGATTTAAAGCAGCTGAAATGTTAAACCTTGGAAACGAGCTGCTAGGTTTAGTGCTGAAATGAGTAGTATTTGTATTCTGTGTCTTTTTCTGTGTCTATACTCAGCTAATAAACTATTCCTCTGTGCATCTTGTAGCTGGTAAATAATACAAGATCTAGGCAAAAAAGATATATCGAACCCATTTTATTCTTCTACCTGTGGATGGTCTGTACCTTCAGGTCAAAGCACATTGATGTTAAAAATGCTTTTTTATTAACTCCTACTTTACCGTCAAGGAAAATTCTAGTGAAGTAATGAAATATATTGAACTATACTTCTTAAAATTTGTTTACTAGTATAGGAATTCCTACACAAAGTTTCATCCTGGCATGATTTTTTGATGGCCAAGGAACAAATTTGAAGAACGTAGCTTATAAAGGAAATGCTGACAGAACATGAACTATAGCTGTGCTGCTACAGTTACACTGATAGAAAGATTTTTGGGCTGTTAAAAATTCATGAGTTAAAAATACAAATACAGAGTAGGGTGATGTAGTGGTATTGTACAGGAAATAATGTTGTATTTAAACATTAATATACTCTATTCAAAGCTGTGTAAGACATTAAAATTTTACTCTAGGTACGAATTAGCTTCATGTTATAGTTGAATTTGTCAGTGTAGCCACCTGACAAAAAATAATAGCATGCTTTTCAGAAGTCGCGTAACTGTATTGATGCTTTCAGTAAAATGGCTGATAATTTTGTATTTTGTTGTTAGAACTGAACAAACCTGCAGAAATGGTAGAAGACACTTAGAAATGCGAATAGTGCCATGTCTGTTTCAAAATGAGTCCAGAAAAACCTCAAAGCAATGATCATTATTTATTCATGATCATTAATTATTTATGTGAAGCTGCTTGTATGCCCTGTCAACTATTTACACAGATCCAGTTGCAGGATTGGAGCCTTCATTTGAATCTTTTGGCATCACAAACTAGGTATGGTTCAGCCAGATTTGTCCTAGTTCTCAAATACTCTTGAAGGTGAACAAAGAAATTTTCTGGTTCAATCTTAACTAAGAGTATCTATGTTAGAAAACTGTTCGCTCAAGTTGTCATCAGGTTGTGTAATAAAGAAAAAAAATTAAGATACAAATCCAGCTGTCCTGTTAACCTTGCAGAGAGAACAACGAAGGTAAAATTTGATATGTTTGTAGATTCATGTGTTCTTTTCAGTTTTCTAATACCTTTATCAAGTATATGGCTTTAAGTTCAGATGTAATAATAGAGACTTCAAAATATTCCTTCTGTTGGAGTCTAGGGATTTTTATTTTTCACTACTGTGTGCTGCTTTGTGAGACAGTACCTTCTCCTGTATACCTGTTTGAACTGATCTATAGGAAGTAGAGGTTTAAATTGCATTTTTTCATCTATGTTATCATGGTTTATGGTTGGGCTCTATGATCTTATGGGTCTTTTCCAACCTAAATGATTCTATGATTCTATTTCGTCTTATATTCTGCTGTTAGCTGGGGTGATATTCCCAAGACTTAATTATCTTTTAAATAATTTGCTGAAGTATGGGACAACGTGTTTTTTGGAAAATGATTAACAGTTCAAAGTTTCTTAATACACTGATGCCAAAATAAGATTCAGTGTAGGGATCCTACAGTTGGTTCTTTAAATTGAGCTTTAGTACTTCCTTAAGGGCATGAAGTCACTTGGAACATTTTGGTTTATATCTTTGCCTTCACTGTATGTACAGACTTGTGTGAAGAATAAAATGCCATTTTTGCTTGCATAGTTGCAGTCAGGATTGTATTGCAGTCCTCTGAAGAACGAAAAACTTTGTTAAACTTTAATTTCTCCAAGTTGGGGAGTATTTGAAAGAGAAGTTAGTTTTCAGGTGTCTTATTTCTATAATATTATGCAAACTTCTAATTAGCAGCTATTGTATTAATGGGTTTGCTCTTTAAATAGTGTATTTGGCCGGTCACCTTTTAAACAGGCAGTGGTGATCTGCAGCTTTGAGTAGGAAATTATCTATGCCATACTCTGTCCAGGTGAATTTGTAGTCGTATTCTCTCTTAGCTAAAAACCAGGATAGTTTGCTTGGGGAAGATGTGGTTTATTTTATGTCTGTCCCTGCATTCTGTAAGAAGAATCATTGAGTGAAAGGAATGATGTAAAGCAGTATTCAAAAATAGACTTTCCTTTCCCTTCTAGTTTTAAAATAGTGTAGGTTGATGCAGGGAACTTACTACCACATGTTACGAGTATTAACATGGCAAGGTACTTAATTTAAGGCAGGTGATTACTTTTTATCTGTTTTTGATTGTAAGAGTGTGTATTGAGAACACCTGAGTGAAACTTCCATGTTGAAACCCACTTCATTTTTTAATGAGGAAAACCTGAGAGTGCCCACTGAACTTGGTAGCAAGAGACTCACACATAATCTGAACAACAGCCTTTAAGGTTTTGTGTCATGGTAGCATACAGTTTTGGAAAATGGAAGTGAGATGGGCACTGTAGTTCTGTCTTTTAGTAACTACTTCAAGTATTTAACTTACACATTTTGAATTGGACTTTTGGAGACACCCTTTACTGTTGCAGGGATCTTGGGCTCTGCCGTTTGGTCTTCTGAATCCATTTCTTAAGTGTGGTTATTTATTAAATATTTTTCAACTAAGTGTTGTTTGCTTAAAATATTCAAAAGCTATAATAGCTTACTGCTAGACTTCCTGACTTCTTACAATACTTTTCTTTTAAGGAACACGTTTAATGCTACACTTGCCCCCTCCCACCTCCCCTCCCACTCCAAAAAAAAAAAGAGACAACCCCAACTAACTGAAAAAAAACCGCCAAACAAATCCAATTGAAGTTTTGATCCACTTAAAAAAATACCACTAGTTCATCAGAGGGCTGGTCTCAAGAAATTTAATATCAAGTTGCCATAGTAGCACTTTTTCTCTGCCTGTATGTCTTTATGATTTAATAACATTTTCAATGAGGTGATGTATTTGTCAGATCTTTAAATACTGTTTTCAGGGCAAAATGGAAAATACGTATTTGTATAACAAAACTATAGAAATTTGAATAATATTCTGTGTAGAAAGAAAGTATCATGATTTTGAATGCTCTATTTTTCCATATATAATCCAAAACAATGTTTGAGATTTTTTTGTTTCTTTCTATTTTCTTGAAGCCATACCAAAATACAAATTCCTACTTATTTGTGAGGGGAATCAGCTTTCACCTATATTTTTATTCATCTCAGTATATACTGAGAGGTCCCTTCAGTTATGAGCAATTAATAAAACATTAGGGCCCAATCCTGCAAATTCTCATGCAGCGCAGTATTTTATTTCTGAGTGCTCGAAAACTATAGATACAAAATTTGTATAGAAATGTTTATTCACTGAAAGTGCAGGGGGAAAAAAAAGCCAGAAAGTTAAATTAATGAAGATAGATTGTGAAATGCTGCTGTATTTCTTATCAAAAACTGTTCTTAAAGCAATAAAAGCATGATTTTCAAAATAAAAGAGTGAATTTACTTTTTTAATTTCCTGGCTCCTGAAGTTTTTCCAATCTTAAAATTATTCAGAATAGTGAAAATTCCTACTGGAAATTATGTTTTTGTTTTTAATGGCAATGTTTTTCTATTGTATTCTTTAAATAACTTTATTCTAAATTAACGTAGCCTGACATGATTAGGCTTTTGGACATTAACCCAGTGCTCAGCAAACTTATTAAATTTCAAGCCCTGTACGTAGTAGTTTTGCATGCTGGATTATAAACTAGTCTGTAGTGTTGTCTGTTGCACCCTGCTCTGCTTCATAATTAGTTGCTTTGGGAGGGGGAGAAAAAAGAACCACAAAAAACCCCAAAGTATTCTCAACTGGTGATGTTAATACCGCTCTCTGTAAACCTGTAAAGTGGTCGATCTGTGATAATGGCATTGCGTACTCAAAGAGAAGGTGAAACTGTAATCGATGCTTTCTGTTTTAGTGAGAGGTTTGTGTTAAGCATGCTTCAAGAAAGCACAGCTGGAATTGTAGCTTTCTGCAGTTTTGAGCTGGTGAAGAGCATGCGACAGGGGATGCTGTTCACTATATTTTGTCAACTTTTCCCATTCTTGCATTTTATTTTTAATTGAAGAGAATCTCTGGGTTTTTTTTCATGGCAAAAGACTACCATCGATGAAGGTAGAGCAAGCATCTCCTCTCAACATCTCTCCTTTTATTATTTCTTTCTTTATTAAAAGGGTGTTTTTAGGCTGCCTGACTAGTAAGTCAAACAACTCATCTAAGGCATTCCTGAAATGTTTTATGAGTATTTGGGTGATCTTTTTAAACTTTTTTACATACACCTTTTTGCCTCTAGAAAGGAATACTGCATTTTCATGATTAGTGTTTGAGCAGATTAGTTCCTTTTCTTTTGTATCATTAAAGTAATAATATTTTCTTTAAGGCTGCACTATGTTATAGGCATCATATGAAAAAAAACCAAACCAACCACCAAACCAAAACTAACCGCAAAACAAGCAATAAAGTGACCATTGCTGAGTAGAGATCTTAATGAAACAGAAGGAAGTTACATTATTTCTGAAGTGCTAGCACTACATAAGTTAAATTCCACACAGCTTTTTTATCCTGAATAATAGTACCTTGTATGAGTGTAACTATGCAATTGTAGGGTAATAAAAGTTTGTTGCATTGAAGAACTTGGGATATGTGACATCATACTTGATGGTCTTAAATTGAAGCTTTATAATCCAAGTTCCAAATCACTGATAGTGGACCTGCTTTATATATATCTCTACTAACATATGTGTCTGAATATTTAATGCATTCCTTACTTGATCATTATTAAAAGTCATCAGGGAAGGTGTGTATTTTAAATTATTTCTGTGTTCACATAGCTCACTGTGGAGATTGTGGCAGTCTAAATCCAACATCTAAAGAGCTATGATGTGTAATTTCTGTTCTTTTCACAGTACGTAGAACATACCGCTTTTATCGGATTAATTTTCAAGTCTTTTTGATCTTGTCTTGTAGCAGGTGGTGCTGTGTCAGTAGGACAGCACCTAATTATGGGGATATTAACCAGATGTTATTTCTGCTGCCCAAAAACTGGTGAGCCCAAATTGAGAGTGAAAAAGAGAGTAGTCATTAAACACCTATATTGTGTACTGAGAAGTTATCTCTGGTTTTGGTGGTGTAATTGATACGTTTTTTTTCTTTATGGTGATCCCTACTTTTGAAATGGACTTAAAGGAGAAAAGAAGACGGGAGGGAACCAAAACCCCAAACAAACTAAAGAATCTGGTGTGTTAAAAGAATGATGGACTTTGTTTTCCTTGAATGCAAGATCAGAGAAATAACATTCTGTATGAATTTATTAAAAAACACAAACAAAACCCCCCAATGTTATTTGTGCATTGATGATCTGTTACTTGGAACTGAGTAGGGAATTGTGTAATGTGTGATGAAATGTGAAAATCATTACGACCTGTAACACAGTGCAGCTTTAATACACTGGCTTATCCTTAACTTAAGTTCAGACTTCATTTCATGCTTCCCAGCCTTCTGTCAAAATACTGTACTGTAACTGCAACTGTACAAGTTCTGAAGTTCATGGCAAAGCTTTTGGAATACTGTATCTGATCTCTGCCTTACAGCACAAGCAGCGCTGCCCTGTGCTGGAGGACCAGCTGGTGGATCTTGTGGTGTATGCCATGGAACGGTCTGAGACTGAAGAGAAGTTTGATGATGGTGGAACCAGTCAGCTTCTGTGGCAGCATCTCTCCAGCCAGCTCATTTTCTTTGTGCTCTTTCAGTTTGCAAGTTTTCCTCATATGGTCCTGTCACTCCATCAAAAGGTAAATTGTTTGTATCGCTCCCACCTGGTAAGAGAGATTTTAAAAACAAAACAATAAAAAAAACCAAAATCGCTCACCCCTGCAAGAAGTATCTTACGTGTAAGGATTAAAGTTTTGATCGTGGTGCTCTATAGAAATAAGTCAAATTGTCAAGCTACGTTTCAGTGAGCTAGGTCTGTTTCTCGTGTATTCAGTTACAGGCTGTTGCATTATATCTGGATTCAAAATATGCTAGTAACTAGAATGAGGAAATAAACTGACATAATTCAGAAGATCTGAGTACTGTGTTGTTGCATCCAATTTACAACCAAGCTTCAAACGAAGTGGACACCCTGTTCAGTTTGTGAGCTAAAGAAAGATGCCGTGTAAATGTATGCAAAAACTTGTAGTTTGTCTAATCAGTCTAATCAAAGCAATCCCATCAAAGATCATTTGTCCAATTACAGTGATACTGGCAGTCTCAGTCTGAAGCTATTACTTCCTAACAATAATTCTGTTGAAATTGATGCAGTTTCTAGTATTTACCCTTTTATTTGGTGCTCAGTGCCTCTCTGAATTCAAAGGGGGGTGGTGCCAGTCTTCCATAAGACAGTAGGGTTACAGTAAAACCAAATATACTGAACTCCTTTCTGAGAGAAGGTATGATATTGATGGCAGGAAAGGGTTATTCTTTCTCCTCATTATAGGATTAGCTTGTGGCTATTTAGGTACAGTTTCTAACATGCACGCTACACATTACTTCATTTGTCCAGAGTTTCATGTTACATCAAAATTTACTATGTATTTTATATTTTACTTGTGATGGATTCTAGTTCTCTGCTCTCTTTGGTTTCCCTGAAATTAGTTTTACCAGGGTTACGTTCCTCTAATTAGTGTTTTAATTGAAATAGGTCCTAGACAACACATGCACAAATCTGTTCTAAAACTAAAGCAAGCTAGGTAAGAGTAGAGGTTAAGAGTGGTGTACCGCTTATTAGAGAATTACTGTTATGGGTGAAGAAGTTAAATTAACAAAAACCAAATCCAGATATGTTCAGATGAAGCAAGCCCAAGTTGTTCTGGTTCAGAGGCTTTTTTTATAGATAGAGCTAATATAAAACCTGTGGCTTGCTGCTAGCAATGGCAATGCTGTACTTGGCTACGGGGCTACAGGGTGACAGTCCAATATTTAAGAGCTGCTAACTTCTCCAAACAGGGATCCTCAAAAGCTAAATACGTTTTGAATCTTACCATTAATTGGTGTGGCCCTCCCTGAGTCTGTTTCTGTGTTACAACTGATGTACCTGTTTGCCATCTTTCTAAAAACACGGTATACATTTCTCCCTAAGTCCTGTTATAAAATTCCCAGTAATACCTTCTGGAACTGTTTTAGTCTGCCCTTCTACATTTATATGAGTCTTGGCAGTGATTTTTCTTTTGTGGGCAGTATTAGTCTGTTACTGAGTGTTTTTGACAGTTGGCAGGCCGTGGCCTCATTAAGGGAAGAGACCACCTGATGTGGGTGCTACTTCAGTTCATCTCTGGCAGCATCCAGAAGAATGCATTGGCTGACTTCCTCCCGGTTATGAAGCTCTTTGACCTCCTATATCCTGAGAAAGAAGTAAGTCTTCTCTCTGAAATGAAAAGTTTTATTTTTAATTCAGCGTGAGAATTTCATATGTCAATATGACTATCATTATTGAGTCACTGTTAAAGCAGTGTGAGCAGTGTCCTGCATAATTGGAGAGACACGTTTCATAATTAAATTAAAATTTCCAGCATTTCCTAGCTATGTTTTTCTAGTAACCGCATTTGTGCAGTGTTTTTAGGGGAAAGAAGAAAGACTTCTGGTAACTCCTCTCTTTCTTGCCTTTCATTTAACTAAGGATTCTAGGAGGTTCTTAGTGCACTGAGGATACTGTTAAGGAATAATGTACAATTTTATTGCTACATCTCTTTTGTATTACATTATTGTTACATTTGTTTTGTATTGATGGTTTACTTAAAAATTCATTCTGCAGTAGGAAATTGAATCCTAGTCATCCTTTGTACATTCCTCTAGAACAAAGGTTCCTGAGGAAGAGGGAGTCGGGAAGTTCTTAAACTTCCATCATGACAGCATTGTCAGCATGAAATCCTGATTGCTTGGTCTTATCACAGTGCCTTCTATTTTGGGTCAGTAGATACATTAACACAAATGTGTGGTGTTTCCCCCTCTTAAGTTAATTCTGACTCACAGAAATTCTTCAGTACAATTTGCTTCATGAGTTTGCAGTTGCTTTTGTCAGCACAAAATATGGGCAGAGTGACAGGACTATTTAACTGTAGGGGTGGGCTCTGAGTTAGACTTGTTTTAGGTGTTTGTGGGACTAGGGCATTTCTGAGGGTTCAGTTTCACAAGCAGTTTAAATATTACCTAAGGCTGTTGCTCTTAAGATGATCTGTCACGCTCTCCCCTTAGTTAGCTGTTGCTGCTCTCTCGCTTGTGCTATCGGTGGTGTTTGTACAGTAGTAACTGTGCCTAAGGGAAAGAAATGTGGATGTTGGCAGAAGGGTAGAGCCAGAGTGGCTTTTCCAATGGCAGTAGTATACCTGAGTCTGTAGCCTAAACCTTTTGAATCTTAGGGTGTATTGGTTCTTTTTCATAGGAAGTGTATTAATCTTTAAGTATAATGGTGATGCTGGGCAAGTTAGATTTTTTGGAAAATAATGGCGAACACATTAGTAGGTATACCTACTGTGAAGGCACATACCATAACTCCTTTCTGAATAATGTTTAAGTGTGAGGCTGAGAGTAAAATTTTATGTGCTTTGTAACTATACTTGCCTTGAATTTGTGTACTCTAAGCATGAACATCCATTTGCTAAGGTCGTAGATTATTTGTTTGCTTTTTTTTTTCCTGAATAATTACTGAGGTCCAGGTTTTTTCCAGAGCTCTTGACATAAAATTGCGTGCACGGATGAGCATAGAATCTTTTCTTAAAAAATGTTGCTGATGGTGTTTCAAGTCAGAAAAAGAAAATCTTGATGTTGTGAATGTTGGTTTTCTATACATTGATACCTGCAATATGTCACATTCATGTGTTCTTTCTTTAGTGTATTCCAGTACCTGATATTAACAAACCCCAGTCAACTCATGCTTTTGCAATGACCTGTATTTGGATTCATCTGAATCGGAAGGCCCATAGTGACAACTCCAAGTTACAGATTCCCATTCCTCATTCTCTTAAACATCACCATGAGTGAGTTTTTGGGGGTTTGTTGTGTTTTGATAGACGTAATGGAATAGAAAGTTCGAAGTGTGTATTCAGAATGTATTGTGGGATGGGGTGCTCTATAAGGGTTATCATTGAATGAAGCAGGACTAAGAAAAAGCTCAAAGTTAAAATATTCTGTTATCATACAGCTAACAGAAATAATACATTACATCTAAGATTAATCTTTTTTACTGATTAAGAATCTGAAAGCAAATTAGGTATTTTGTTTTATTATGCTGTGGTTTGGAAAGCAGTACATTGGAATAAGGTTTGTTCAGGAAGGTGATTTTTTTGAAGTGTATTTTTGTCCTGAGGCGTTTCTCCGGTACAGGAAAATTGTAACACAGTGAAACTGTGGCATAAGATGTAGTCATTTTGATGTGGTGCAATTAATAAATATTTTGGGTTTTATACTATTTTACAATGGACATTTTATGAGTGTTACCAGGATTGTGGTTGTAATCCTGGAACGCATGTACATTCTTCTGCTTGGTTCTTTCTACTTAATGTTTCCTCTCTTTGGCACAGATTTCTGCAACAGAGTTTAAGAAATAAAAGCTTACAGATGAATGACTACAAGATTGCCTTGTTGTGCAATGCTTATTCAACCAATTCAGAGTGCTTCACTTTGCCAATGGGTGTACTAGTAGAGACTATTTATGGAAATGGCAACATGAGGATACCTCTTCCAGGGACTAATTGCATGGCATCAGGGTCTATTACCCCGTTGCCAATGAACCTCTTGGACTCACTCACAGTTCATGCCAAAATGAGGTACAGTATGCAGCTAGTTTTGATTTGGTTTGGTTTTTTAACCCGTAAATTTGTGTGTAAGCGATTATCATCAGGAAAGCTCTCCTGTGTCTGAACGTGTCATGTATAGGTCTGTTTATTTACTCAATAAATTTCTTAACTTTCAAGTCCTTGGTTTTGATTGAAAAGATACTTTCTCTCTTTCCTCAGTCTGATTCATAGCATAGCTACAAGGGTAATTAAGTTGGCTCACGCAAAATCTAGCCTGGCCTTGGCTCCTGCGCTTGTGGAAACCTATAGTCGCCTGTTGGTTTATATGGAAATAGAGTCCTTGGGCATCAAAGGCTTTATCAGTAAGAAAGAAATTTTATTTTTTTTTCCTCTTCCTTTTGTTCTGTAGCATATTCTTTTAATGGCAACAAGAGAGCATAGTAAAAATGAAACTAATGATGCAGCATGTTGAATACATGTATATTATTTGAATATAAAAGAAATTGTAATAGCGATCCTAGTGCTGCAGTAAGTTTCAGATGAGTCTGCTGCTGTCCCTTCATGCCATCACTTGAATGCTCAGGACCTTCCTAGTTACACTGTCTTGTGCAAAAATGTGCTTAATACAAAATCATAAACAAAACCATTTATTTAGATGCAAATAATATTTAATTGCATTCATTAAAACAATTTGCATGTCTGCTGTATATGTTCATTCGAAAGACTATTGAGCTCTGCCCATTTACAGGATCTTCAGATAGCACTTGCACATGCACTCTGTAACGGTAATAAAATTTTCAAACCAAATATCTAACTTACAGCTAACTATAATCAGCTATCCACAGTGTATTCTGTAGCTGTATTTTAAACTGTAATCACCTGGAAAACTTACTTTACAAACTCTTTTTCATAAGGTCAGCTCCTGCCAACAGTGTTCAAATCTCACGCATGGGGAATTTTGCACACTCTGCTAGAAATGTTTAGCTATCGGATGCATCACATCCAGCCTCATTACAGAGTCCAGCTGCTCAGCCATCTTCATTCCTTGGCTGCTGTGCCACAGACTAATCAGAACCAGCTCCATCTGTGGTGAGTGCTGGTTTCCATGTTAACTGTAATCTCAGATTCCTCCTTGACCATCTATTGAAAGCTGTGTGAGAGTTGTTTTTAATGGGATGGAAGTACTGCCCAGTCTTAGTTCTGTGGCTAAATTGTTTTATGGTAATCTCAGCAGGTGGTATTTCAGAAATATAGTTAGAAGTCAGTAGTAGTACTCTGCAGAAATGTGTGAGGCAGCCTCTTGCACAGGCAGGGCAGCAGTGTCATGGGTCAAAACACAGGAATGTGCACTAGAACCGTCATGTCAGCAAGTGTCAGACCACTGTCGAGCTGCTGGCGCTGGAGATACAGGGCAATTCCTGCTCCTTGTAGGCACACTGATTGGCTCCTCTGCCAGTGGGAATGCATTTGCTTACTCCTGTAGAGTAATTCCATTAAAAGAGTTAAGTTGGTTCCACTTAATTCTTTAGCGAAGTTAATTTTCAGTAAAATTGGAGAAATAACCTGATTTGTCCTGCAGCTGTGAGGGAGTTGGCACAAAGCTATGGTGGCTGTATGTGTACCTGAATGGAGAAAAATGTGTCACTTCCATTGCTGTGTGTATTACATCAGTGTAAATGACCCATAAAACAACAGCTAATTTGGATGCAGGAAAGATGGAAAAGCTGGTTAAAGAAGCTTTACAGTTGGTATGCAGATAATTCTAAGGAGAAGCTTTGGGTTTAACTTTTTGTTAAAATTGTTGTTTGGTATGAAATTCCATTTGTGTGTAGAATCTAGGGTTTGTTGTAGAAAAGTTGTGGAAAAGAGTATCTATTCACTCTTGAAGTAGGATATTTGTTGAGGTGGTATGTGAGTTAAGACAGATCAACCTCATTGTTATCTGTTTGTGTTAAGGAAGTCTAATTACACAGTAATCTCTTAGTCCAAATTCATGTTGTTCAATTGCTTATAAAGAATAAAGAGAACAAAGACAAATTTCTCGTTAAATCCAAGATCTCACTCTTTTTATTCACCTAAACCATGTTTTGTCATCTTGGTCTGTAAAATGTAGTTGTTAATCAGTCACTTTTGATAAGCACTGCGTGCAACTAGATTGGGGTGAACTAACCTATGACTTTGGCATTTCAAAGACAGTGTTATAAAAGTCTTTTAAATTATTTCAAACTAGCTGATCTGAAAAGTGCTTCCAGCTAGAGCATGGGAAAATAAAGTGCTTTTAATCAAAAGCAATACTTACTCATTTCTTTAACAAGGACAATTTAGAGCTGTCTGCTTCAAGATGACAGTTGGCTTTGAAACTTTCCATCCATTATTCATGCCTTTTTATTATGTTTTTGCATATATTTATTTATCGATGTGTTGTTGTTTAGATGAAGACATTCAAAAGATAACAAAAGGTGGGGGGGGGCTCTAAACTGGAGACACCTGAGGTTCTTTTTCACTCTGGAATTTTCACTAAATCAGCTGTTGAGAGCTTTATGGGAAAATAAAATCCTTAAATAGTTAATAACAAGTTTATTAAACAGTAGAAAGAGCAGTCTTTTCCTAAAGGTTTAAGAACATCACTTTCAAAACAAATGTTTTTGTATTATTTGAATTAGAAAATGGAGGGAAAATAGGTATTTTTTGGAATCTCGGAAGCAGCAGTATCCAGATTATTTACTAACTGGCCCATTTGCCTCTTTCAGTGTTGAGAGTACTGCTCTAAGGCTGATCACAGCTTTGGGCAGCTCGGAAGTTCAACCACAGTTTACACGATTCCTCAGTGATCCCAAAACAGTTCTTTCAGCAGAATCAGAAGAACTCAACAGGGCTTTGATCCTAACTCTAGCAAGGGCAACACATGTGACAGGTAATCGCTGTACTCTGAGGTAACACCTGAGTGAAATTTGTAGTCTTCTATTTTTCTAAAATACTGTTTAATAGAATATCTTGGAAGTAACCCAGTCATGAGATGTATCCCATACATGTCTGGTTTGGAAAAAAAAAAAAAGTGTAATTTTAATTTCCAGTTACATGCTTTTAGGCAAAAGGCTATTACTGAAGCAATAGTGAAATCAGACATGGTTTAAAAGCTTAGTTTTATACAGAGATTCAGTGTGACTAGTTTGGTCGTTTTTCACTATCTTATTTTCAGTTCCGTTATTTTAAATTTAAATGTACTGTACATGCCATTTAAAAAAACAAACCATGAAATGTTCACAGCAAGTGTGTCACTCACGTGGAAGCCGCCTCCTCTACAACTTGCCTTTAAGAAAAAGTGATGTGTGTTTTGAGACTGCTTTCATGGGGATGAGAGAGGGAAAAGCTTTTCTTTTGTATTTCAGTGTTTAAACTATGTGCAATGGCATAGTCCAGGTTTTTGTTAGCTTTGAGGAGAACATTTTCTCTTGCCTCATTTTTTATTGTTCTAGTCTGGTGACTTGCTGAGGAGTTAGAACAACTGATTTCACAAAAACCTGGTGTAGGTGTTTTGAAAGGGAAAGGGCTTCTTTGTGTTAGGTCTTTTTATTTTTTAACCTTTGTTCAACCTTTGCTGTTAAATCAGAACTGAGGTTGGGAGGATAAGGCTTACATTTTATTTCTACAGCTTAATTGGTAAAGATACTGCTGAGCAGCCTTTTTAAAGCGATATAAAATGGAATCAGGCAATTTCATCATCATTATCTTCCTCAGGATTTTTTTTAAAGTCTAATCAGTTAATCAGCAAAAGCGTATCTTACTGTCATTACAGGAAATGAAATATAGAATCTTAAAATCCTGATTGCTTTATTTCTAGCTCAAAATTTAAAAATAATTTTATTATTGTTAATAGCATGTTCTATAGAGTAAATATAACTTGTTCTGTAGAGTAAATAAAATTCAAGGAAAGGGGATGGGAGAAGTTGGTCAAAAAGGAAACCCTGTTGAATTAGCAAAGCCTAGATTCATGTGACTACAAAAGGAATACTAATAAGAAATGTTTTTTATGTGAAATTCTGATGTCATCAATCCATTTTCTAGATTTTTTCACAGGCTCTGATTCAATTCAGGGAACTTGGTGCAAGGATATATTGCAGACGATCATGAGTTTTACTCCGCATAACTGGGCATCACACACACTAAGCTGTTTTCCAGCTCCTCTGCAGGTAATAGTTTCAAACTGATGATTTTTATAATTGGAAATACAGAGAATTTACTCTCTTAACAAGATCCTTTGATTTTTGCTAGTTTCTTTTCTTGTCTGAACTGCATTAATCTCAAATCCCTGAAGAATGCTGCATGATTACAGCATTCTTATTTCTTCAGATATGCATTAGCTTCTCCTGGAGTATTCTAAGGCCAAGTTTGGCCAACTGGTACTTTCAGGAGAAGGTAGATCAGGTCTTGTAAAACTGAAAAATTTGGAGAACCCTTTTTTCTTGTGGCAGTTTGTCATGTACTTTTGTTAGTGACAGAACAATCCCTGTGGTGTCACAGTGAAGCAACAACCCTTCCTAGTACGTTTGTACTGTAAAAGGAAGTAGGAACTCAAATTTTACTTGTTCAGATGTTTTATTCTAGGTTCTCAGTCACAGCAAAGCCTACTTTATTTCAGGTATTCTTCAAGCAGAATAATGTACCTCAGGAGAGCCGTTTTAACTTGAAGAAGAACGTGGAAGAAGAATACCGCAAGTGGAAGTCTATGACCAATGAGAATGAGATTATCACACGCTTTTCTATACAAGGTTCACCGCCACTTTTCCTTTGTCTCCTATGGAAGATGTTGTTAGAGACTGATCACATTAATCAGATTGGCTACAGGTGAGCTTAAAAGAGGTGCTGCTTCAGAGTTATTAGAGCAACATTCTCAGTTCTGAGGACACAGACCTTGTGCATTAACACCTTGATTTGTGCTTTTTGTATTAATTCAGAGCATGGAAAGAAAGGAGTGGAGCTAGGTATTAGCAAGCATATCATAATAATTGTGCAATGTGTAAGACTGGTTACACCACACAGTGGTGTGCTGTGCACATTCTTCCTGGTAAGAGACAAGGATGTGAGGTGTTTGAATTAAGCAGTTTACTTGTAATGGCAGTGTTTCCGGCAAGCTGAAATAGTAAACAGAAAATCCAAAGCATTTATTTACTTAGCCTTTATATGTGAATAAAGGACAAATATGTTTTTCAAAAACCACTTGTTGGATTAAGGTGAAAATTGTTACAGAAGTAGTAGTCCTATAATTTTTTCGCTGCTTCTCAGTAGTAACAGTAGCAGCTCTAGCAGTGAAAAACAGATTCTTTGCAGTCCTTCTTAAGACTGTTGAAACAATATTCATGATAGCATGTGTTACTCCTCTGTGCAGTGAGGAAATACCAGTATTCTAATCCTATGGTTATATTAAAGTACATACAGCAGGAAAACTGAGTTGCAGAATATTGTCCTAAAAGGTATATAACTAAAAATGCATAACTAAACCATGGGTTCTGGCCAGAATATTATACAAAAGGATTGGTGAACTTTCTTCTGATTGGTATCCAGGCTTTGACATTCCATTGCTCTGAGAAATTTTTTTTCTTTGGTTTAGAATTGTCTTACTCTTCAATTCGTTTAATAAAGGGAGGGGTTTGGGCTTTTTTGTTTTGTTTTAAGGCAATTATATTGAAACCCACTAACTCTTATAAAATAGATCAGTTAAAATGTATTAAGAACAGTAACAATTACTTGTTGCTTTTTTTAATCTGTGAACATTCTTGTAACTGAGGGTTTGGTTTATTTTTTTTCTGTTTTTTTTTGTTTTTCTTCTTCCCTACTAGAGTATTAGAAAGAATTGGGGCCAGAGCTCTGGTGGCACATGTCAGGACATTTGCAGATTTCTTGGTGTATGAATTCTCTACCTCTGCAGGAGGCCAACAGCTCAATAAATGTATTGAGATTCTTAATGACATGGTGTGGAAATACAACATTGTGACGCTGGATAGGTTGATACTGTGTTTGGTAAGTATTGCCTTGTAAGATGCCAGTTCTTCACTCAGGAGTCTCGTTTTTGACTCACTTTTGTAGGAGCAATCTTTTTAAAAATGCATTGGTTTTAAATAGTGACTATTTGCTAGCCAAATAATAAAGTAAAATAGTAGATTACTTCTCTAAGGAACATAAAACTCAAAGTCTTACAGTTCTCTTAATCTTTAGAGGAAGCTTTTCTGGGTTATTTCATGGCAACCATTGAGTTGGTATTATTAAATGTTGTTATTAGTTGCTTTGGGTCTCTCACATCAGAGCTATGCAATTATTTCTGCAGCCTGAAAAGGTAGAAGGGCATGCCGTGATTCAGAAGCAAATGGAAAATCTTGTACCCATTATAGTACATTATCTTTGTTTAGAATTCAGCCTATTCCATCAGAAAAGAAGAGAAATTACATTCTCTGTCCTTCCATGTTATCCTACAAAACTAAAGCAGAATGTACCTAGAGAGAAATAAATTTTCCTTCAGTAATTATCCTTTACTGATATTTTTAAATCTCATCTTAATGCAAAGCTGGTTGGTTGAATTTTGGTTGGTTTTCAAACTAAGGTCGAAATGAGTCTGGGTGGCCAGAAGTTTGAAGCAATCAACTTCATTACCATTAATTGGTTATTTGCAAGAAGACAACCAACAGCAGAGCTAGAATTCTTGGAGAATGTGCTGTCACTGTGGAGTTTGTAAGACTTTCAGCCTATGGAATAAAAAATATGATGGATACTTTTCACAGGAGGTGATTGGTCTGACTGTTCCCTGTCTTCACCTGAAAAATGCAGTTGGGAGACCATATGTTCAGTGTGAATCTGTGTGCAGATGCACCTAATGTGCCGCCAGATTTACTAGCCAGTGTTTAGGGGTTAGAGAGCAGACAGCAGCATCAACTGTAACCCCATATTTTCTGATCCTTTTTGTTTTAAGGCTATGCGTAGTCATGAAGGAAATGAAGCTCAAGTCTGTTACTTCATCATTCAGTTACTCTTACTGAAGCCTAATGATTTCAGGAACAGAGTGAGTGACTTTGTGAAGGAGAATTCTCCGGAGCACTGGCTGCAGAACGACTGGCATACTAAGCATATGAGTTACCACAAGGTATCACAGCATTTAAAATTCTTTTGTTGTAATACTTTCTGTGGGGTTGAGATCAGCCAAAGAGTCTTTTGTTCTGTAAATAACAGGACAACTCTGACAATTTTTGGAGTTCCTTATTAAGTAGTAATTTATTTGGAATAGTATGAAAACGTAACGGTGTAGTTCAGGTGCAGAAGCTCTTGGGTCTGTATTTGCACTCTGCATTAGCCATGCAGGGTCTTAACCGTGCCTGCAAGTGTATGGGTACCGGGGAAAGAAATTATATGGGCCTGGGAAGTACTCTGGCGTGTTACTGCTCACAATCTGACAAATAGAAATTTCCATTAAATTCCATGAAGTTCAGCCTTCAGCTGTACTCATCTGGTATTTGAGTACACTGCAATTCTTTCCCAGGGAGTTATTACATGCATGTTATTTCTAGTGTTCTGATTCAGTATATGATGTAGAAACTCAGTAGTGCTCATTTCCCCAAGGTTTTCCCTGAAAATACTTGACAGAGAACACATAAGCACTGGCTGCTCTCCACTTTGCCTTGGGGTACTTCATGCTCACTTTTGCCCACCTTGAGTGGTGGTGAAACTTTGTTTTTTTTCTGGAGAAGTTGTTATTGACTAGTCATAACAACTGAGTAATTTCACTCAGAGTTGAATTTTCTTTTGTGAGCTTTACAGTGAAATCATCTTGCTGCATTCATGTGTGATACTGAGGGTTATGAAGTGTATTTTTAAACAATGTAGATGCTGAAAATTTAATACACTGCTTTTAAGGAAAGAGCTTTTGATTTTATTGGATTTCTTTCCCTCCAGAAATATCCTGAAAAGCTGTATTTTGAAGGCTTGGCGGAGCAAGTCAATCCCCCAGTTCAGATCCAGCCCCAGTACTTACCAATTTATTTTGGAAATGTATGCTTGCGCTTTCTGCCAGTGTTTGACATTGTAATCCATAGATTTCTGGAATTGCTTCCAGTGTCTAAATCACTAGAAACTTTATTGGATCATTTGGGAGGTTTATACAAATTCCATGGTAAGTTATCTGTGAAAGCAGAGTTTTACTCCATATATTCCAAATTCCATTGCATAGAATTTGCCGTAATTCTATTCTCCTTCACCTCCTTCATTGATAACTTTCATCTATTAGTACAGCAGTGTTTTAAACCTTTTGTATTCTGTAAACCCTGTGGACATTTCGCCAGAAAAGTGTAAGTGAACTTCAGCCTACTAACAGGGAGCTTGTTCTTATTCAGGTAGTTCTTGCTAATTCATGCTTCCTCTACACCTTTCGCTTTTGTTCCCTTCTAGTAATAAGTACTTGGACCTGTGTCCTAACAAAATTTCTATTACCATGACTGAAACAGCTAAAAAGCAGTTCCTCCATTTTGCCTTTTTTAAGATTCAGATAATTTAACCTTGATTTTTTTTTCCACAATTTATAGCTGCACTTATTAAAATAAATTTTTATATAGATGTGATTGCTATGTTATGCTCAGACATTTTACAGTGTTCTTTCTTTATTGTGACTCCATACCTGGATTTTTCCTGTTTAATACCTTTTATATGAAGAGATGATTTAGGTGGTTTGCTTACTAATACATTAGTATTATCATTAAGATACGAACTGCTAGTCATACTGACTTGCTTGCTCGACTTCTGCCCTTTTGCACACACATTAAAGTATACGTACAAGACAAAGGAAAATCAGTGTTATAGAGCGTAGTGAAATAAAAACAGGAGTCAATTCCTTATACACTGTTTTTGAATACATACAACTGAGTCTTGTAGAGCTCTTGATTTTAATTTTATGTTTGCCACCATAAACACGACAGTGATGCTAGAAGTTATTTCTGGGTTTTATTGTTTTCCTTTTCTTCTTGGCAGACCGTCCAGTGACTTACCTGTACAACACTCTTCACTATTATGAGCTGCATCTCAGAGAGCGCACAAACCTCAAGAGGAAACTTGTTCATGCCATAATTGGCTCTCTCAAAGATAATCGCCCACTAGGCTGGTGTCTAAGTGATACTTATCTCAAATGTGCTATGAATGCCCGAGAAGAAAATCCATGGATTCCTGATGACCCTTATTATTGCAAGCTCATTGGAAGACTAGTAGACAATATCCTTAAAATTTGCATTAAATAAGCTGTGCCGATGTCTTATAGCTTCATTTCATCAAAATATAAAGTTCAGTTTCCATCTATTCAGCTATGAAGTAAAGCTTGGAGTCTTTACTTAGCTGCATGTATCAGTCTAAATTCATATTAATTTACTTCAATATACTTTTTTTTGTTATTCTGCACAGGGACTGAGCTGTCCTAGTGAAAACATCTTGAAAGATATGACGAAAACAAAGTCCAGTACAGACATATAAATATATATGTTTAATCCATCACTTACAAATACTGATGTTTATGCATTCCAAATTGGATTCTAATTGCCACATAAAATCAGCTTGATACAAAGCACAAGTATTTTTTAAAAATTTAGAAAATAAGATTTTTTTTTTTTTTTCTAATGCCGTTACCAGTATTGCTAAGAATAAAACATTGTCAAGAGTTCCACGTTTAAGATGGCGTATAGCTGACTGTGTCTAGTTGAAGTTTGGTATATGTGCTATTTGCAGCTGCTGAGAATCTGTTTTTTACCAGGGAAAAACTAGAAGTTATGTTTTAACGCAAACTTACAGTTTCTTAATTGCTGCCTTCTATTAGTTTTTATGACTACAGCTGATGTAAATGTCTGTGGGAATAGCTGGCGAAGCCATGCAACTATGTTCTTGAGAACAGTGCTAGTGGAATCTCCCCAGATGTCATCTTTTTGGGTCAGCTTCAGAGAAGCTGCCAAATTTTCTGAATGTTACGTGTCTTCCTTCACTCCTCTTCCCAAACTTCCATTTCTTTTATGTGTGACTTGAAAGAATTGTGTTAGATCTCTGAAAACTAAAATGATACAAACTCCTGCTTTTATGGAGATATTAACAGTGCGTTCAGTTCTTTTCTGTATGTAGCTCAAATGAATTAGTCTTGGTTCGCAAAGTGAGACTAAGCAGGTGCTCGTTTTGCTTAAACTGTCACCCCAGAAGTCTCTTAGAAGATCTTCTTAAGGAAATTAATGGTTTCAGATTATACGGAGCAGAAAATTCTTGTTATTTTAATCTTCTTGTCTGGTAAGCAGATGGTGAATGAGATGATTGGTGGTGTTTTGTTCCACCTCTTAGTCAGGGAAATTTATCCTTTGCGTGGCCTTGTGTGTGTAGTATATTTATAGCTATGTACTCACACAATCCTTCAGTAATTGAGTCCGTATGTACTATTTTTTTCTGAAATGTGGTTGTTTTATTTGTTCTCAGTAACTTATCTTTCATTTCATTTCAAATTAACATGTGCAGTATATACATCTATTTTTAAGCAGTGTGTTGATTACACTGGTCCTTTTTTTGGGGCAGCTTTTTTTCCTTAATCATTGTCACCTATGGCAGGCAAATCACCCGGTCCATTTCCAAACTGTGACTGGAGATTCAACGAGTTTCCTAACCCAGCCGCCCACGCTCTCCATGTTACCTGTGTCGAGCTCATGGCTCTGGCCGTTCCCGGGAAGGACGTGGGCAATGCACTACTGAATGTTGTGCTGAAGAGGTATATTGTCTCTCTCTGCTTTCTGCAATATGTATTATATCATTAGAGATTACTAAGGTAATCTGCGATACTCATTTTCTTAGGGTGTTAGAAATTTTTAATTATTATTTTTGGAGGACAAACAAGGCTGTGGGGGTCAAGCAGAAAAACCACATGCTGGATTTCTGTGCTATAGCGGATTGTGTGTTCTTCAGGAGCAGTTGATTCAGTGTGATCCCCTTGAAAGATGGAGAGAAGACCTTGCACAGGCAGAGAACTTGTCCAGTGGGTTTAGTGGGACAGAGTCTGGAAAAAATCTATTCTCCTTTCAAATAGAGAAAGACATTTCATCAGTTAATATCACAGCATCTTTGAACACAAAGAAAGGGACAGGAAACACTGGCAAGGCTCTGAATCCTCTTGATGCTAGTGGAAAATCAGCAGAGAGGTCTGTTGAGATTTGCCTTTTGTCATGATGCAGTAAATCTGACCCGTAGCTCAGTTTCTTGCTCAGCCATGGTGAGAAGAACAGAAGGAAAAGAAAAGACCTAGCAGTGATTCAGGACCCACCAGTGAGTCAGGTGTCATCTTTGAGCAATGACACAATGAAATGATTGGTTTTCAGCATCATTCAACTCTAGTAATTTATTGTTAGCTCTACTTGGGGCACATGGAGGAGTCAATGAAACCTGTTTGGTAGGAATAACAGTGTGATAACAGCTTTTGGAGCTACTAATGCATAATGGTGCCTGAACTGATTTTTGCAAGCAACATCACAATGGCGTTTGTGCCATCTGTTGGCTCACCTAAATACTCCTATGTGTATAGTTCTCTCAACTTGATTAATATTCTTTACATGAGTATATCTTGTCTTTAAGTGCACCAGAAGCACAAATTGCAATTGTGAATTTCAGAGCTTCAATTTTCTTTTTCTTTCTCTAGTCAGCCCCTGGTGCCAAGAGAGAATATCACAGCTTGGATGAATGCAATTGGACTAATTATCACAGCCTTACCAGTGAGTCAGTTTGGTGTGTTTTAAAATAAAAATGTATCTCTTCTTCCATGTAAAGTTTATCATCTTTCTAGGGTATGTTCTAAAAAAATCTACAGTTTGCATGTGATAGCCAACATCTGTAGATTCCAGAGAGAACTATTCAGAAGACTACTTGCATGTTTGAGAAACATCTACTCCTCCAGCATGAAAAATTTGACCTGGTTTTCTGTTTCTCCGTTCTGTTTTGAGGCCAGGATGACAGGAACTAACTCACTTCTATTTAAAAACATAGTTAAATGCCGCATGTGTAGTATTAATTGAGAAATGGAACTATGAAATAAGAAGGTCTATAACTGTTCTGATGCAAAGCTAATTTTCTAGTAATACTTGCACATTCTGTAATCTCTTAAACCACGTAAATGACATGTGCCTACAACTCCAAAAGCAAATATAGGCAGTATTAGAGTTTGTGTATCAGTAGAAACTTTGATGTTCTGCATATAATGACTCCTGGTACTTGACCAGAACTGCCTGAATAATTTTGATCTTGCTGACCTATTGCTTATATGTGCAACAGTTTTCCTTTTCTTGTGACTTTCCTAACACAATGCTTCCTTTGTTTGGAAGAAAGCCAACATGGATTTAATCCTTACTATTTTCATAATACTTCTTACTATTCTTCCTGTTCCCTTTCCTTGCATCTTCATCTACATTCTTTGACTTTTGTACCTCTTTTTTGTTTCTTCTTTTTGGATTTTTGATCTGTGCCTGTACTCAGGAAATTCTCAGACTCCTTCCATTAAGGCTTTTTGGTTCTGCTCTGCTTCTTCTGGAGACCTTTTATATTAGCTAACTAAAAAATTAAATGCATGAAATACATCTTGATAATGCCACGCCCTCGAAAGTACCACATCCACTAAGATGGATGCTTTCTGTATTGTGGTGCTTAGTTTTCATTTTTGTCAGACAGGGTTATAAACTACCACATAGTTGAAAGCATTTTTAAAATGTAGTAATGGTAGGAAGAGCCAAGGAAACATTATCTTAGATGGTGTTCTTTTCAGAAGCAGTTTTGACTTTTTTGTGTGCTTTTTTTTCCAGGAGCCTTACTGGATTGTTCTCCATGATCGCATTGTGAGCATTATCAACAGTCCCAGCTTGACATCAGAGACAGAGTGGGTTGGTTATCCATTCCAGCTGTTTGACTTCACAGCATGTCACCAATCTTATTCTGAGATGAGTTGTAGCTACACTTTGGCTTTGGCACATGCTGTCTGGCATCATTCAAGCATTGGACAGCTTTCTCTCATTCCTAAGTAGGTGTAACAATATTTGGTGATTTAATTTGTCTGTTAACCCATGGATATTGTAGATGACAATCCTGTTACCTGTAGCACTTATACCAGGACAGGGGAGCCCCAAAAATTGCCAGATAGTTCACACTTTTTTTTCCCGCTGCCTCTTTCACTGACATAACGCTTGTTATCTGTGAGCTTCAGGGCTTTTGTCTAGAGTATGACTGCCTTTAATGAGCCTTTTTAATCTTGATTAGCTGTTATGCTTTTATTAATGTAATTTTTTTTCTTAAATCATTGACTGTAGTGTATTCCTAAAGCAGCAACTGCAATCAGTAAGCATATATTTAGTTCTAGCAAGTATCCTCTAGCTGAAATTTGAGATGCTTTGCCAACTGAAGGATGTGGTAGTGGTCCACTTAATCATTAAGAAATTGAAAAGTACCACTGCATTAAAAAGTTGATTAGACTTTCTACAGTGCCATGTTAAGGAGAGAACTGACAGACTTCACTTACTAAGTCTTAAAATGTTGGACAAAAATGAAGGTGGTATGATGTACTCCTCTCAATCCTGAACCTTGATTTAAGGTTAGTGTGAAAACATTGGAGGACAGCTTTCTGACTGTGTGTAGTATTACGCTGAATTGAAAATTGTTGCCTGTTCTAGTCCGATAGTAATATCTCAAAATGTTCTAGAGCTTCACTGAAATAGCTCAGATTTGAAGAACTACACTGTATTTTCTAAAATGAAAACCCAACTCTGAAAGAGAATGTAATGCTTTGGCAAGAAGCTGGGCGATGGGAAAGAAGGGGAAAACAAACAAACAAACAAACAGGAAAAAAACAACAAAAACGAACAAACAAAAAACAGCAACAACAAAACAAACAAACAAAAAACAAAACCAAAACAAAACACAACAAACCAGTTGAAGTAGTAAGTGTTTTGAAATATTACAGGTTCCTCACAGAAGTATTGATACCCATAGTGAAAACAGAATTCCAGTTACTCTACGTTTACCACCTCGTTGGTCCTTTTCTGCAACGGTTCCAGCAGGAGAGGACACGATGCATGATAGAGGTAAATAGAAGCTTTTTGTCTCCTTTATACATTTTATATATATAATGCAGTGTATGCATTTGTTGAAGGCCTTGCTGGAGTCTAGATACAAGTTGAGTGAAGTAAACTGTAATGTCTTCTCTCTAGGAGGCTCAAGTCTTGTGCTAAACTTTTCCTAGTTTTTCGCTAAAATCTACTCTTGCAAATTTTGTAGGCACTTACTGAAACCTTATTGCAATCAACCATGCTTAAGCACTAATTATGAAGCATGTAGCAAAATACTGTCATTACGTTCACTGGAAGTTAACTTGGGGAAATGGGGTCGTTCAATTAAGCATAATAGGATGAGTTAGACTTGCCCGTTTTGTCCTTGCAAGGAAGTAAATTGTTAGGAATCACAGATACTTAAACAGCAGCACGTATATTTATTACACTGTTTACCTCTCTACTCTAAAGCATTTTAAAAGCTTTTCATTTGGGGTGCTTTTTGTGTCTGTGGAAACAGATCGGAGTGGCGTTTTATGAAATGCTTCTGAATGCAGATCGGTACAGCTCACACCTGAACTACATGGATCCTATATGTGACTTCTTGTATCATATGAAGTATATGTTTACAGGTGACAGTGTGAAAGAACAAGTAAGTAGATGCTGATAATTACCATCCTTCCATATAGCAATTTAGTCTTTTTATGAATTATTTTCATAGATAGCAGTAAAACAAAATGCCTAACAGTTGACTCTGTGCAAATGAGGCAGTTGGTACACTTCTGCACGTTTATAAACTTTAGATGCAGTAGACTGAGTATCTCAGATTTCAAGAATAGCTTCTGTAGTTTAAAATTTAAGGTAGAGCTTGAGTGTGCTTTTAAGTGCTATATAATAAAGCAAACACTAGCAATAAAGCTGTTGGATGTATCATAACTTTTCCTCATTTCAATCTATCCCTTTTAAGTGTTTACATTTCTGATTCATCAGTACAACTTTACACTTGACAAAAGCAAGAATGCATCCGTGTTCAGTAAAAAAATCGTTCACCGGAGTTAGGTTTAGTTTGTAACAATATGCACTTTTAGAAGTGTCAGTTGTGTGAAGTGTTTTTCAAAGCTTCAGTGTACAACTGTTATGCTAAGAGAGAGGGTTTTTAAGGTTAGTTATCCAAAGAAGTCCACAAGTTAACATACTAAATAGAATATTAACATGAATACCAGTATTTACTGTATTTTTTTCCTTTGTTATGTACAGTAGTGACACATGTCAAAATACTATGTTTTTACCAAATGCATTTCTGTGTTGGGTATTTTTAATTTTTATGTTTTTTTAAAACAGGTTGAGAAAATAATCTGTAATTTAAGACCAGCTTTAAAACTTCGGTTACGCTTCATAACACACATCAGCAAAATGGAACCAGCTGCGGTTCAACAGCAACCGCTCAGTAATGGGTCACCAGCACAGCAGCCCAGCCAAGTGCCTGTTAATGTTGCTTTGCCGGTAACACAGTGAAATGAAATGTTCAACTGCCCTTGAGATGAAGTCTTCTTTCTGTGACTGGTCAAGGTGAAACATCAGATGATCTGAAACCTGGTGTGCTATATAAAAGCAAAAAGAACCACGTACAGGTTTCTTCTTCGTTTTCTTTTGCATAATGCAGCTGTCTAACTCTATGCATGTCAGTCTTCTTACCTATTTATATCAGACACTAGGTGAGGTGCTTTCTCTGAAAGCACTGAGTAAATTCTCTCTGCAATCAAATACGTGGATTTCTGAAGAGTTTACAATATCCTGCTCCCTGTCCTGATTTGAATCATCTGGATTTTTCCTTTTTTCCTGTCTGTGATATAAAAGGACAGTCAATCCATGTAGCCCAGTAGAAAATTGCTTTTTAAAACTTGGATTCTGCCTTATTTAAAAGCTACTTCTTTTTTTTTTTTTTTTCTTTTTTCTTCCTCAACAGAGGAATTTAAATTATTTTTCTCTTTTGGACAGACAAGTTAAGCCCTTATGCAGAAACGCTCCTAGACAGACAGATTGCATCAGCTGTATTGAGTTAATTATAACATCTTTCCAAAGACTAAGAACGAGCCTTTGAAAATACTTGTGAATTTTCTATGTGCAGTTTACATTCAACAGATGAGCAATGGGTTTGATCTAACATGAATTACTAGGCTGTTAGATAACTTCCCGGAGGCTGTCTCTAATGAATCTGTTGAAACTCTGCATATTCAGTTCAAGCTGTGCTGGTTCGTATTTTATCTTTCCTATTTGGGAAATGGTGTAGTTTTTATTAAGTCAATCAGATGAATTTTATTGATACCTTGTTGTAATTTAGATTTGTATAATATTCTACTTTAACTTTTATGTGTACTGTGTTCAGCAGGTTTTGATAACAGAATTGAAAGGCTCAGTGTTTTGTAAATACTCATCATGTTTGACAAACTTTTTAATTAAAAAAAAAACCACATTAAAAGACTGTGTTAGTATTGTTAAGTGTCTTTCTTTTCCATACCCATTATCTTAAAACTAAGGATTGACCATAGCAAATATACTTACATGTCCCAAGTTCACTGTCAGCTTTACAATAACGGGAGTTTTAACGTGTTACAAATAGAGTCCAGATTAGTAAGGTCAGGTTTAATTTATATCTCTCTCTAAAAATGTGACAGTTATGAAAAGGAGTTGTGTATTCAGTGGGTGAAAGTTTGGTGCGTTTTTTTCCCTATTTGTTTTTGAAGGACAGCAAACCTGGATTGTTGGAAACTACTGTCATTTGTATTGTAATTGAATCTTAGATTATGCCAAGTGTTATTTGAGTAACAGAGAACCATGAGTGCTCTTCGATGAATTTACAGTCTGATAGAAAAACATGTTTGCCTATCGTATACTGGGTGTTTAGTTTAAAAGGCCAAGTGACTCTAATACCGTTTGGCTCAGTTTTGATAACAAGATGAACATAGTCGGTCTCCAAAATTCCGCTGGACCGTTCTGTACAGGCCTTCCCATAGACTTTCTGGGGCAACCCTGAGAAGAACGATTCTGGTCATGGGTTTGAAAACTTCTGTTGGCAGTGAAACTGTGTTAAAACTTCTTCCAAAACAGTCTTTGGAGCATACAAAGTGCAAAGCCCGTAGAAACAGTATGTTTCGTGACTATTTTGCATGCATGTGCTAACTGAGCTAATCCTAAAGCCACAGGCATCCTTCTGAATTGTCTTACTGCACACTGGAATAATTTTAGATCTTTATGTGGAACCCAGAGCGTTCCTTTGAATGCTAGCACCTGCTTTCAGTCACTGGGATTTCAGAGGTAGTATTGAGGAAGTTAGATAACTGTCTTCAGAAGCAAATCGTGAGAGCTGTTGGAATTCTGTAAAACTTTGGATGTTTTTAGTTTTGGTTTGTTTGTTTCCTTTTTCTTGCAGATCTGGACAATTAAATTCTTCAGTGCTACGGCAGCCATCAGTGGTGTACTGAAATAGCTCTCTCATTTGGCTTTGTCTTTACCACACGTGATGAAGTGCAAGGCCAGTGTCTTGCAGTCAGCTCTGTGGAGGTGATCTGCCACAGCTGGGCTGGCACTAGCAAATCATTGCAAAATATGTCTTTCATCAATATGGACTATATTTGAACATTTGACTTGGAGCTTAAAAGCTGCATATCCTGTCACTAATGCTATGAATCAGGATCCTGAGCTTAACTAGTAGTAGTGATTTACATGGTTTCTGTTATTGCAAAATGCAAAGGGAATACTGTTCCTCTGAGCGTCCACAGTCAGTCTCTGCAAAACTCATCAGGTTTCTAAAGATGCTAAACCCTCACTAGTTGAAATAAGGTATCTATTCTGCTAAAATCTCCACATACATCTTCAGTAGTATTGGTCTAGAACTTAACGATTCTTTAAGTGAAATAACTTACCATTTAAAGCCCAGCTATCCAAATTCACTTTCTAAACTAGCACAGCAAGACAAAATTCCAGTACAATTTCAAACATATGTTTGCAGTTGATTATGGCCGTCATATGCCTGGTTTTTAAAATTGAAAATACTACATCTGGCACTCTGCTGGAACTCAACATTTGTGAGTGGTGAGGGGAAACTTAAGTTTAGGTAGCCAATATAGAATGGATGTAATAGTACCAGGCTTCACCCACCTCATCTGACTTTTATAGAGAATATGTCTTTAGTAAGACTTGAACAGTCTGTTATAATATGGCTGGCTGAGGAAAGATTAGGAAAAAAAAAAAAGAATTCCTTCTATAACCACCAGGGGGAGATTTCTTCAAAAAGTTTAATCTGATCTTCAGCTGATCATGTGTAGAAAGCAACATCCTGACACTTAGATCTTCCTTTGATCTGAGATTTCACAGCTTAGAAAACATATTACACTGTTGTCCTTGATGTTTAAAATATGCTTTGTTATTTCTCTTCTCATAAACAAGATTGCTAGAGGACTCCCTAGAGCTATGGGATTTGCAAAATCTTCCAAACAAATGCAAAGATTTTCAATCTTTGAAAATTGTCACAGGTTGTTGGTTGGTTGGTTGGGTTTTTTTGTATTAACAAGTCAATCACTTGATGCATGCAACAGTTACCAGAATTGATGAGGGATTTTTGCACTTGATCACTTGAAAAAATAAGCAATAGATAAGAACAGTGTATTTGACTTTGATTTTTAGCACGGAGACTTTTTAGAACGTACATGAGTGCTTGTGACTTGGCAGACTGCACCTGAAATCATGCGACCTTTTCTGAAGGTGCACCAGACGAGGATAACATCCGTGTAAATGGCTGTTTTGACTGGTGAATTCACTTCTTCCTGTGACTCTCCATAAGATGGGCTTACTCCCACCGTGCCTACTGCCAAAAGTAATCTTACAATAACGAATGAACATTTGAATAAATCAATCACACAACTTGCAGTGCCCTCTGAAACTCCAAAAGATGGAGAATGATTTTGATTTCCACTGTGGCTTTGTTACTGCAGCACTGTACCTTTGTAAGGTACAAACCTTTTTTTCTGATTCAGAAACCCCAGATGGAGAGGTTCCTGCCCAACTCCCACTCCCCTGTTTCCTGACTTATACATCAGCTCATAGCAGTGGTCAGAGAGACACCACAGTGTTTCTGCATCCTTTCTTCTAATAATCTGAATCAAAAGAAAGGTTTATCTTTTCTTTCTTTCCCGTTTGTTTTTTTTTTCTTTTTTTTTTAATCCTTTTTTCTTCTCTCTCCTGTATGCCTTTTCTGTATAAGCTGTTGTGAATTGTAGTGCTGTTCAGGTCTGGTCCTTCACCTCATTAGTATTTCACACAGAGACCGCTCTGTGACTTGGTGGTCTAATGCGTCTAATGTCAGATTTAATAGGAATGACTTGTTCTAAAGATAAGTGGGCACCTTATAGTATTTTTCTCCTGAAATGTGAGGGAATCCTGTCTGTGTCTTGGTGAGAGGAACTCGGTGGGTTCCTGTCAGCCATCAAAGGCAGAGGATCTGTAGTTCTGCCCTAACCCTGTTTTGTCATTGAGCGGGCCCAGGCAGCTTTATAGTTGAACTTTTAATTAAAAAGCTGCAGTGCCCACATACCTAATTGCCCCCACACCAGTGCTGCATGGGAAATTTGTAAAGCAACACAGATGCCTTTGAAGCAAAAGGCTGAGCTGCGTGAAGAAGGGGAGACTGAAAGGGACTGTGCAGGCACAGGGGGAAAAAAAAAACAACATTATTAAATAGTTCCTAGGTATATAATGTCATCCACATTCTGCAGGGCTCCGATCCTTTCGTATCTCTGTTCTATAAATAAATTGGAAGTTTGACATTTCAGATTTAAGGTGGGACTCCATTAATTATTTTTGCTCATGAGAAAAGCTACATAGACTAATGTAAAGCTTTGTTTGGATCGGAATTGCTTATTGTGGTAAAGACTTGGGGCGATGAGATTTACATTTGGAAAGTGAAAGCGGAAAATATTGATGTGCTAGCAAATTGCGGTTGGTTGACATAAGGATTCAAGAAAGAAATTTGAAAAGAAAAAAAATAATAATTTCACTGTAGTAAAACTGCCACTTTTTATTAGAGGTGCCTCTGTAACCCCTAACTGGGAGCTTAAACACAGCTGTGGGGCTCTAAGGCCACAAATGCAGGGTGATCCTCTTTCATTGTAGGCTGAGCTGAGTCAAATCAGCCTGCAGATCAACACGAACCATTCTCACAGTAACTGCCAGTCTGATGCAATTTCTCCCTCATATGTATGAACCAAGATCCGTATGCTTTATATTTTAATGGTTCCCAGAGTATGGATTTTGGACGCCCCTGCCTCTTCAATGCATGTTTCCATGATGTGGTGGGGCTGAGAGGGAGTATCATTCTATCTGTGGCACTGGGAGGGGATAGGCTAAGGCATTGCATTCCCTGGAAAATATCTGATAAAACATGTGATAAAACCTCAGTCTTGGATTATAGGCTGGAGCATCCATTGATCCTCTCCAGTACTGGACATAAGGCATAACGCAGATCAATGAGAGTGAATTACTTGGTTAGTATTGTATTAAAGAGGCAATCAGGAAGGCAAGCAACGTTGAAATCCCTGTGGAGCCAGAGGAAAGGTGGTTGCAAGCCTCTGTGGTTTGGTTGTTGCCCTGAACTGGCCTCTGGGAAGGAGCCTGCCACTTCTCCATTTACTGCTCATTGGGTCAAGGGAGACTGGCTGGCCAAGCTAGGTGCTGAATTGTGTGAATACCATCCACTCTAGTGCTGGTAGTAGCATGTGATACCTAGTGCTCCCTAGGGCTTGTTAAATACAGCAGAATGAGCAAGGAGAGCATGTACGAGTGTCGGTGAGTTCCGTGATTCACATCATTACAGATGGCTGATGGCTACAAACAGTGAAAAATGGACAGACAGAGAACAGTCTGACAGCCCTTCTGTATAACACTTGCACTGAGATACAGGACTTGCAGGACACTGTTCCACACTGATGTGAACGATGTGTCTGTTGTGACATTTCTTTCTTTTTCTTTTTTTTTCCCTTGGATGAAGCACATTTTCCCAGTGCTGCTCTTGAAAGAAACAGCAGGTACATTTAAAATTAGTAAAGTTCTACTGAAAGTTGTATAAAATACAATTAGCCTGTTCAGTGTGAAATGACAGCATAGCATTATCTTCTATAATTGCACTGAAGTTGATAAAATTCAATGTTTATTCCCACTGCAGCTATAACTCAGGCATGCCATTATTTATTAAATATTGTCAAAGTTAAAAAGCACGAAACAAGGTCCTGAATGAGCCAGTCCCTGCACTGAAGAACTTGTAGCCTATAAATGAAGGTGTACAGAGAGAGAAAAATTGTATAGTTGAGAAAAATTAATAATAACTTGTTGGGTTTTCTTATTAGCACATCAATTTTTGTGTGAGTGCTGCAGAGGCAGGATAAATGTGCGCTATCTTTGAATGACTTTCTGGAGGTGTTTGGCAAATGGAGAAGGATCTTAAGAGGTGAGGACGATATAAACAGATGGGAATGGAAACTGCTGATGTTCTGAGAAGGGTTGTGAGGTTGAATTCTGTAAGAAAATCCCTGTAGGATCCTTCCTTCCTTGATGCTGTTTCTGATAAGATATAATTTAGCAGAGAAGAGACCTGGCCATAGCTTAGCGCATCAATATCTTTTATTTTTTTTGTATTATCAAGCCCCAACAGAACCAGGTTTTAAGGGCCTTACAGCAGTAAATCCTCTCTTTTCTTTTTTAATGTGCTTTCATTAAAAGGGTAAGTGAAATGATTAAAGGAGTGTAGATTGACTCCATGTATGGCAGTAGAGGCAGATTGTTGTGTGTTTTCAGCTAGTGTATAGCCTCATTTAATCACTGGCAATGCTTAGATGCTGGATAAAAAGGGGAAAGACAGAGAATGTGTCCCCTCTATCACTGCAGAATTAGCATTGCTCCAGGAGCAAAAGCCATGTTAAAATAGTGATAAGAAGAGTTCAGCAGCAATACTGGCCTCCACTTCTCCCCTACCACCTATTGTACTCTTTCTGGCTGCTACTGACACCCCTCCTCCCCAGCTGCAGAACTGCTCTGCTCTGTGTGGGAGAGGCTGGGCAGGCACCAGGGCCTAGGAGAAGTTTGGCATCGTGAGCATCTCCCAGGCTCCATGCTGCAGGGAGCTGGTGCTGCTTTGTGGTGAAGATGCTAGTGGAGGCCTGTCAGCATGAAATGAGGTTGTGTCTTGAGCAGTTACGTTTAGGCTATTCAGTAGCTCGAGAAGCAGAGTAGTTAAGGGGAAAGCTTGGTGAGGTTGGAAAGAAAGATCTGGGAGGCAGTCCCAGCACAGACTTGTTGCTGGCTGAATTGCAAAGGTTCTAGCCCCTGCCAGTAACACATCTCTAGGCCTGAATACTCCCACACTTTGGAAATGCAGGTCACACAGCAGCTGTGTCACTGCCTCTTCTTTCGTGCCCACTTTCCTCATGAGAGCTTAACTGGAGAATCAGATTTTTCCAGAGAAATGCCTTTTTTTAGAGATGTTGAGTGCAAACACTTAGACAGGGCCCTTTACAGTTTCTTTCCTACCTGTGATCTCAGATTAAGACCTGTGATACGTTGGGAGTGTCCTGGCTTTCCTAAGGACAGGATGGAGAGGATTTCACCTCTCCTGCTATCTCCTGGCTGTCAGCCCATCCCCTGCTCGTCCCTCGGAGGGCCCTTGCTGTATGTGCAGGGGAGAGGATGCTGAGGGCTCATACATTGCAGGTCCCGATGAATTTTGGCAGTGTGCAGATCAATGCACACAATAAAGGCTTTCTGTGCCTTTCAGCTCTTTAATTAAAGGAACAACTGAGAGAAGACTGGACAGTACCCAGGCATTGGCATTATGATCTGGAGTCCTGTGGGCCTTCGCTTTAACCTGTCAGAAACACCTTATGTGCTGTATCTAGTTGAAGAAGTAGCCTCAGATAACTTTATTTTATTATGTTATGGCAACTGTCTGCCAGTCTGCGCTCTTCAAGGTAGCATTACAATGAGTAAAGCTCCTGTGCTACAGATACAAAAGAACAACCATCATAGTATTTTCATTTTAACTCCTCCCTTTTTCTTAATAAAAAGGCACATTTTTAATATTTAGACTCATTTTTAAGCATTTTAATAGCTGATTTTGCTCTCTGCAAGTTTTGGGGTTTGTAATAATAGGCAAAAAAAGAGGGGGTGAGATGAGACATTGCTCTGAACACTGGACAAAATTAACTTACCGTTTTTCAAAAAAAATTTCCATCTCAAGTTCAAAAGAAAGATGACACATGTCAATCCTGAAAGCAACATTTATGAAAACTCTTTTTCCTCCCCAGTGGAAAAAAGGTGGCTAAAAGTTTCTGTATTGTCCACAAAGCCCTTTTTTTTTTTTGCACAAAAGGAATGAACAGCCTTGAAGAAAGGTCACAGTCAATGTCAACTCCATCATTTGCAGCCTCGCACGCACTGAGCGGAAGTGCTTCTAGATTGGTCTGACAAAAGCCAGAGATGCTGTTTGCCCATCCCTTTGAAAGAGGAGCTCCAATTATTCCAGCTTGACACTCAATAGGACGCCTGCAACTGAGGTGAAGTTACTGTAAGGAAGAGTTCATTTTTTATCTCCATCCACAGGAAAAAAACAAATGCACAAACCCAGAATCAGCAGCTACTGCTTTCTTATCCTTGAGCCTCTTTCAAAGCAGTAATTGTTTTACAGTTTTCTTAGACTGTTAATTTGCAGCCTTTCGTATGACTGAAGTGCTACTTCAGCAGTTTTAAAGAAATACATGTTTCTGTGATGTACAATGCTGGGCAGCACCTCTTGAGTGTCTTTGAAGGACGAAGCTTTTACAGAATGCATCCTACCTCATGTCGCTGTTTATAATTTAAGTCTCCTTTTTTTTTTTTTTCCTTTTTCCAATGGCTTTGTTTTACTTTAGACAAAGGCATTTGCTTTACAAGGATGGATAACCCTTGGCCGATGATAACTCTGTCACCTCTGCACTTTAGCAACTATTTCAAATTCCCTTTGAGATTTCCTTGGTTTTTTTCTATCATGTATTTTTTTTTCACTCAGCATTTTCTGAAGGAAAAGACAGACAAATAAAGGCCAGAAGATTTTCATAATTCCCACAGTGTATTGCCACATTTCCAAGAAAAATTCCCATGTTTCAGTGATTGCAAGAAACTCTGTTCCAGACACAGGACATAACTGATCACAACTGGGCAAGCACATACAGGAGGGATAGTGCAGAGTGGGGACATTTGGCACTGTTCCACACCTGCCTTCCTGGGCTCCATCTCATTCAGCTTCTGCATCCCTGAGCTTTCTCTTCTCTCACCAAGTGAGAAAACGGAAAGATTTCAGACCAGTCTGTGAAGGGTGGCCCTGTCATGAACCACTGAAATACAGTTTCTTGGTTTTCTGCAGTCTCCATGCTGGCATTATCCTATTTCTGTCACTTTTCCATGCTCCCACTCTCACTGCTGCCATCACAGTTTTCCTCTGCAGAACCACAGTGGCCTTTGGCCATGACTTCCACTGGATTCAGCCTCTCCCGGTTCTGAGCCTTTCACCCCTGTGAGCATGTGAAGCAGCCAAGAGCTGAGCATGCATATAGCAAGTAGAAGTAACCATTTGGTGAAGACATGGGACTTTCTGTCTTTAACAGAGAACATGAGAAATTATAATAGATAAGAATAAGCACATTCACTGCAATTTCTCATTATTTTCAGAGGAAATCTAAAAAAGCCCTTCAGAATTTTAGAAAATTCAGTGAACCGTAATTGCCACACAGCTTTGATAGGAAATTATTTATTTAGGTGGGTTTTTTTTCCTCCATCACCCTAACACATGAGCATCATTAGGATTTTTGCGACCTGTAAAGGAATGTCACTGTGTAATTTTATTTTCCTTATGGAGATGAGCTATCACATCAGCTGTGGCAGCAGTCCAACCTCCCAGCCTGCAGAGTTTTATTGAGCGTGTTGATGGTGCTCTTGCCTCTTTCTGAGCAGTTTGGGCCACAACTTTCTTCTCTTCAAAATAAGCACTCTAGCCAAAATGAAAGTAACAGGGTCCTATAATTATATTATCTTTTTCTCTTGATGCATGAAATGAGCTCTCAGGAAGATGTTAGCTTGATAACATTTCCAGCCGGTGTGCAAGCAGAACCTGCAGTATGCAAGCTGTGAAACAGATTTTTCATATACACATTCCTCATCTGGCCCTTATTTACATTAGAAACTATATGTAATGTATTCAAGCTGTCATACACAGGAGGCTTTTCTAGTGCTGTATGCCAAATACGGGTACAGCCCTTAGGATAGTCCCTACTCTAGGCACCTTTCCAATGTTTTGTCTCATGCAATAAAGCCTTAAAATGGAGAGGTTGCTCAGACATTCCTCTGTTAAACGTCAGTGAAGCCTATGAGAACCTGGTCATCACTTCACTGAGATTTGGAACTGGGGTTTGGCCTTTTTCTGGGACTGGCACAGGCACTCCAGCCACCAAGTTTCCCCAGTGGTGGTGTTCAACAGCCAGCCCCAAGCAAGCAATGGCATCAAGCAATGACATCAGCCCTAAACATTTAACTTGTATGTGTGTATATACGTGTTTTTTTCAAATTAAGACATTGGAACATAGTGTTCAGCTACCTTGAAGAAAATGCAGGATGCATAGTTGTAGGAAATAAAAACTGAAGGCAATGCTCCTGAAGTGGAATCCTTTCAAAGAAAAGCCCTTTGAAATGGATAGGACACCATAAAAATCCAATTTCTGTGATCCATCAGCAAACTATTTCTTCTGCTTCAGTAGATGACAAGCTGACAAAGCTTGTTTTAAAGAACATTTTCAACTTGCTTAATAAATTATAAAAGGCAGCTTGCAAATGACATATTTCATTTGCAGTGACATAAATCCCAAACAGATTTTGCAGGAGTGTTACGAATTAAACAAAGTGATTTATAGATTTCCTTGGCATCTGTTGTCTCTCCCTGAAATCAGACAAGTTAAAAGACAGAAAAGTAGGACAGCATTAAAAAAGCATTAGGATGAAACATTATAGAGTGGGAGTATTTGAGAAATTAAAATATAAAATGCTGAAAAAAAGCATCAGGGAATAAGGGGCTCATGGCTGAAGGATAAGAAGGGACTGAAAGATTCTGCATTCATTCTTCTCCGACACAGTCTTCCCAAGTGACCTTAGAGAAAGCTTTGTGATTCACTGTGCCTTTACTGTCCATCAGTAAAATGTGGCAAAGAAGGCTCCCTTACCTCCCAGCTGGGCCATGGAGACTGCAAAGTACTTGTGTAGACATAGCAAGAATCAGGGCCATGTGATGGCCATAGGGAAATAAAAGAAAAAATCATGAACTAAACTAAGAGCATTCTTTTCCTTAAGCCTAGTATTGTCCACTTTGTCTTCTGAAGAGGTTCCCATACTTGTGCTCTTGTGCAGTCACCGTTGTCACTGTCGTCAGCTGCCACCCTAGTGTCTGTGTGCTACAGAAAATTTGTTTGGTTAGCATCTGTAGGATCAGAAATAATAGCTTACGTGCCCCATACCAAATCTACCACAGTTTGGAAGTCACAGGTCAAAATACAGAATGATCATTAGGATGGAGGTGGATTTGATTTTCCTCAGAGAAAGGAAGGTAGAAAAGAAAGTTTCAGACAGAGACATAAGCATTCAAGGGACAGGATCATATTTATTCTAGAAACTTAATTTTTTTATGAGTTGTTCTACACCCCCCTTGTTTATCTGAGTGGGTGACATTTCACAATCCTAGTTATCTCCCCAGGATGTGTGCCACCCTCCCCAGATTCGAGCCATGACAAGCAGCCTCCCTCAGCAAGCGGAGCAGCACAATGACTGTTTTACTCTTCTGTTCATGCTTCAGCCAACAGACAGAGAGAGGACAAAAAGCCCCCAAATTAACCAAGGTATGGAAAGAGTGTTGACAACCCCCCTACAGCCAAACAATTCAATTCATCCCTGCAGCAACTTAGTCAAACCTCTCAATTTGAAACTGTCAGAAGGTGTTAGTCCAGGAAAGAACTAAGAGCTTGTTTATAGTAGAGTTTGTATTGTTCTGCCACGCTTGTACGTTAAGGGTGGTGCAACTCCATAGCATATCTAGTGGCCGACACATGGTGTCCCTTGTTAAGCTCTTCCACCTTGCAGCGAGATTTCTGCGCTTGTCCTTCCATGTATCGTGCCAAGGCATTTTTAAGCTTCTTTCACCTCCTTGTTTACAGAGTGGTGAAGCGACACCACAGCTGTAAACAAGGAAAAACTGGACTCTCATCATTTGCTCAACTATTTGTCAAGCTCCTTTTTCTGTAAGCAGCAGCCCTGTGGAATCTGGCAAATTCAGCAGGAGTCTGGTGAATAGGATAGACAAGCAAGCAGATACGAACTGTAAGCACTGGCGGACTGTGACTTAATACCACCCTGTAATCCCTGCCTGGCGTCAAACATGAGGATGGTGTGATCGCTCCTGCTACTGCTGAACCAGGAACAACTAGGCAACAAGATAATACACTTTTATGGATAATAATGGTCCTTCCTGTACTCTCACCTTAAGTACATGATGTGGAAGAAGCCATTGCACAGAAGGATTTCTCTACCTGAACCTAAGAGGCAGCAGGGATCACTCTTTAGTTTGCACTGTCTCTGTTTCTCAGATCACTTTTTTTTTTTCTGGGCAAGTATTTCCCAACTGAGCCCTGGAAAAAGAGAAGGCAAAATTAGGCATTTAGTTGCTCCTTAATCCTTTATCCTTCTTCTTGCCCTTCCGCCTCCCCACCACCCCATGTGGTGTGTTAGACCCTGGACTGATCATTCCATTCTGATTCCCAGGCAGCCGAGGATGTCTGCTGAAGTGCTGCTTGAGTTCAATACTCTGAATTTTGGGACGTGCCACCACACCACCATCACAATCCTTGTCAGCCTAACAGGTCTCATGTGGGGCCAGTGAGGGTGAGAGTCGGAGGACAGGAGCATCTGTGCCCACTGCACCCCACAACAAGAGCAGCGAAAGATCTTCCCTCAGGAGCCTCATGCTCTGAGGACAAGACAATCCAGATGAACAGGTGATAGCAGGAATACAGCCCTGACTGTTGTGGTCACAAGGAGGTTTTCATGGAATGAAATGAAAGCTGAGATGTTTCTCCGTCACTGCAAAGTTGCAAGAGTGCTGAAAGCAGCACCCTACAGATGTGGGCTTTCACTGAGAAGCATATGTAAATCCAGTTACCATAGTTTTATACATGCAGATCCTAAGCTTGCAATAGTGTGCCTAACTTGGAGCACTGCAGCTAATCTCATTACCTTCAGCATTTTGGGCTAATATATTGAGCTTATGCAGTCGTAACTGAGAACCAGAAGCAGCAGTTATAGCAGTCACAGCAAACTTCAAACCCTTCAGGCAGCTAGAGCATGTGTTTTTCCCACATGCAAATATGCAAGGCCACAGTGACCTGAAAAAGTTCTGTTCTGATCACATGAAGAGGTGGGACTTGATTTCCCCGGTGTTTATAAAACTGCCTTCTCATCTCTCTGTTACCAGATGTTCAGAAACAGGTATCAATGGGAATTTGTTGTGTCAGAAACCGTGGTGCAGAGAAATTTTCTTTTCTACTGTGTTAGTTCTCCTTCTCCTCCTTTCCTCCTCTCCTTTTCATAATGAAGACATTTCCATTATATTTCTGGACATTTAGAAGAAGTGCTCATTCCCTGAGTGCAGCAGAGCCTTGCAAAGTTACTGCTTCCAAACCAGCAGCTGTTTGTGTCAGCAGATAGTGAAGGGAAAAAGGGTTTGGGTGGTGTCATGAAAACTTTGTGTGGAGGTTCAGGAGAGTGTGCAGAAAGACAGATAACATATCAGTGCTGTAGAAGTCCCAGTAGTCACACAGAAAAATTACACTCAGTTTTGCTATCCCCCTCAGTTTTCAAGTGAGATATTAAACTATCTTTCAACTTCAACTGATGTTCATCCTAAACATGATCATTTTACATTGGACAAATTCCCTGTGTAGTTACTGTGTTTGTCTATTGTGCCTCATCACATATGAGGTCTCTAGTTCCCTGAGACATAAACGCTTTCTCTTACTGCATTTTTTCTCAGTAACTTATAGAACAGAGTTTTAATTCCCCTCAGCAGGGTTTTTAGGCACAGCTATGCTGCAGCATTAGGTGCTCTGAAGCTCCAGACCTTCAAAGAGGTAGAAATCTGCAGATTCTGACATTTACTTTTCCTTGAGATGTCTACACAACACCTCTCAAGAGCTTTGCTTGTCCTTCTGGGAATTCTGTGAAATAGTCCTCTGCTGTTCATAATTTTGGCTAAGATCCTTGAAACCAGATTGATACATCACAACTTAGAAGAAACTTCCTGAGGAGAGAGAACTAAACACAGATATTTATCCTAGTATTACAACCTTCATCACAATTATAATGTTTCTACTTCTATAAAAAACCCAGGGGCACTGGATTTTGCCTCACTAAGAATATTTTAAAAGAATGAAACTGGATACATACCCCATTTCAGAATACATGCTCTTTCAAAGTGTTGTTCCCTTGTTATATAAACTCCTAGCAGATTATTGATGGCAGTTTAGTCATGTTTTCATTTTATATATTCCAAAGATCACTCATCCAGGCTTGGGTGTTCATCTTTATGCCTAGTAGTGCTGTATCCATACTGAACCTCGATGACTGCATCCAAAAAACACATGGAGTTGATTTTAGCAAAGCGGAAGTGTTACAAGGTATTCAGCAATATGCCGAATCATAATTTTGCGCATTAGAATAAATGAGAGAATAAAAAAAGTCCACAAAAGTTACAAATGCAAACTTGGAGTTTGCTCAAACAACCCAAGTTCACAGGAGGAAAGTCAGACACATGTATTGAACAGCAGTCAGACTGTGAAACAAATGCAATCCTACATTAAAGATAAGAAAGTATCTCATGCAAGATTTTATCCTTATTGATTGTTTTTCTTGGTTTTATTTAGCAATAAAGATTAGCGATGTTCCTTCATTATTTGTCAGCTAGGGAGAGGCTATTATAATTCTTCTAGCTCCTAAAACACTATGATAGCACAGTGGGGGATTCACAAGTGCTTTGATTAGGACATAAAATCACAAGGAAATTAAAATTAAAAAAAAAGAAAAGCAGAAGGTGGCTCTTTGTAAGTGTGGTCTAAAATGAAACAGAAAGGAAACTGAGATGCACTCCAGTGTTTTCTCACTGTGCAGAGACCTTCCCTGTGGCGACTAGGGGACAGGAGAGCAAGGCGAGTAGAGCAGACATTGCAGTGTGCTGGAAATGCCGTTAGTCTGCAGTCCACCTGTACAATGTCTGATTGCACAGCATAAATAGTTTCTAATGCCCATTGGAAAGTTAGTAGGCAGAAACATGTCTTCAGGTGACGCTGGCAGAGGGATAGACAGTGCCTACCAGTCTCCTCAAGCTATAACAAGCATTGTGAGAGGGCACTGGGGGACCTGGGCTGAGGCACCACCACAGGGAAGCTTAAAAAGATCCGAGTTTCGTGCTGGCTGCTCCCACTGTTGTTCCTTGAAGATCTAATCTGCCTCTGGTAGGCAGGCTGAAAAACCACGTCACACATGGTAGGACAGGACAGGCAAACATGCGCTGCAGCAAGTGCAGTGTCTGATCATGTCTCTGTGACCCACTAAATTTGGGATTGGTCGATGATCACATGGTGCATTGTCTGGTCCTGCTGAGAGTAACCATAGTGCTGTGCTCAGCCTATACTGTGTCAATGTAACCCAGCGCATCTTCCCCGCAGCATCTCCTACGTGAACCAGGAACCTTTGCCTTTTGCTCTGCCAACTGCGATATGGCTTTACCGGGAGCTTCTTCTGCTCTGGTGCCACTGCTGCATTTCCCATAACTGCAAACCCTTTGATTCCCTGTCAACAGAAAAACTGTGAAAGACTGATTATGAAAAAGCTCTTGGACGGCAAGAGAAATTTCTGGATTTTGAAAATCTTGTGCTAACATAGCAGGCCAAAAGACAGTGGCAGAATAATAAAAACCATCTCTGTTAAGTGCTATTTTTTCACCACCAACAGATGGACCCAAATAAGAGTTTTTAATGTAGGCTTCTACTGGGGAGGGAAGGAATCATAATCAGCAGAACTGAAATCTTAGTTAAATGTTTTATACTTGTATTTAAATAATTTAATAATTAAATATTTGATATGCAATACTTAATTAAATGCATGTCAATAATTTAATATATAGATATAAAATTCTTTTTACATATATATTCTAGAGTGCTGTTGTTCAGAATGGCAATATGAGTAGATAAACATATTTAGGTTTTATTTGTATTTTTGAATATATTAATAATGGACTTGTGAAGGTAAAATATTTCTCTGTATCCTCTTGTCCAGGACTGTTGCTGGCTCAATATAGAACCAAGAACTTAGGGCCAGACTCTAAGAAACAGTAAAATAAAGCATGCTCCTCTCTTTAGCATATCCTCACAGCATTCACAATTTGCACTTTAAGAATTTGTTGCTCGAAGTTGTGTTCATAGGCTGCTGTATAGTAATGATTAATGAACTTTGTCCAGTTCCTCTCTAAATCTATTTGTACATCATATATACACATTTATCTAGCCCTCAGTGCTATAGCATAGTAGCACCTCAGGAACAGCCCCAGATGCCCCCCAGGAAATTCGTGTATAAATGTGTTGGTTCTGCTCATACTCTCTCGACAGGCAACATAGATCTGTAAGATGCCTCAACAGTAAAAAAAAAAAAGGGGGGGACATGTAAACAAAGACTTAGTTTGAAAATGTCAAAATTCTTCATGTTAATGCTGTTGAACTAGAATGGTTTGATGTTTCATTCAAAACAACAGGTTTTGGTATGGAAAGAAAGCAAAATTAGAAAACAAAATTGGTAGGAGTTTAATTACACACAACATATTTTGTTTTAGTTGAATGAATCATCAAATTGTTTAGGTTGTTTTCATCTGAAATGATAATATTTGTTTTGGCTTAATTAAAGCTATTTGTTTCCAAGAGTGGGGGAGCACAGGGTAGTTTCTACTGTTCACCTGTGGACCTATACCCATGTTTATACATATGGTCCACTCTCGCTCTGTGCCCTTTCTGAAACCCTTATAAAAAGCCTGGGTTTGGCCTCCTGGCCCTCTGGATCCGAATACCTCCCAATGGCCCCTCCCTTGTCTTTGACTCTGTCACGTTTGCTATGAGTCTTACATCTCACCAACATGTTCCCACAGTCCTCACCTTTGGGTAATGGGCTATTACAAACGTGACAAGTGTCCTTGGACTAACCTATGGTCACTTCCTGTGCAGCTTGAGAGCACACTGAAGAGTTTACTTTAGCAAGTCTGTTTGCACAAAACTGATTCTTACACAATGGTTTCTGTGCATAGAGGTAATTTTATCACGCAATGTTCTCTATGATGCAACATTTTTTCAGTAGGGGCCTTTGTTTGGCTTTTGGCAAGGAGGAGTAGGATAACAAAAGCACTGGTAACAATTCAGCTTTTAAGAAACACAAGTAGGAAACTGTCTTATTTTTATCCTTGAATAATTTAGGCCACAAACAGAACAAATTATATCAACAAGCAGCTACCTTCTGAGTTAATTACCTGTATATTTTCTAGTATGAATTCATCAACAGTCATACCACTGTAAGTCAAAGACAGGAATGAACCTTTTATGTTGTTGAGCTAAAATTCACAGCTTTTGCCTTAAATGAGAGAAAGAGAGAGGTTAATTGAATGAATGAATGAATGAATGAATGAATGAATGAATGAATGAATGANATGAATGAATGAATGAATGAATGAATGAATGAATGCACCACAGTATGGTGATGAAGAAAAGCTGTGAGCCTTTCATCACTGCTTGGATATTGACATCAAATGCCGGTGGTGTCATTCCCATTTGAGCCGGAGAACCCAACCACTTCATGCACATAGGTACAGAGGGGTAGTATTTCACCTGTTTGTTCATAAGGTCCAGAAAAAGCAGATGACACTGGAGCTGCTTTGTCCAGTTAACGTATTTAACTGGATAATAAATACGTGGATAATGGATAATACATGCTACTTCCCTAGCATGTTAACGTATTTGTCAAAACGTTAACATGCTAGGGAAGTAAAGTGGTCTAGTGACCCAAATGCTTCTATAAATACTGCAACTGAATAAAGAAAAACGGAATTGATGAAGAGTGTGCCCCACACAAACCTCATAATGACTCTTCATTCTAAACAGACTTTTAAAAAAACTACTCTGAAGCGACCAAATAATGTATAAGACTTGCTTTGCTGCAGGGAGCATATATATGTATTTTTTAAAGACTATTCAAAAGACTGTCCTTGTTCAAGAGGCTGCTCTTTCAACAAACCCCTCAGTGGGGTTTTTTTTTTGTATTTTGCAAGATTCAGTAGGACAGAATGCTAGTTATGAAAAAGATTTTCTATGGAAGTTCAGGCAGAATTGAGTGCTAAAAGTGATTTACACTTTTTTACAAAGTCTATATTTATTTATTCAGTACCCTTGAGAATGGTGAGATCAGCTGTAAATTACCTTCTTTCCTGAAGAACTCTAATTCTCTAGTGCCTTCTGTTGAAAACATCACAGGTATTGAGAACTTTTATTGTGTTAACCTTGCTAGCACTGAATGTTAAGGATATCCTTCAATGTTCTGCATGGTATGACTGTTCCAAGCTTTGTCAGTGGCATGCACCTAAATGGCATCAAATCTGATAGACAATCGCTTCACCGTGAAAGCTTTTGTGTTACAGATTGGAGGAGGTGGATCATCTTGCATTAAAGTACTAGATCAAAACTCAGGAGAGGTAGCATACATTGTTTACTCTTCCTCTGAACCTGTGATCTTGTCTCACCTCTGTTCTACCATGGTGCTGTTGGGAGGGATGCTTTGCACACTTGATTGGATACTGTATAAGGACTATAAAATAAACTGAGTAAAAATTATAACTTTAGCTGATTGTCCTAGAAAATTCAAGGGGGTCTCCCTAGAATCTTTCCCTACACCTTCTACTCCAGTCCAACCAAAAATAATGAAAACAAAGGAATTATAACTGACATACTAATATTCCACCAAAGCTGAGAGACTAAACCACCTTTTTCATTCCTTGAAGGAGAAACATTCAACAGCATTGAACCTGACCTATTTCCACTACACTTCTTTTACCCTTATACTAGCTAGAGAGCCGTCGCAGTAGGTGTTCAGTAAAGACACAGTCTGATAACTAATGAAGCTCATGGGAGACTTTCCACTGATGAAATGAAAAACATCCTCAGCAGTTCCTGTATCCTCCAGTCCAATGTCCTTACTCATGGGCAGTCTGTCCTGCTGCATCAGCTTGGGCTCAAAAGAAGATTTTAAGGGGAGAAGACACGTACAAGAAGTCCAGCGTAAAGTGTCCAAAATACAGCAGAAGAGGGGAAAACCAAAATTGACATCTGAAATAAGCAACAAATAAGGACCAGTACTAAGAATGGCAAATTTATGGGGGGAAAGTAAGCAGAGTCTGGAATTAATCCACCTTTTTATAAGAGGCAGGTTTTATTTTTCAAGTTATATTTACTTTTCTTACTTTAGGGTTTGATTTTTTATAAATCAGAAAACACAAGTAAAGGAAAGAACCACAGTTGACATTGGTGTACTTTGTGAGTACACTGGACGTGCGTTTCTCTGAAACTCTTGTGCTTGCCTTTCAAAGAGAAAAAGATGAGTGCATTTCTCAAATTGTTGTGTTTACATCCTCCTTCCAAATGGATCTTTGCAGTCCTTCTTACTAGGCACACCTCAGATCTGAGGTTGCAAATGCAATGGTTCCTTTCCTGAACCTCCAAAGCGTCCCTCTTCCTTCTCCTCTAGCCACTCCTTTCCCTTGAAGCGTGTAGCACAGAGTTTGGTCAACACCCAAGCAATGCTATAGCTGCCACTTATTTCCATTTTCTGCTTGGCACTGGGTGTCTCTGTACTTTAAGTCTTGATTATGGCTCCCCTTTTGCTCTCTGCTATCAATGATTTCTTACCAATCTACCTGCAGAAATAATAACACAAACCAAATGGTAAAAAATCAGTCAGCTCTTCACTGATTGGTGGTTTTGCTTCACATCCTTTACCTACCTTGACAGTAAGACAAGATGTCAGCACCTGCCAATAGTCCCCACCACATTCTGGCAGAGAAAGAAAATTTCACAATTGATTGGTGGGTTATCTGGGTCTTTTATAATCTGAAACTAATATTCTTCTCATCTTTACAAAAGAAAAATTACTGTAAAAATGGATATCTAATATATAAGTAGGAAAACTGAGAGTATCAAGATCAAGATTGCTAGTTCCAGCCATCAAAGTTTGACAATACTGATACATAAGTGAATAACTCCACAAAAGTTTCTACTGTAACCTATTTCCTTGAATGCCCTATATAATCTTTAGATAAATTACTCAACTGAGAACTTTTTACTTCCATTTTATAGAGGATTAGACTCCTTTCCAATCCTGTAACTGCTGCCCTCTGCAGATGGGAAGAAAATGCTGAGGAATTTATTATTTATTATTTATGGAGAAGAAATACACATATGTTGTGATGAATTTGGTATAATGGTTGCAACAGAAAGATGTCTGGGTAAAAACTACCTTAAAACACACCTTTTGTTGTGGATGTTTTCTCTGCTTAACATTCACTGCATGAATTACACTCAATGAGAGATGATGAGGTTCGTTTCATTTTGACACCGGCAATGACAACGAATGCACTGATTAACTAAAAGCAATTGCATCATTACTGAGTGAATCATTAGCATGCTCAGAGAAAAGCACTAATGAGGAGGGGGAAAAAAACACAATTGCTTAGAAAAAAGCAGAAAACACATGATGGAGTATTTTAATTTGTTAAAAAATGATTATGCTCCCCTGCTCATAACAATGAGCAGAGATTGAAGGCCCATCCCTGCCAGGTTCTGTGTGTCTTGAATTACAGATTCGGAAAACCACAGAATAAGGTGGGAAGGAGATGTCCCAAGGTCCCATTTGCTCCAATTTGCTGCTCAAAGCAGATATAGTTGATCACCTTACTCAAGGCTGTGTCCAATTTGGTCTCCAAGGATGGAGGTTCCCCACCCTCCTTGGGCCTTCTAATATTGGATCACCCTCACAGCAAAAAAAAGGTTTTACTTATCTAACTTATCTAACACAAATTTCGCATGTCTTCTGTCCTCTCAGATCCTCTGATTGGGCAGCTTCAGACAGTCATAACAACTCCCTTGAGCCTTTTAAATAAAATGCAGTCCATCCACCTACTCCAGATTCAGGCTCCACGCTGCTGCCTAATATGAGGCAGCAATCCTTGTTGTGGGCAGCCAGACTATGGTATTTACTCATTTCTACCCACTTTTCTCTTCTGTTTGTACCAAGTACCTTGTCTCTTTTGGAAATATTATTTTAAGGAAACCATGATTTTTAATCTAGTTGTTGATATACCTCCCTCTGCCCACAGGAAAACGTAGCAGCAACCGAGACAAGCACAGAAAAGCTGTGCCCACCATTCTCACCCTATATTCCCCTGTGTGATGGAGATCCACTCCTGAGCACACGGGTTTAACCTCTGCAGAAAGGCTTGTGAACCGAAGTGGGTCCAGCACTTTAGGTCCAGATTTAAGAAGGCTAAAATCCATGTAAATCCCTGTGTTACGAGTTTCCTATTGGCTCACCCTGCATTGCCAGGGCAAACACTAGGCATGACTGTTTGGCTGAAAATAAGGTTTTACTTAGGATTTTGGTCTTTTTGTGATTTGAACTTGTTATGGGCCATCCTGTTCTGCTCAGTGTTGGGCCATGCATTTTAGCACCCAGAAATGGGAATGATTTGGGTAAAGTCTCAAAATTCCTTCATATTTACTACCATACCATGTGAGTCCACATGTGTTGAAATCTCAGGACTGAGGCTGCATTATAATATTTTTTTTGAGGATGCTACACAAAACAAAAATCAGAGAAGAACAGGAAGAACAGCAGAATAGATGAAGGCTTGCATCTGTGGAACCCACTCATTATTTTGCATTCTTCTTACTAAACAACAGCTGAAGCAGAACAGTTGGGCACCTCAATTATTTCCTCCCTGATGTTTAATATAAATCCATTTTTACTCATAATTATATTCCAGTTTAATTCCTTAATACAAACTTCAAGAATATTTGCAGGTGAGTCCAGGCAGAGCTCAGGATCTGTGTGGGTTTCGTCATTGAAGGTAGTAGAGTAATATAGCAAGTAGGATTCATGCAAAGCACCCAGACTGGACCCTAAAGCAGCATGACTGACACTAGAACAACACAAAATCCAAGCATCGCTTCAATGCTTCAGGTCTAGGCCAACACAGCTGAATTGGATGGCTGGTCCATGTGAATACAGGGGGAACTGGGAGGCCTCCAGGTTTCACTGTGTAGGATAGGTATGCCTTAGGGTCTTCTTCCTGCTGCTAGTGATGTGATTATATGACAAGTAGCTATGCTTTGTGCAGGAGATTGGACTGATGACCTCCAACCTAAATTTTTCTGTGAATTGTCAAGTTGAATTTTGAGATTTTTGCCTGCCCTCTAGTTGAGTTTTTCCGTAACTCAGCATCACAAGGGCTGATGATTCAATGATGTTGAAGAAAGGTTTTACATCTAACCCCTCCTGAAGTTCTCGAGCTCTCACATCTAATTCAACAACCACATCCATGTGGCTTTCCTGAGCCTTCTGGAAAACAACAGTATCATAATTTTAAGAACAGTTCTGTATAAGAACCCAGGTCATTGGAGTTGGCTGCCTACAAGTATTCCTGGACAACAAGACATTGCAATATCTAATTTTTAGTCATGTTTCTCCCTAGGCTATTAAATTTTTTATAAAATTTGCAGGGATAGTTAAATACCTAAGACCTAATTCAATAAAACAGAGCAAGTATGAAAGGAGCTATCTAGAAAAGATAATGAATTGTACTTATCATTCCTTATCCCATGCAAAACGGTACCAATGATTTCAACCAGAAGGCTTGAGGAAGCTTACTCCAGAGTACCTCACAGTGTGTTATCCATAAGAACATTGGAGGTGTGGTTCTAACACTACAAAAACAGCAAAGAGAATAACCCTGGCCTTCCTGTCTCAGGTGAGACTTCTGATAAGTCGTTAAGCAAGCAAACAGGACAGGATACCAGCTGTGCTATTGTGACAGGGTGTAGACACACTGTACAAACCCAGTAGGATCCAGAACAGGAAGTGATCTCCTCAAAAAGGGGACTTTGTATGGCTTCAATGCCACAAACAGGAACCCAAGGAGCTCATCAGAGGGAACACCAAAACCCAGGAATGTGAGGTACTTTAAAGGTTGCAGTGATAAACTTTTTTAAGAGGATATAGTCTTTGGCAACAAGTAGGTAGCTAAATCCACCTGTGAAGTCAACCTCCTTGTTTGGAATGAGCCCTCTTTATTATACAAAACAACAGATAAGTAAACAGACTATTATTCTTAAATTACTCCACATAACACATAGGGCTTTTGGGGAGAAAAGAATAAACTCACAGTCTTTAAAACTGGCATAATTTTCATCGAATTATATTTAAAATCCATTAATCATTTAATTACATGTTTCTCTTTTAAACTGATGGATGTTTTCCAACATGTTGTCATGTAGTACTTTTTTGATTTTTGATAGAAGAAAAAACTCCTTAAGTACTGAAAGCAATTATTTTAGACAGTGAAAGAGAAAGAAAGAGAAAGCAAAAATATTTCATCACCTCTGTTCCTGAACAGAAAAGTAGTTCAAACTAATTATCATTTTTTCTAAAACTCTTGCAGACTTCTCATTACTGTGAACCCTGGAAACCCTGTGCGTTTGCACTTAGAAGACTTGCTGTTCGCATTGTTTCAGAAATATTTAATTCAGAATTAACAAGTCGATAAAATAATTTGCTGTAAATTTGTATAAGGATCCATGATGGGTTACATCATGATTTTATTCAGGGTAGTGTAGATTTTACCAACGAAGCGCAGATGTCAAATGCAAACTGGAAAGTGGTATATATGATGTTTTGATTTTGAAAAATATTATATTAAAGCAGCTTTCAAGGTGTTCTTACGTTCTTTCTTCCAACAGATTAATTAGACTTCCGTATCTAGAGGCCCAAGACAGAGACCACCACACCCAGTAGTACTCAAGCTGTTGGTTTCAGTAGACTGTGGACATGGCCAGTCAAAAGGTCAAAGTACTTGTAAACTTAATAGAGATTATTTTTAGGTGGTTGTGTTTTACTGTTATCTGAAGGGTATTTTAGAACTAAATTGGAATTAAAATTCCAATTTACTTAACCCAAGCATAGAGTAAAAATATAACTAACTTCATCTACAAGTTGCTAACATATAGTACAAAACATGGTGAGTGGCAATTTAAAAATCAGCATTGGTTTTACTGCAGGTAAGTAGTGGCATTAACCAGGGGTAGAGTCCTTAACAGGGATGACAATACCAAAGCCATTTCTCTCTTTCTGTTCTGCCTTTGTTAACATTTTTAGTACCTTCTTGTTATTTCCTTTGTGCTCATACAACAGAGGGATGTTTTCATACATGTATTTGGTATATGTTTGTTTCCTTTGTTGTGACCAAAAAAATGTTCTATTCAGCTCTCAAGGTTGTATCTCTTCCATGGCCTGTACTTGTCTGACTGATTTATATTTACATCCTGGGCCCCTCTGCTATGATGTGTCTCAGGTGTTTAAAGGTCTCCACCATCACCATTTGTTTGTGTATCCCTGGGGGCCAAGGCCTACAGGTCTCTTGATGACATTATGAGTTCACAGAGCGAGCTGTCCAGCCAGAGCCCTCTTAGATGAATACCCAAAGCTTGACCCCAGTGCAAGCCCTCCCAGATCTGTTGAACTTGAGAAGGAGCTTGGTCTGTATCAGTATCATGTGCATCAACACAGCAATTTACTGCCAGGTGGTCTTGACTCACCTTATCAAGAATGACATCAGTTGATGACTAGATGCGGACGAGTGCCGATCATGTCTACCACTAAAATCCAGATAGGGCATCACAGCCTTCAGTTACATTTAAAGACTGAGTTTTTAACTTTTAGGACGTGCTCAATTTCAGAGCAGAAGTTTCCATAAGCAAACAATAGATGACTGCCTGATTTATTCAAGTCTCCATCAGGAGATTGCATGCCTCTTATGTCTGGAATAATAGAGTTAAAAATATAAAACTGAATTACTTCTTTACCTACTTTGTTTTTCTTATGAAAATTTAACAAACAGATTATAGAGAAGATATCTTTCATATGATTCCATCAAGCCCCTGACTAGCTGAACTTCTACATCTGCCTCACCTTTCTTCTATGTGCAAACACACAAAAAATATTAGTATTCACCCAATAATCCTATGCCAATTTTATGCAGGACTTCATCCTCCCACAATCTTTCCTTTGTCCAGAGATGTGGTCTTGGGTCTTCTCCCAGTTCTTGTGAAGAGATGCAGACATGATTCTGAGGCCTAAGGTGGAGAGGTGTCTGGCTACTTCTCACCTTGGTCCCTACAGTCAAGGGGAAAAGCTTGGGTGGGAGCAGACTCATACTGTGCAGCAGTATCTATCTGAGTGCTTGGTGTCACAGAAGGGCTTTGGTGTCTGTGCCCACTCTCAGATGGATGATGGCTCCTGAGTGGAGACAAGATCCACTTGACAAAGACATTTGCCAACAGCCTTGCTAATGTAGCAAGGAGGGCTTTACCAAGGTTCACTGGGTAATGGAGAAGAAAGCCAGCGGATACAGGGGAAATTAAGTATGAGAGCAATGTGCTTGAGACAGGGCAATGGTCACTCACCTTGAGAAAGGAGGGTGCCAGGAGCTCAACTAGGTTCCTATATTCGGACACACACAACATGGGCGACACAGAAAGCAAGAAATTGAAGCCAAACAAGAACCTTCTCTGCCCCTGTGTGAGATTTCCACTTGAAACATAGTTGAAGATACTATTAACAAAACCCTAGGGAGCAAGCTGATGGAAAGGATTCATTTATGTCTAACTGGCATTTGTGATTCTGAATCCAGAGCACTGTGTTCGGCTTTGGACCCTGCTATTATAGGGAAGATGTAGATTTTGCTGAAGTACTAGTAGCATATGTCTAATGTCTAAATAATTTTCAAAGAGCTAGAGTCAAGGTTGTCCAGAGTTTCCAGGTCCAATGCTCTTTGGCTGAGAATACATCTCATTAGGTATCAGTTCAAAATGGTGTGTTCTGGCTGAAGATATTTCTTTCCCTCAATGATACTATTTTTATGTGGGCTGCAGTGTCCTGTTGCAGCACAGAGCATAAAGATCTGAGCTTCTTTTCTAGAGCTGTGTTTCCAAAAAATGTGGTGATCACTGAGAATGGAAGAAATAGAGGGATCATGTATTCCTCATCAGAAATCTCAGAGATAAAGAGTATGGCTGAAGAACTCTTACAACAGACTGTATGAACCAAGAGGTGTGCATCCTGCTTTAACCTGTGCTGTTGTGAAAACACAAGTGCTCTGAGTCGTCCTTTGGACAAGCCCATGGAAATACCTGCAGGGGCAGCCCAAATCCAGCCAGGCTGATATTTGGATGAAAAAAGCCCCACAGAGACTGAAACTAATCTGATTGGACAGGTGTACCAAAAGGAACTGAAAAGAGCTCTAGAGATTAGAGTCAATAAGTGGAAAACTATTACATTATTTCAAGTATGTTGGCCTCCACCACATTATATCCAGATAAGCAGAAGTTTCCAAGATATAAAATTCATTTAGTAGAACGGCAAAGGGAGTTTTAAAAAAGCAACTTGACTCTATGTGCTCTGAGGCCATTATTAAAAACATAGTTAGCTGACAATCTGAATGAACATCTCTATATACACAAAGACATGTTGCTTCATCCGAATGCTACCTTTAGTAACCTGGCTTTTTGCCTAACTCTTTCAGATGACATTAGGTCAAAAACCCTAAATGAAATTACGATCATGGGGATTTCAGTTGAAGTCATTTCACTGTCTAGGAGGCAGCAGTAAGGCAGTAATTATTCTCTAGCTATTGGGTGATGTTCGCCTTCCGAAATGAAGAGAAACCTTTGGCTGGGATTACAGACAATGCACCGGAATTAGCAATGATGCAACATGGCCTTCATTTTCTGTAATTGTCGCAGCTGCTGCCACAATTATGATCATTATTCCATCTGGAGCTAATGCTCCTGATATGGAAGGAAAGGGGAAATGTTTGCCTAATCATTTGGTAATGGCTTAACCATGGAGACATGTTCAGATAGCACAAGTTCCGCTGGAGCTCTGATACTTCTGCTGCTGGGTGAAAATTGTTATTCAATAGCTTATGTCTATGAATAGTTTGTGTAAAAGAGCTGGTGTTAAAAACCTCTCCCGCAATGGATTTTTGCATCCATATTTTAGGTTTCAACATCTTTGTTTGAGGATTAGCAGAAAGGAAAATGAACACCTACTAAGGGGCATACTCTGGAAGGTGCAAGAGACTTCCCCTTAAGTCGGTGGAAATTTAAAGCAGCACATCCTTTAATTTCTTGAAGACTTCTGTTCTTAAGAAATGCTTGAGTTTTGCTCAGTGCAAACATAAGAAGAAGAAATCAATACTTAAAGCAAGTATTCTGCATTGAATAATAACATCCAGTTACCTATAATAGTGTGTTTCATGAATAATAAAAGATAGATTTGCAATACGCTGTATTCACTGCATTAGAAAACACATAAAGGTCAGGTTTCTGGGTAACCGCAGTGCCAACTTCAACTGTACACAGTGTTACTTTGAAATACATAATTCAATAAGCTCTTTCAATTTTATGAGAAAAAGTACTTCAAAAAAGGCGTATTAGTGAGAACTAAGTCTATTTACAGCTCTGTCACATGCCTGTATAATACAAAAGGCTTTTGGTGTGTGAGAAACACCCCAATAGGATTCACAGGGACTTAGAAAGCAGGAGTAAAATCATAGTTTTTTTTCTTGATATCTTCAGGGTTCAGGTGTGCTCCCCGCTACATTATCGCAGCAGAGATTGCTCCTGCCTAGCACGAGCTACAGAATCACAGAAAGGTTGAGACTGGAAGGGACCTGTTTGGTCCAACTCCATGCTCCACCAGGGTCACCTAGAGCCAGTTGCCCAAGGCTATGTCCAGACAACTTTTGAGTATCTCCAGTGATGGTGATTCCACAGTCTTTCTGGATAACTTACGCCAGTGCTTGGTCACCTACACAGTAAGAAAGTGCTTCCCGATTTTCAGACTGCATCTCCTGTATTTCAGTTTGTGCCCATTGCTTCTTGTCCTGTCACTGTGTACCTCTGGAAAGAGCCTGGTTCCATCCTCTTTGCACCCTCCCTATTTGTACACATTGATAAGAACTCCCTTGAGCCTGTTCTTTTCCAGGCTGGCCAGTCCCAGCTCTCCTTGCTTGTAGAAGAGGTGCTCCAGTCCCTTAATCATCTTTGTGGCCCTTCACTGAACCGACTCCAGTATGTCCATGTCTCTCTTGTAGTGGGGAGTCCAAAACTGGACCCAGCACTCCAGGTGTGCCCTCACAAGCGCTCTGTGTAGAGGAGAAGGATTCCCTCCCTCAATCTGCTGGCAACAGTCCTCCTAATGAAGCCCAGGTTACCATTAGCCTTCTTTGCCACAAGGGCACACTGCTAGTTCCTGTTCAACTCGTCATCCACTAGGACTCCCAAGTCCTTTTCTGCCAAGCCACTTTCCAGCCAGCTAGCCCCTAGCACGTCTTGGTTCACAGGTGCAGAATTTCACATTTCTCCTTGTTAAACTACATGAGATTCCTGTCAGCACATTTCTCCAGCTGTCTGGATGACAGCATGACCCTCCTGATATATCAGCTGCTCATCTGAGTTTGGTGACAACAGCAAGCTTGCAGAGGGTACTCTCTGGCCCATCATCCAAATCATTAATGAAGATGTTGAACAGGACTGAACCCACTATTTAACCCTGGGCTACACTGTTAGTTACTGGTAGACAACCAGACTTCATGTCTGTAGTCAGCACTCTCTGAGCCTGGCAGTTTTCAATCTACCTCACTGTCTGCTCATCCAACCCATATATCAACTAGGTTCTCTATGAGAATCTTATGGGAGACAGTGTCAAAAGACTTCCTGAAGTCCAGGTAGACAATATCCACTGCTCTCCTCTCATCTACCAGGCCAGTCATTAAATCAGAGAATTTATCAAGTTGATCAAGAATGACTTCCCCTAGGTGAATCTGCGCCGACTACTCCTGATGATTTTTTTCTCCTTAGTGTGCCCAGAACTGATTTCCAAGATTAGCTGCTCCATCATCTTCCCAGAGATAGTGGTAAGGTCGTCCTGTAGTCCTCTGGTTCCTCCTTCTCGTCCTTCTTGAAGATAGGATTGCCCTTCTGTCCTCCAAGATGGAAAGATTTTTCCTCTCTCTTCCAGTATGAATGTACGCTAAGCACCACATGGTATTGCAGAGCAGTTTCATTTCATATTTTATTCCTTTGTAAAATTATAAATTAGCATTTAAATCTTATTTGATATATTCTGTATCTCTGCTAGCATGTTTCAAACCTGGAATTTCATGCTTATTTTTTTCTGATGTCCAGTAAAACACAGTGGTACATCTGAAAATTGTATGGCGTAAAAAATGGTTAAGTTTCAAACTTATTCTGTTATTCGTAATGCATAGCCTTATGCAAGTTTTGCACAGGGCTTAGACATAATATATGAAAAGAACAAAAGCTTGCTCTAAGGGTGGACTTAACTGGCTGAATACAACCTATTCTTCCTGCTTTGCAGTACTGCTGGGATGTATTCACGGAGAGCTCACATTTCTTTACCAGCTGACTGCTATCCCTTTTGCACCTAATAACCTTTTTAAGATCTACATCTTTCAGGGAGTCCTCAAAACACAATAGGGTGTTTAAATATCATTGCTTCACAAAGAATATTTTTATTTCTCTCGAAGGATAACAGTCTTTCTTGGATCACTTGTGTTAACTGTAATCACTTTAGATTCAGCTTCCTACTGTCTCATTAGGTCTCATCTTCATCTCACTTGCAAGCTCTGCAGAAGGTGAGACACTAATGGGCCCCAGCTGCCCATGGCATATCCCTGCTGGCTTTACCAAGGCCAGCACATGGATTCACAGCCCCAAAGCTGTGAGTGTCCCTCCTGTCTCGCCTCTGCCCCTCAGGCTGCTCCAGCCCAGCAGCAGGTGCATCACTCCTCCCCTTCTGCTCTTGTCCCCTTGCCCAGGCAATGATCCTACTGGCCGGCAGCCAGGAGAGCGTGCAGGAGGCCCAGGCAGAGGTAAGGGTCGCTCGGGGTGCGATCTCAGTCGCCCGCACCTCTCGCTCTGCTCGCCGGGGGCCCTTTCTGCTGCGGGGCCGCTCGCTGAGCGCAACGCATTTCTGGCAGGCTGGTGCGGAGCAGCAGACGCCTCCCAATCCCCCCAGCATCGCAGGTGGAGGTGACGAGGTGGCTGGTGAGTTTGGAGACGACAGGGGTGGAATAGCCCTTGTCTCCTCCTCTGGCAGGAGGGCACTGGGGCTGCTCTCCCCCGGGCTCTTCCTTCCCAAACGACGCCTCTCCTGGCTGCTCGGCGGCAGGGGGGACAGCACCGAGACTGTTCGGCAGCACTCGCCTCACCTTGCTCCTCCACGGCTCTCTGCTCTTCTCTCCTTAGCAGCTGCCGGGGCCCTCAGCAGCAGCAGCAGCATGAGCAGCATGAGCAGCAGCAAGGGGCTGCCCGGGCCCATGGACGACGCCACGGACGCGGCAGAGACGCCCGGCTCCTCACGCTCTGACAGCAGCAGGGCTTCCTCCGCCCAGAGCCCGGCAGCTTCCAGCAGCCACGACAGCGTTAAAACCTTTAGGGCCAAAGGCGTGGACTTGTTTTAGTGTCAAAAGTAGAAAGATCTTAACCCACAATGTCAGAAACTTTAGAAGAAAATGAGTTGGGGTTGTTCTAGCGTTTCAAGTCTGAAGATTTAGGTCACAATGTTAAAAGCTTGATGTCAAAAGGAATGGGGTTGGTTTAGCATTCAAAAGGTTTCAAAATAAATTCGGATTCATGTTTTCACTCCGAAATGGAGTTCTGAATTTATTGTGTTACGTTGTCCCTTTTTCAGCCCATCTTTCTCATCTGTGCTTTTGGTCAGTAACAGGGGCAAACTTCTGACGTAGGAGAAGATGGGATAGAAGTATCACGGGCTAGACTTTTTTCATTCTGGACGTGGCGCTCGGCCTTGTTGAAGCCCATAAAAGTGGCCTGAGCCCGTTGATCCACCCTTTCCAAGTCCCTCTGTAGGGCCTTTCTAGCCGCAAGGAAATCAACAGTTCTGCCCACCTTCGTTGCTAGAGATGTCTAGATCATTGACAAAGATATTAATGAGAACGGGCCCCAGTACTGAGCCTTGGCGAATGCCCCTTGTGACCGGCCGCCAACGGCATTTAACTCCGTTCACCACCACTCCTGGGGCCCAGCTCTCCAGCCGGTCTTTTACCCAGCAGCGCCAGTGCCCGGCCAAGCCAGCAGCATCCTTTTTTTTTTTTTTTTTTTTTTTTTCCCGTGAAAATGCCATGGGATGCGGCGTCCAAAGCTTTATTGAAGTCCAGGTCGACAACTGCCACAGTCGTTCCCTCATCCACTAGGTAGGTCATCTTGTCACTTAGAAAGCTACTCTTTTTCGTTCTGCAAGCTACACATCACACTTGACTCTAAGACTCTCATAAAACCCCACGTCTATTGGGTTCCTTCTCCACCCCACCAAACACAGAAAAGTTGCTTGGACCGCTTGGTTTTGGTGCATGACTAATAATCAGGTTCCTGAAGTTGCATTGCCAGTCTGATGGACAGATTACATCTTCTCCGTGAATCATAAAAATCACGGAATGTTAGGGGTTGGAAGGTACCTCGAGAGATCACCTAGTCCAACCCCCCTGCCAGAGCAGGATCACCTAGAGCAGGTCACATAGGAATTGCATCCAGGTGGGTTTTGAAAGACTCCAGAGAAGGAGACTCCACAACCTCTCTGGGCAGCCTGTTCCAGGGCTCCGTCACCCTCACAGTAAAGAAGTTTCTCCTCGTGTTGAGGTGGAACCTCCTGTGTTCTAACTGAAACCCATTATTTCTTGTACTGTTACTGGGCACCACTGAAAAGAGATTGTCCCCTTCCTCTTGACACCCACCCCTCAGATATTTATACACATTCATAAGATCCCCTCTCAGCCTTCTCTTCTCCTGACTAAACAGCCCCAGTTCTCCCAGCCTTTCCTCATAGGAGAGATGTTCAAGTCCCTTAATCACTCTTGTAGCTCTCCACTGAACTCTTTCCAGTAGGTCGCTGTCCCTCTTGAATTGAGGAGCCCAAAACTGGACACAGTATTCCAGGTGCGGTCTCGACAGGGCAGAGGAGAGGGGGAGGAGAACTTCCCTTGACCTGCTGGACACACTTTTCTTAAGGCACCCCAGGATCCCCTTGGCCCTCTTGGCCACAAGGGCACATTGCTATCCTGTGACTAGCTTACTATCCACTAGGACTCCAAGGTCTTTCTCCATGGGGCTGCTTTCCAGCAGGACATCTCCTAATATGTACTGGTGCCTGGTGTTATTCCTCCCCAGATACAGGACTCTACACCTGTCCTTATGGAATTTCATGAGATTGACCTTTGCCCAGCTCTCCAGCCTGTCCAGATCTCATTGAACAACAGCACAGCCTTCTGGTGTGTCAGCCACTCCTCCCAATTTCCTATCATCAGTGAACTTGCTGAGGGGGCATTCTATCCCCTCATCCAGGTCACTGATGAACATGCTGAACAAAACTAGACCCAGTACGGATCCCTGGGGAACACCACTGGCCAAGGGCCTCCAGCTGGACTCTGTGCCATTGATCACAACCCTCTGAACTCTGTTGTTGAGCCAGTTTTCAAGCCACCTCACAGTCCAATGATCTCTCCCACATTTCTTGAGTTTACCTGTGAGGATGTTACGGGGGGCAGCATCAAAAGCCTTACTGAAGTCAAGGTATATGACATCCACTGCTCTCCCTTCATCAACCCATTCGGTCATGCCTTCGTAGAAGGATATCAGGTTAGTCAAGCAAGATTTCCCCTTGGTAAATCCATGCTGGCTATTCCTGATGACCTTCTTTTCTTCCAGTTGATTAGAGATGGCCTTCAGAATGAGCCACTCCGTCATCTTCCCAGGGATGGAGGTGAGGCTGACCAGCCTGTAGTTGCCAGGGTCCTCCTTCTTGCCCTTTTGGAAGACTGGAGTGATACTGGCTTTCTTCCAGTCCTCAGGCATCTCTCCCGTTCCCCATGATTTTTTCAAAGATGATAGAGAGCCCCTCAGCCACAACAGCAGCCAACTCTCTCGGCACACACGGGTGCACCCTGTCGGGGCCGATGGATTTGTATGTTTTCAGTTTTTCTACTGACAAGTGGAGAATCATCCTCACACCAGTTTTGCTCCCTTACTTCCAGTGACTGGAATTCCTGGGGGCTGGCCTTAGGAGTAAAGACTGAGGCAAAGAAGACATTCAGTAATTCTGCCATCTCTGCATCCTCTGTTATCATATCCCACACCTCATTTAGCAGTGGACCCACTTTTTCCCTACTCTTCCTTTTCTCGTTGATGTAGTTGAAGAAAGTTTACTTGTTTTATTTCACTTTCCTGGCCAGACTAAATTCCAAGAGAACCTTGGCCTTTCTTGTTGATTCTCTACATACTCTGGTAGCATTTCAATAATCCTCTGAATTAACCAGACCCTTTTTCCACTTACTGTAAATTTCCTTCTTCCATTTGAGTTTTTCCAGGAGCTCCTTGCCTAACCACGTAGGTCTCCTGCCTCCTCTACTTGATTTTCTTTTTGAGGGAATGCGTTTGTCTTGAGTCTGGTATAGGAAGAGTTTGAATGTTGACCGGCTCTCTTGTGCCCCCCTACCTTCTAGAATCCTAGCCCATGGGATCCTTCTAAGCATCTCTCTGAAGAGGATGAAGTTAGCCCTCTTGAAGTCCAGGGTAGAAATTTTGCTTACTACCTTTTTTCTTTCCCTAACAATACTAAACGCTAACATATCATGGCCATGACAGCCAAGACTGCCTCCAACCTTAGCATCCACGACTAGACCTTCTTTGTTTGCTAATACAAGGTCCAGCATCACACCTTTCCTTGTTGGTTCTTCATATCAGGGTGACTGAAGTCACCCATAAGCACCAGGGCATGTGATCTTAGGGCTACTTCCAGCTGCCTGTAGAAGGCCTCATCAACACCTTCTTCTGGGTTGGGTGGTCAGTAGAAGACACCTACTACAGTATCTCCCCTGTTTGTATGTCCCTTATTTCTTTCTTACCCATAAGCTCTCAACACCCTCATCCTCTCCCACTGGGTTAAACTCAATGCATTCTAGTTGCTTACTCACATAAAGAGCAACTCCACCACCACACGTTGTCAGTCTATCTTTCCTAAAAAGCACATAGCCATCCATGACCACATTTCTACTGCAGGTAGAAAGGCATGCTAGCGATGACACAGAGGATAGCCCACCTGGGTTGGAGGAGCGGGCCGAGGCAAGACGGCCTGCTCATATGAAAACCTCTTCTGTTCAGAAAATGAGAAGAGTAATTGTTGTTGGTGACTCCCTCCTCAGAGGAATAGAGGGCCATATCTGCCGACCAGACCCAACCCATAGGGAGGTGTGCTGTCTCCCTGGGGCCTGGGCAAGAGCCTTTGCAAAGAAGATCTGTAACCTGGTGCACCCCTCTGATTACTACCCATTACTGATCTTTCAGGTGGGTAGTGAGGAAATCAACACAAAAAGTCTGAGAGGGATGAAGAATGGTTTTAGGGCATTGGGGAGACTAATCTGAGACTCAGGTGCCCAAGTAATCTTCTCCTCCATCCTGCCAGGTGCACAGAATGATGAGGAAAGAAACTGGAAAATCTCAGAGATTAGCACCTGGCTCCGGGGTTGGTGCCACCGACGGAACTTTGGGTTCTTTGACCATGGTTCGGGATACACGATGCCAAGCATGCTGGGAGGTGATGAGATACATCTATCTAAGCGTGGGAAAAGGA